>PTEX01000044.1:3597289-3910351 GCA_003342815.1 Eudromia elegans | reverse complement strand
GGAAGGAAGGAAGGAAGGAAGGAAGGAAGGAAGGAAGGAAGGAAGGAAGGAAGGAAGGAAGGAAGGAAGGAAGGAAGGAAGGAAGGAAGGAAGGAGAGAATGGAAGAAAAAGAGAAACAAGAAAGATGGTGGAGAACAGATATCCAGCTAAATACAGAAAAGAAAGCCAAGGCAAAAGACAGATTTCATGGATAATTTATAGTAGTTTAAATCCCTATTTCTACTGCCAGGTAGAGAAATCCTAATCCTGTTACATGATCCTAACGTAGTTCAAAATGCTTCAGTGAATCATTGCCATTACCAATATGGGCAGAACTTTACTATATCAGCTTCCCAGACACTGAACACAGTGTTGGCAGAACAGACAGAATGTGAGCCCAGTGAGTCAGATAGGCTGTTCTTTTTTTATCTCCGAGGCGCACAGCAGCAGTTCCAGCGTGTTGCCTTTGGAGCCACTGCCGAAGGCTGGGCAGCTGGTGGGGAAGAATCTGCTTGTTGCTCAGTGGCACCCTATGACTTATACGGTAAGTGGAAGAAGTCCCAGTAGGTAACGAGATGTCCTCTAGGTCATGTAGCTCATGTTCAAGAATCGAGAGGAAAAATCTGCAGCTGTTGTTATAACAATATATAGTTGCAGATATAATTACCTTGTTGGAAGTATATTTTGCTCTGTAGCAGGAAAGCCTTTTTATGATTTTTTTTCTATTTCCCTGCTAATGAAATAGGTAGGTCTAAAGATGTCTGTGGCAGCATGAAGCGGGGAATCCTCTCTGTGCTCAGGAGAAACACAACACTTTGAAAGCAATATAGGGTGCTCTGAAGCTGTCATATGTGTTGTGAAGCTGTTATATGGTTCCCTTCTGCCAAATGGCATGAGTGGATGAAATAACAGCCAGAGGCTCAGGTTGTCCTTCGAGAGGAATCAGACTTTGTTTTCCCAGAATTTTCCATTCTTCTCTGCTTTCAATGTTCCCATTCTTCTCTGCTTTCAGTGTTCAGTCCTTTGAATCATTTGAAAACTCTGAATATCAAAAACAAATACTCACTGAGAGAGTCTGGCTGTGCTGCATCCATGCCTATCTAGAAAACTGCACCTCTTTCTGCACCTGGAAAGGTGGACATATCTCTGTGTGCTTGTCTTGTCCTTATATATTTCTCCTCAAGAATCTGCTACATACCACAGTCAAAGACAGTATTCTAGGGAGATGAAGCTGACTTATTGTATCTACTTTTTCTTTCTTTTGAGAATTTAAACAGTCTCTGACATAGCTTAGCCAATCAATATAGCTTAGTCAATGTAGTTTCATATACTCATGATAATTTCTTTTTTAACACAGCCACAAAGATATTGTCCTATCATATTTCTGATGAATAGTCAGGTTTTTATCAATGAACTTCAGGAAGAGGTGGGTACAATAGTTTCTTAATACCTAGTGCTATGGCAAGTAATTGAAATTGTTTTTCACTTTGTCCAGGGCAGCTTTGAGCATTTATCTTCACAGAAATGTGGATAAAAGGAAGATTAGATAACCAGAAGATTAGATTAGATAATTAAGTTAATACAGGTAGATAGTGTTTCTGTTCACCTACTGAAACTATGTGTACAAAGCCATGGGAATCTGACCTGTTTTATCTTTGCTTCCAAAGGTGAAATATTAAATAATGTTAACAAATTGTTAATAAACGGCATGTATGTTTTGTTTATGACTACCAACTCAGTCTGGTCATATTTGCAGGTGGGATCTACTGTTAGAGAAACAGATCGAAAATCTGGCATAAGACTGGAGAGTGTTATACTGCGGGGAGTTTTACACTGCAAGGATAACCAACAGGTAGGCCAGCAACAGACTAATGGGAAATACATTATCAGACCCAGCAGGAATTTCTTCCCTAGTCTGAATAAGTTACTGAAAGAACAGTTTAACACTGCCATAATGCTTTAACATTGAAGAAGTGGTTGCTTGACCCATATTAATGGTAGGAGTTAGGGCTCTGATAACACTGATTGCCCTGGTCAGTCTGTAACCAGGCAGTGACTCCTCGTAACCCTCCTCTTCTCCCTTTGGGCATCCCCCAGGAGCTCTCAGGGCTCTGACAGCAGACCGAAGCACATTTGAAGGATAAGGCCTGCCTAAGCAATCATATATGAATAATATTTAGTGTTCATTAGCCACCAAGCTTTCTCAGGAACCTTCCTAAGTGTAAACAGAAAGCTGTCTCTTTCTCTCTCTTTCTGTATAAATATGTAATAAATATGTATATCCACACCCACACACAGATATGAAACAGCCCAGACTACCTTCAGAAATGTCCGCATATCACTGACTGTGCTGGAGGGCAGTGTCAGCAAAGATGACACTATGGGTGATATTGTGCTTGCACCCTCACATCCCTGGAAAAATGCTCCAATCTGGTAACTCAAGAATGGGTACTAAGACATTTTAGACAGGTTGTTATCAAGACACCATATATTCATAGCTAATTAGTTATCATCATCTTATCAAAAACAAGGGCTGAAGATTTGCCTTATGGTTTAATAGCACCTGTAAGTCTCTGGAAATGCTTCTGATCCACACTGAGGAATTCTGTCAAAAGGCCTCAGGAGCAAAAAGATGAGCACGGAGAGAGCTGGAAAGGCAGGAAACACAGAACTAAAGGTAGTTATGCCAGGAGCTCTTTCTTCTTTCCATACATAAAGACAGCAGCTGATGAGATATGTTCTGCAAATAGACACAAATACATGCACATAGATCTAGGAACATCTTGTACACAGATGTGAGTCAGTACTTGGCAGGTGTCTCGTTGTAGTCATATTTCCCAAAGTTACATTTTTAAAAGTGGAGGTAAAGAGACAAGAGAAGAAGGACTACTTCTGACAGGCCTAGAGAATTAACAATTATGTTAATTTCCCTCTTCTTCCCACATAATTAATCCTACATCACTTAGGGTGTTGTCTACACAAAATATCCAGGAAAGTCATCGTATATACGTATGGTGTCTGAGATGGATGCGGATAGACTTGAATAACTGTTTTTGCTATCCAAGGCCAGCCAGCTCTAGACTAAAAGCAGTGCAAACACAGCAATATATCATGATGTTTAAATTAGCATATTCCATGCAAAGATTGCAAGCAGACCTCCTTATCAATGTGGTGTGCTAGGGAGAATCGCATGTGGTCGTTGGTCAGAGAAGCATTTCCATGGTAAGACATCACCAGGGGAACTGTGAAGACCAGCAGTTCTGTCACTTCCATAGCAAACAACATTTAGCTTCCTTCTGCTGCCACAGGACCATGCATCAAGCTTACAACACCATTGCTAATTTCAATACTATCAACCAGATGTGACCAGAACCACAGATGTATAGGCCGTGTATGTTTCGGTACATTCTCATTCAATATAGCAGCTGTAGTTTTCAAATCTTGCTTATTCTATGGTAATTGGTCTTTGTACAGATATTTTTCAAGCTACCTTTCAAAAGCAGCACTGCATGAGGAAATATCTGCATTTGGCAGAAACCTATTTATGTATCTATCAATATTTCTGTCTGTCCAGATAGACTGCTATTTTAGCTATGGAAAGGTAGAATGACAAGAAAAAAAAATAGCTTTGAGCACAGAGGCACAGTCGAGTCTTTCTGTTGAAATCTTCTCACTGCAGGGCACACGCTTCTATGCTCTCTGACTCCAGCAATAGGCCAGATCTCCTCTCCAAGTTAGGAGGCTGTGATGTTACCTGAAAGATAGGGTTTAACCGGACAGTTAAGTCTAAAAAGGGGAATAGGAGTATGAAGCTCACCCACTACAACTTGCTTGTATTATAACATTTCTGCTTCCATCGAAGTTCAGAGTATTTTTTTTTTTGCTAATTTCTTAACAGATTTTCAATTTGAAGTGTTTGTTTCCTTTCTTTCTCTCTAATCCTAGCTGCCTTAAAATCTCTTGTGTTTGTGCTCGTTTGAGGCAGTATAAAGGTAGGCAAATGGAAAAGCACCATGTAGCCCTACAGAGTTGGATATCGGCAAACACGTGGATGTATACCTGGGACAGCTTGAGATACAGCAACAATGCTAGACTGTGACTCTCAGAGGATTATTAAAGTTCCTAGCTGCAGTCTGACCAGGATATCTTTTTTACCAATATGCTTTATCATACACACAGCAGTTTTCAAAGGAAAACGGATATCACCACGGAAATAGTGGGATGTAACACTGTTCAAGTCACAGAAGTGACTTTGAAAGTAGTCTCCTGAAGGACAAATTGAAGCAGCTACAAGATTATATATGAAAAATGCTAAAAACATATTTTGTTGGGAAAAGTGAGAGCTAATTAATCTGTTTTCATACTTGAAGACCAAAACAAATGAAATTTTGATATCCTCAGTTTCCTTTTCCTAAGAAATTACCAGGTACAAACAGCATTTATGGTTCTTGGTAGTTTCCCAAGACTGAAAGCTTCCAGGTTATCCAGCAGCTGTTAAAGCTAATGATACTCTTGGCAGCAAACATAAATGTCAAAATTTGGTCCTGACTATGGGTGTCTTCTGGTTGATCAGAATGCATTGCCCAGTGGACGAAGCCCAGCATGGCAGGCAGGCAGGCAGGGTCTGGCCCCTCGTTGCTTGCTGACTTTTGATCTTTTGGAGGACCTGCGAGCTGCGCAAAGCAGATATTCTGAGTACATGGAAACTGCTCTGAGGGGATATGTCTGAAATTGTCTCCCTGTCACTGAGACCGGGCTGAAAAAAGGCATGATATAAAAAAGAACTTTATAAAAAGAACCAAATATTGTTCTGTTCCTGTGGTGAACGGGTGTGAATGGGCTCAAAGGGCTGTGCTGTTGCTTTGCGGACCCCTGAGTAGAGATCACTGTTTATAAAAACAAACAAATAAAGAGCTAATTAAAAGCCTTTCAAGTCAGGCATCTCTGAACTTCGGGATTTTGGACTCCAGCTAGGGCTGAATGATGATGCGTGCAGTGTCCAGTTTTGATTTTTAGCAACATCTTATACGCTGTTGGGCACGTAGGGAGGGTTTCTTCCTGCCTTACTTAATCATCAAGAAGTTAGTTAATCTAACAGTAGAGTCACTCTGTCTGTTGGACATCTGGGTTCAGATGTCCTTGAAAAACTCCCTATTCATCTGGCATCTGAAAAAACTGTTTTCCATATTTTCTGCTAAAAAGGAAACATTACAAAATTAGGAATTCAACGCTCATTGGGCCAGAAAGATGGAGAGAGGGGAGCATGAGACAATAGGCTAGCAGGTTTCAGGTCTGTCTCTGTGTTTTATTCAATGCTTGTGCAAAGTTTGTGCAACCTTTTTAAAAAGTTGACAAGAAACTAGAGGAAAGCAGGTACCAACGATCAGTCTGTCCACTGATCTGCTCTAGGCAGCTGCAAGTGTTGGAGTGCATGTCTGAGGTGCTCGGCTCTGTTATGGTGTGGTACAAAGTGATCTGGAGTATAAGCTTTTGGATACAGGCCTTAAACCTGTTTTTTTTTAATACATGTCCTTCAAGAACTTAACTCTGCTCTTGAATCTAACATCTAATTTCTCCCATACATTCTGCGTGTGTCCTGTGCTTTAGACTGCTCCTCCATCTATTCTTCTTAATCCCAGCTCTGCCACTCCTGTTTCCTTAATGGATTATTTTTACTTTGACCTGTGACTTTTATTAAGCTAGTATTTTTGGCTGGGTTGAGTTCTGTATCAAAACACATTTTTTTTTTCCTTTTGGAAAACAAAACCAAAAACAAATAACAAGAGGGTATCTGTAGTTCTTTTTAATGTCTCTTTCCGTTAAGTGGTCACTTGAAGGGTAAAATCTCTATAGGACCAAACTGAAAGAATTCTGTTATGAGACATTGACACAGAATAAACACTTCTGCACAGTGTTCCCATACTGCAAACTATTCCTCATTAATATTATTTATATTATTTATTCTAAATTGAGCATACAGTTATAAACAGAGAGCATACCACTAGGGAGCTATTAATATACAGCCAGATTCTACACCACTTTCTAATTCCAAAAAGTTCTTGCTCGCACCAGCAAGTTCTGTTTAAGGTGACGGTGCTTTAATATCCTTTTGGCTGCATAATCTGATCAACACTTAGGGATGCAACAGCATATTTTTATATCATTGGTAAGATGATAAAGGCACTTTATGGAAAAAAAACTAAGCTCTTTAAGAAAGTGATAGCTGATGTCATAAATAGCATTCTTTCCATGTCCTTCTTATATTGCTGTTGGGTGGGCTCTGGTAGTGAAATGTTTGCTAGTGTTTCCAATTTAACACTCTTTTTCAAAGGTTTATCTCCTACCTACAAATAAGAGGTACTCAGGGACCAGAATATTGTTATGGAAGTGTCAAGATTTTTTTCTATATCGGAAGACTGACTTTGGATTTAAGTTGAAAACTGAAGTATCTGTTGATGTCAGTCAGATATTTCTCTTAGACATTCATTCATATATTAAAACTACCCTTAGCAGCACCTAGCAAAATCTTCATTTACCCTAAGAAGTAGTTAGCGTGGAAAGAAGGATAAGGGATGGAGAGCATTCTGTTTTCAGTCTTCTAATCATTATAAGAAATCTGGTTTCAGCAGTGATATGGGTTTTGTTAATATCAAACAGGGCCTTGAATATTATGTAAATAAATGGTCCCTGAGTACCTCTTACAAAAAGCCTAGCATCCTCTATTTCAATTAACTTTCTCTTGAACTGAGGGCTCTCAGGGTACCTCCTAACACCATGCGTGAAGCCGAGAGCTCGTTCACACTTCTACAAAGCCATGCTGCTGTCCGGCTCTCACAGCAATGCTTTACTAACCATCCTAAGTGTGTTTGTTGTCCACTTTGCTCCCATATATTCCTCAGTCAGTGCTGCTCTTTAATTTAAATATTCTTTGGTGCATTGTGTTTGTAGAAAATGGAAAAATACTTTCTGTGAATTGTACTGCCAAGCTACATAAAACACGCCAATTTTATTTTCAGCTTAGTTTTTTGATGATCCTGAGATGTCCTTCTGCATTTCATCATCATTGAACACAGGCGACTATAACTATGTGAGTGACTATACCAGATGGACTTTTACCTATGTACACTGCAAAAAATAGGCTTTAAGGAAACTTTCACTTATCCTAACCTCATCCTATTAGAGATCTTTTCAAATGCTTTGATAAGAATCTCTGGTTCCACTTTTTGTCTGCCTGCTAGAAAACATCACTTCTAGAGATATTATCTTCCAACGCCTGTATGCTTGGGGACCCCAGCTCCTGTCGTTAGAATTCATATTCATATAATTTAACTGCTGCTATCTGAATGTTAGCTTCTAGTCCAAGCTATCAATCTAGGGTAATTCTCTGATCAATGAAAGGCAGTGCAGTTCACTGATCTTAATATGAAAAAGTTCCTATTTTGACATAATGGTTTCTCTTTGAAATATAGAAGAAATTAGGGTAATTGGACTGACCAGTTGCCTTAACTTTGGGATGGTTATGTAAGTCGAGCACGGTCCCAGACCTGAACAACACTTGAGTATGACAGTGAGATGAATTCTCACTTATGGTAACATTATGCTGGTATAATTCAGTTGATCTTTCTGGAATTAGTCCTGATTTTCAGTGAATCATTCAACATGTGTCTCTTACTTTTTCCCTCTTTGGAACTAAGAACTGAGGAAAGTGAAAAAAGTTTGTGACTGGTGATATTATATGACATATAAGATTGGTCTGACAGCCGGGAGTTGAGTACTTTTGTACATATTCCTCTGTTGCACAAGAAATTGTTTCTGAATGTAATCAAAGCATTGATCCTGGATCTTATTCGCGTTAACAGGGGTGTTAGAGCTGTATGCAAGCCAGTTGGGCAAAAATAATAAAGCACTAGTCAAAGTTCAAGACCAGCCAAATCTTGACTTTCTCTAGTGATGACTTTGGGGAGATAACATGTTATTCAAGGTATATTAAAACATTTTAACTGAGCAAATATTGTATTTTCACACAGTTATTAGTTAAATTTTCCTGTTTAAAATAATTCAAAAAATATTAGACTGACTATTGTAAGTGTAAGATCTTTTTTGACTTTTCTTTGTTTGTTTTGGTGAATATTTATGAATAGGTTAGCTCTAAGACTGAATACTGCAGTCATTCCTATCACTACTACAATTGCAGCCATTCAGTGGAGAAACATCTTGAGAAATGGCAACTGAATCTTTTTCAACAGTAAAAGGAAATCTGAGGACCTGAAAGCCTCCTGATCTCAAATTCCAGAGCTATTGGCCTCCCAGTATTATCAGCTTTCCTTGGTACTATCTGAGATGAATATAGGGGAAAAAAAATGTGAGGAGTCCAGGGATATTGTTTCCCTTCTTTCTGAGAACTAGGGCAAAGGCACAACTGGTCTATTTGCTGGTATGCTGAGCCATTATTATTCTCCTAGTCTCATTATAACAAAATAAAACAAAACAAAACCCCTGCCTTTGTCTCAGGTCATTCCAGAACATTCACCCTCCTCTGTTATGTATCCAGGCAGGAAATGTTTTTCTTCTTTTAAAATGAGCAGTGCAGGGATATTGTGGGGAATCTATGTAGTGCACTATGCTATCAGCACCCTCCAGTTGTTTATAATGGCCACTTTCAGTCCAAACTGGGACACTAAGTTCTCTTGGATTCTCACTGTGCTGGCAAAGCCTTCTGTGTACAACTCCCCGTGCCCCGGCTCCTGAGAAGTTTAAGAGGGTAACTTTTCTCAGCCTTATCTCACAGTTTCATTCAGCTACTGAAAAGAAAGGGAGTTTTACAGCAGACTTGCCTCTGTACTGCATGTTTGTCCATGACAGCTCTAAGGTTTTGCCTTCAGCCATGCTTGGCTTCTCTCTCAAGGAGGTAAGAGAGAGGACCTTCTCTCTTTTGCCTTGTGAATGGATGTGGCCTGTGTCCAAGGTCACTTCAAAACAACAGCCCACAACTGCAAGCATGCTTAAGGGCCCCTGCGATAAATGCATTGCTTAGCTGGAGGCGGCAGCCTGGCCAGGGGTTATGGCATGCTGCAGATGCACAGGAATGCGAGGCTACTTCATAAGCACAATTCCCAATCCCAGCATACCCCTCCACAGCAATTTTGTGTTATGACATTAACACTGATTTTTTAAAAATTTTATTTTAAGTTCTGAAGCCAACCATGGTGCCACTTATGTGAGGAGGTTTTTTCTTTTAGCTCAACGTTGGGACCTAAAGTGCTACAAGGAGTAGCTTCCTCTTTGCACACAAGGGAGGAGAGAGAAGCAGTGGAAGAGGCCTTACACTTCCTCAGTTTTTCTTCTGAGAAAGTAATCTTAAGGATATTCAAGGCTCAGTAGTTTTGGTTATTTTATTCCCCAGCTTGTGATAATTCTCCTCCTTGTGTATTTGGCGTAATTCCACAACAAGTAGTATTTTTAACTGCACCCTGAATGGGAAGCAAAGCTCATTGGCAAACTGCTGGTGCCTGCTGGAGAGTACAGGACTCATTTTCTTTCTGAAACTTAACTTTCTTTTTAGCCTAACAGTGACCTCCCACTTCCTCTCCAAACTTAATCCAATGCCCAATGACACACACATCAAAAAAGGGGATTCTGGTAATATTACTGAGGGGAGGAAAAAAGGCAGGAGGATGATCAGAATAATACCAACAAGATTAATAAACCTAAATTAAAATCTTTGTGTCAGCCTCCCTTCATTATGTTACCTTTAGCTGGAGAGCCACAGCAGGTTGCATTCGCCTAAACTTCTGTACTTCTGTTTTATATCTGTCAATATATGTACGAACAACAGAATTTCTATCACTTGAGTTTATATAAATCCAAATTGCTATATGCTGTAATGGGTACTACATTTCTATTTAAGCTGATGAATTCTGAGAGGACTTATTAAGAGAGGTGGCAAAAAGACTTACTTATTTGTTTATTCTCATCATGAGGAAGCTTATTTGAAGTGCAAGAACAAGAGCCGCAGAAAATGATTGTTTTGTTAGAAACAAATTCCTGGAGTCTTTCTGGGAGAAAAGACTGCTAACATTTTTAGATTGTTCAGGAGAGGAAGAACAAAAAAACAGTTGAAATAATAATTCTGAAATATTAGGGTTTCCTGTTCAGTAATCCAAGACTTGCATTGTTCTTCAGGAAGCAGAGGCCTACCGCCTCATAAATAAAGAAAAAGAAAAGAAAAAAACCCCACTAGATAGCAGTGGGTTAGATAACTGCAGTAACTATTTGCACTTTGTATTTACTTCTTGATGTGCATCCAGAAGTGTATTTTTGCCTGAAAAAAAACCAACAGTTATATTTTTCTGATTTTTAATTTGTTGTGTGAGATGTAGCATCCATAAACACAAGGTATAATTTAGGAAAAAAAAAAAAAAAAAAAAACAGGCGGTAAAGAGTTATTTGGCTTAAATTATTTTAATTTGTGGTTTTTATACAATCAATCAAGTGCAATCAGCAAACAAATAAATGTAACTCCTGATTGTGGGCTGACACCGGTAATTGCTACCTCTAGCTTGAGTTAAGCCAGTGTGCTTTTGCAAACAGCTGAACGTAACCGAGCGCTGTGATCACCTGACTTGTTTTGGGAGAAGTAGCATCCGGACTGATTTGCAAATATATTTGCAACTATACAAAGGCGAGTGCCCTGCTTCTATAAAGAACAATTCCCCGTGCACTAGAAACTGTAGATACATGGTAGAGAGGCCAGGAGGATGTGCCGAACAGAACCCCGCGAGAGGCTCCTACAGCTTGGTACAAACCAGGCAGCACCTACCAGCAGCAGGTTTAATAGTTCACTGGATAAGTTATTCTACAGTTTCTCATGTTAGCAAATTAACGATCAGTTTTGCTAGTGAAAAGTGACCTTGAATCCTTCTGGAGAGGTGACTACGTTTCAGTGACAGACAACTCTTTCCAACCCACCAAAGTCACCTGAAAAGTTTCTACTGAGTGAAACAGCAGTGAAAAAACGTATGGGAACAGAGTTATTTTAATTAATGCTTTTCTTCTCAAACTTTAATGTTAATTTTAAGAAGTCATTAGAATGCTGGCATTAAGAGGAGACAATGCTTAGGGGTTTTAATGAATTCCTCCCCATACAAATGTTAGGAGGAACATATTTTCAGCTTCCAAGAAACAGAGAGCATTAATCTAAGATGACATACTTAATTACCCCAATAAGGCTTTCCTCAGTGAGAGGCAATAAAAATAAAAGCATGTGATTATTTCTATATTTCTGAATAAAAATGTTGATGCCATTAGCTAAGAAATATTTCAGTGACAGCTTGAGACAAATGTCTCCAATACCCATTTAATGTAGATTTTAAAGGTTCATTATTCTTGGCTAATTGCATGCCAGTTGATCATTAAAAACAGATTTGCTGAGGCTTAGGAAGTATGCATCATTTACATGAATGTTAATCCTCAGTAAACATGCTTTTAAAAATCAGTTGGCTGACTTTATATGTAAAGCAGCAAATTCAAGTCACAGAACTTTTGTAAGGTGCTTACTTTAAAATGCTACCATTGTTTCCCTATTTATCCTAAACCGTCTTTACTAATTTAAGGGGGAAAAAAAGATTTTTACATGTACATAAGACACGTCTAATTTGGCTTTCCCCATACCACCTCTTTTTTCACTTTTATCTCTGCAGAAGTTTATTTCTAATAGAGCATTGATCACCTCAGTTTAATATGGAAAGTGCTTAATAGGATGTTGTGAGAAAAAAAACATTTGTCAGAAAAAGAAAATGACCTCTTAGGAATCAGTTTAGCTAAAAAAAAGCTACTGCATGTGAATAGCTTGGTATACTGAATAAAAGAGACTTGTTTTATTAATTTCTTGTTTATCCAAAGTGCATAGAGTTTTTACTGGGAATTGTAATTGTTACTGTGTTGTTTTGAAAGAATATTTCTGTCCCTGAGTCTAGTGACAGTAAGTTCAGGCTGAAAGGGTTCAGAATGATCTCTCCAAAGTCTGGAAACTGGTTGAAATTTGTGTGGTGTTTTTACCCTGTGATTGCAGGATAAAAACTGTGGTCTGTATTGATTCAAAGGTATCTTGTATCTTCATTGAAAGGTCATTCAAATTTGCTGTGTCAAAACAAAAATCTTGATTTAAATTCTCCTAAATTTTGAAAATAAAAGGAGGTTAAAATCCTAAGTATTAATTTTGTAGCTCAATTGATCTCCTTCATTATGTAAATCATGAGTGAAAACTCTTTTCAGATAGAAACCCTTCCAAAACAGGTGACTTTACCTTGAAATTTGGCAAAATTCAGTCTTCTCTTTTGATTTCATTTGAACATGCAACTCACATCAGTCATGATTTGATTCGATTTCTCTGATGGATTTCATTTCCATCAAAGAACAGCTCAGGAAAAGATACCTGGCAGGAGAACAAATATCATCTAGTTCTTATTCCAATCACTTTAAGACAGAGCATGTCAAGTTTTTCTTACCATTACTGTATTACTCATACAGTAATGCAGGTAATTTTTACCTTACTTCCTTATTCCTTTTTCCTTTTTTTTAAAAAATAATGAAACATTTAGGTTGAACTATGTATTCCTCTATGTATTTATTATTTTACACATATTTATATATTGACACCTTCCAACACAATTTGAAATATAACACGTATGTTTATTCTTTCCGGGAAGACCAATCTGTTTTCTGATCAGTTCACTTGAGTAGGAGTTTTGATGAGATTTTTGCTAAATGGTGTGACACAGATCATTGTCTTCTCTAGGTCTTTCTGTGTCAGCTACACAATTGTGCAATAAGGAAGTAGTTATTTTTATTTATAGATCTTTTGATAACATTAGATGCCTACACATCTAAGATGTATTCTCCTTGTCCCTGGAGGAGGTTGCCCCATACTTAAGTACACCTCTGCTCCTCTGCTCTGCCAGGGCAAGGGATGCCACTTGACAGGCTTCTGTATGGATTTGCCAGACACTGCTGGGTAATGTCCAATTAACTGTACTGCTTGTGAAGTCTTCTTTTGTGAAGCCTCCTAGCATATTGTTGAGAAATGCCTAAAGGGTAACTCTAGTGCAGAGCTTTCTGAGAGTACCAGATGTTACTCCAGAGAAGTTGCAGAACCAAGAGATGGAATCCTGACTTTGTGAATGACAACAGGAATTTGGCAGGTGATGTTGCCAGGTCAGGTCAGACCCAGGGGCTCTAGATAAATAGGATTAACTTCCAACAAATTTATAGGCATCATTGACTCTTAAAAGGAAAAAAAAAATTCTTCTGGGGAGAGAGAAGAACTCTTCACTGCTGAATAATTTCCAGAAAATGGAGCTAGAGAAAGATTTACCTTCCCCTTACACAATCTGGAATGATGATGTGTTCCTCTGTGGTTACAGGGTGAAGCAGACAAAGGAAGGTATAATGTTTGCCAAGAGGTGCAGAATTTGCCTATCAGTTTTACATAAAGAGATTACAGGCTTATCCATCAGTAACCTGTCTGGCTTTATTTTACATTCTTTCTCTTTCTGCTCCTGCCAGAATAACTCAGAGCTGAGATTCTCCCAACCACGGTTACTGCACAGGACATTTTTCTATTTGAGCCCCTGAGCAAACCAGCAGATGCACAGCAAGGAGAGGAGGAAACCTGTGGGTGAAGTGCTCACCACTGGGCCAGGTTGCTGACCCAGTTTACACAGCTGGCAGATGTTTCCCCTCAAGATGTACTTGCTAAAGAGAAGATTTGGATTCCCTAGCTGGTGCAGGTGTGCAGCTGCTACCAGGAATGGCAGAAATAGACCTGTCCCACAGGCAAGTCATCCTATTAGTCACAAGTCCAAGAACGAGCCTTTCTTCCCATTGTAGAAGGTAAGACTGGGTGGCCCTTGGCCTCTTGAAAATGGACATTTGGCTATGAGCAGGGCTCATGTGATGATATTAATGATTGGGTGATTAGTACAAGGAAATACCAGGCACATGGCCTGTTCTATAGGAGGCTGTCAAACTAGACATGGTAGTGAGAGCTCAAGAAAATGCCTAATAACTGGAAGGCTTTCTAATAGCATTAGAAGTTTAATGTTCTGGAGTAAGGTAATCAAATCTTATGCTTCAGGGCATGCAGTGGTCACCACAGGAGTCAGGAAGGCATTTCCCCCCACAAGAGCTTTGTGCTCTTGCCTGGGTGGTTTCCTTCCTTCCCAGAGCAGTGATTAATGGAGGCTGCTGAAGACTGGAGGCTGAGCTGCGTGAGCCTAGGGGGTGACCTGAGCATCTCTGTGTCCCCATGGAGCTCTTTAAGGAGCCAAGGACTTTGAATCCGATAGCAACGAATGCATTATGACAGGAAAGCTGCAGCAAAATGCCTTCAAAGTGAAACCCTGGACGAGCTTTCACTCTTTATTAGGTAGATGCAGTGCTCATTGAATTCAAAAGGAATTCACTCCTTGAACAGAGAACAACACCGGGCAAGCTGCTTTTATGGAGGAAAAATGATTAATGCCTCGTGTCAAGTGCTCGTAGCCTGGGGTGGCACTTGTGTACTGTTGCTTTGCTCTTCTCCTAAGAGGACAGCTAGTGGCTGCATCACAGCAAAGAGGAGCTCGCAGCACCGAATTCTGGCTCTTCAGCTCCTAGCACTTGGTTATGCCAGCCAATTCCTCTGCATACCCGTATGATAAAAACTGCACCCTGCTTTAGATGCTTTCTGCTTCTTTTCTACTTTTATTGTTTCTGTGGCTTTTTCTCTTCCTCTTTTTGTTTTACTTTTTCTTCTCTTCTGCCCAGTCAAGGGAAACGGTTTGTCAGTTGTTATTGAGATCTTTTCTTTGATCTGGCTACTGTAAAATATTTTAATACAACACAGAATATATTGCTGCCATTTCTTCATTACCAAAATGAATCTTTCTCCTGTGCCTCAGGATATTTGTATGGGTATATACCTATACAAATACCTATGTACCTAACAGAAAGGCAGGGAAAGGCAAATTGCTTCATCAGGGGAGCTTTCGCCAGCTCAGGCCAAGGCTCCTTGCTTTTTTTCTGTCCAAGACACAATGATTAAGTTCCTTTTTGCTCATAATACCACAGTCAATATCTTTTTGACTCCTCACTCAGTACTTTTCATCAAAGATAGCCCAAATATGCTGTCATTAAACAGCATAACCTTGTGAAATGTGTGATGCTGCAGCAGAGGAGGAATTTTGAACAGCTACTATTTGAACACTAGATTATGAAAAAGTAGTTATCTCTTTAGTCTCCTTTTTCATTTAATCACCAAAATGAATTGAATTTATGCAAAATAAAAGCTAGTGCTCTATATGAGCAAAGTAGTGAGATGAATCTGTCATTTCTTTTTTATTAATTAGTGAAAGGAGGGAAAAAAAAATCTGTCTTCCATCCAGTGGGGATAAAAAAGTAGTAGCAAATGAGCAGATCCAAATGTGATATAGGTGATGCACACATAAATCTTGCTGCCCATAACAGTTCTACCTTTGTCATAACACAAGACCCAACAGTTTGAGGAAAGTACTACCAAAGAAAGACTTCCAATTTTCTTTCTTTGGATTATCATTTGTCCTTGAACACAAAGTATTATTACATGTTAGAATCTATTCAGACATGTAGGAGCACATGAGCTCTCTGGTTTTAAGGATAAGTAGCAAAAATGGGGAGAGGCAGGGGAATGTGGAGTGTCAGTCTGCTTTGCATGATGTTCTCTATTAACTGTTTCCTCAAAGAGGACTGAGAATGATTTGTTTCTGTGTCCCACGTGCATTGGACTCTGCTGGTGGTGAATGACAAAGGAGGTACATTTTTTCACATAAATTTCAATTGAGAAAGGCTTCAATTTTTAAATATCATCATCATCAAAGCTGCCTAGGTGCCGCCCTGTGCCACATGCTCTAGGGGTCCATGCTTGAGCCAGGAGGTTGGACTAGATGATCTCTAGAGGTCCCTTCCAACCTCAACCATTCTGTGATTCTGTGAATCTTCTTGTGCTTTCTGGGGTTTCATGTGATTAGCAAAGTGAAGAAGAAGTCTGAAGGAGATGACATTTATAGATTTAAAGAAATAGTTTGGGGAATGGAGGAAAATTGATCTGAGAAAATTGAAGTGAGAAAAGACTGCAGTGTTAAAGAGTAGGGGACAGGATTTTGGAAAGTCTTGCCAAAAAAAAGACAAGAATTTTTGCTCCCGTGCAGGTGAAGAAAAACAGTATATAAAGAGAAAGAAGAACATGATCAAAACCTTTCTGTGGGACAGAGAACTAACTTTGAAAAGCTGTGGAGGAAGAGATGATGATTTGCACAGTCACAGATTTACAGAACACAGCTGCAAAAGCATTGAAAAGGCTGTTTCAGCTGCTCCTCTGCTTTAGGAGAAGATCACCATAGTTTCAGGGAGAGAGAGCGAGCGAGTAAAGGCTGTGATTATCAGTCACTCAGGTCAGTCAGACACAATTCATGGGGCAGAGAAACAGGGGCTGCACAACCCAGAGACTTATCAGTGCGTTTAAAGGTAGGAAGAAGAATAGAATAGCTGTACAGGGGGAGTGTGCAGGAGAGAGATGTGAAAAGGTGAGTCTGTTCCACGTAGAGTGAATAACGAGCCAGCTTTGTTTCCATTGCAACATCACTTATAAAACATGAGCCCAGTCCCTAATGAGCTTAACTTTAAAAATAAGAGAGAGCTTTTCTTTCCTTGGAGTATTTGTTATGTGCTCAGAATGTGCTGTTCTCTTTCCAAAAGCTTTTCATCTTAAAGTGCATTTTTGCCAATCAGTCTGAGACTAGAGCTCTGTGAAACAGCATGGCAAAGGAACAAGACTGCGTGCCATTCAATTTTAATAAGTCATGGGAGAAGTTATTGTTTAGCCTTGCACGGTTTATACTCTCAGATTTATTACTGTAAGTAATTAAAAGGAAGCAAGCCATTCTGGGCCTGCCTATGCTCCAGCAGTTCTGGGACCCAGTGCCTTATACCTGGCATGGTCAATGATCTGTGCTCTGACAACTTTTTGTTTGTTTTAGCGTGGTCAGGATTGCAGATCTGCAGAACACAGGTACTTATATACCTAGGATGCAGATATGTCTTTGCTGTAGTCTCACAGTGATTTTTGAAAGGAAGTGGCTAACTTTGTTGTTTTCTCCTTGCTAGCAACACAGGATGCTCCGTAGGCAGTAGGGAGAGGTCATCAAGTCACTGCGCTGCTTAGAGGAAAAGGAGAGCAGTGCTAATCTTCCTTCCTCTCCTGGCACAGCAGTTTTGGGTCTATTGCCTCATGATGATGACAATATTTTGCAAGGTCGTGTA
Source organism: Eudromia elegans (assembly GCA_003342815.1). Lineage (NCBI taxonomy): Eukaryota > Metazoa > Chordata > Aves > Tinamiformes > Tinamidae > Eudromia > Eudromia elegans. The sequence continues at coordinate 3,893,037 of PTEX01000044.1, read as the reverse complement.
AAGCTTTGGAGTTCAAGAAAATCTTAAAAGACAGTGAAGATCTGGGCTGGGGAACGACTGCATGAATAGAACTGCTGGCAGAGCTGAGATAGGAGGGTGAGCAGGGACAGGTCACGGGAATGGGAGATTCTTCGGTTATAGGGGAGGCCTGTAGAGATATATGGGTTTTGTATGAATGTCAAACTTCTGGCACTCAAAACAAGAAGGCTGTGAATGAGGTTTTTAACATGGAAAGTGTTAAAGAAGACTGATGGATGTGGAGAGCTGATGGTTCAAGACAATGCCCCTCTTACAGATGAGATGCATGACTTCTGTATCCAAGTGCAAGGTAGATCAGGGTATTGATAGCAGCATAAGGAGAAAAAATGAGTGATATGCATGCTTCCAATGGAGTGCAAGGAGTCTAGTAAATAAGATGGGAAAACCACCTTCTGTATTGACACTAGGTATAGCAGGATCTCCGTGGAAGAAAGATCAGCTCAGGGCACAATAATACAGAATATACCTGAAAATAATCTGTTCTGGCACTGGAGTAGTGCTGTAGATTAATAAGAAACTAGCATCAAGCCAAATTAACAAATTAACTGCCTCCATGAGTAACACTAACTTTGTGCAGGCTGAAATTCTAGTCCTCAACGGGAGGGAAAAAAATGTCATCAGGTCTCTATCTCCATCTGCCTGACAAAGTTAACAACGATGACTGACATATTCTAGGGACATGGAGGTGGAGTGGAAGTAAAAAGGTGAGGAAGTTCAAGTAAAACAGGTACCAGTATGACACAGTCGTTTGCCCACATGTTGAATATTGCGTGCCAATCTCATCCTGTCACCTAAAAATGGACATAGCAGAACTGCAGAGTATTTGGAACAACAGGGTGACTAAAGTTACAAAATGCCTTCGGTATGAGGAGAAACAAAGTAAATTAAGAATTTTCAGCCTGGAAAAGATATGGCTCTGACTGAACTAGTCTATACTCCCTCCATGTATAAATCTATAAACTCATGAGTAGCACAGAGAAAGTTGGTAGTGGATTTAAATATCTTTTCCAACAGAAAACAAAAAACAACAACAAAAAAAACAGGACTAGCAAATGCCAGGTTCAAAAAACAAAACAAAACCAAAACAAAGCAAAGCAAACTGCTGTGAATGCATGACAACAGCAGGAATAAGCAGGATGAGGTTGGGTTTTGCTGCCTGATAAATTATAATGTTGACCCACACTTCAGGAAATGAAGCAGTCATTGGTTTGGGGGATGGAATTTTTAGATTTTTTTTTTTGTATTTAGCCACCAAAGGCACTGGTTGTGTGCATGGGTCTGACTCTAAGAGATGATCCTTACAAGGATTTTTTAGGAAGCTTAACCAAAACATAAAAAATAAGGCAAAAAAACAGGAAGTAATGGTAATTTGTATGAATTTCTTTGTTATGCAGACTAAATTCTAATTACAGTCTCCAGAAAAAAAAACCCAAAAACAAACCAATCAACAAACAGAACAGTTGGGCATACTGATGAGAGGAAATATCACATATGACTCGATTGTTACATCTGCTGCATGGTGATTTAGGCCTTCACAAGGATTTGTGATATATTTGTCTGTCACTGTGTGAACTCTCCATATGGCTATACATGTAACTATAGGCATAAGAGCTGTGTACTCAAGTACATATGAATATTCATTTGTTTTACATTAAAGAGATAAAAGTTAAAATGAAAACATGTCATCTAAGAGAAGTTATTTTTGTTTATTCTGACCAGAAAAGCCTCTCTCTTGGCCCAAACTCTTGGGCTTCCTTATCATATGGAGAGCTCAATATAAGCAGACAGTTACAGAGGTGGCTTCTCTTCACTAGTGATAGAGGGACAACACCTTCTATATGTTATATCCATATTTTAGGACCATTCAGCTACAAATAGATCCAATATAAACCCTGAAAGTTCAAGAGCTGTTTTGCAGCTGAACATATGTTCTGGCACAGTGGGAAAAGTACTGACAAATATGCCAGATGTCCAGAACTGTTTAAACAGAGCAGACTACAATTTTTCCAGCTGCTGATACACAGTACAGCCACACCGTTAGCAAGGTTCAGGTACTAGCAAATCATTTAGACTCAGAGCCACAGATGAAAATGCCCTAGGTGAGGTCTCTTTCTGCAGTCATTTAAAGAGGGTAGTTACTACCCTTGTGCAGGCATGTTCGTTTCCTATGACAAATTTGTACTTACGACTAGGAATGGTGGTAAACCTACTTAAAATATAGAGTGACTGCTCAGGAGTCACTATATATAGGTCTAAATTAAAAATGGAGAAAACAATGTCAAAAGAAAGAAAAGCTGTCCGTGGTTCATGAGGAGAAGCAAATAGCACCACAAAGGAAAAGCAGGTAGGGTCATCATGAGAGAGAGAGGAAAAAAAGTTTATTCAGTGTCAGCTATTCTTCAGGAAAGAAATAAAATATGTGACAGAATGAAGGGAAGGATTCTTAAATAAAGTGAAAACTGTGTTAGTTGGGGTGATCAAGACTTAAAACAGCATATCAATCCTCAAACCATGAGGCTGCTACCCTTGCCATTGGCCAGGACTAGCAGACATTGTTAGTTACTATTAACATTGTTAATCTCTTAAAAGCTGTTCAAGGTCTTGCTTCTTGCTCAGGGTGTTTCAGAAGGTCTCTCTTTACTGTCTTCTAATGATAAGGATGTCAATACCTAATCAGACCAGAGAAGGAGCTAAGCAGACAGTCTTTGCCCTGCAGACATCCTTTATAACAAAGGATCCCCTACAGAGCTTATACTTTCATCTGGCATAAACTTCTTGTGGCGCACCTTTCCTCCGGCACCACTTTATGCTGGGTCTTCCTGCTGCCTCCTGTTAACCACTCCATGGTCTGGCAGGGCAGAGAGGGATTCAGGACTATGAGCAAATCTTGTGCAGCAAAAGAAAGGATGAAGATACTACTTCAACCTCCTTCAGGTCTCTTAAAAGCTGTTCAAGGTCTTGCTTCCTGCTCAGGGTGTTTCAGAAGGTCTCTCATTACTGTCTTCTAATGGTAAGGATGCCAATATCTCAATCACAATAGCACAATATGTCATGGCTTTGCTGAAGGCAATGGAACCTTTAATACTCTGAATGAATAAAAGTGGCTAACTGGCAGGAATAGCCAGCCTAGTCTAATTAGCTGTTATGACCTGCGAAACAGAGTACTTGCATGCAATGTCCCTATTGGGAATGATTCAGGGAATATTTGAACGCCAAACCATTCCCAGGAATTGTTTGGCAGCACTGGTTGGCATGGACCAAAAGCCTGCCCGGGAGCACTGTAATGGGGAGCTGTATAGTATAGACAATTGAATTCCAGTGCTTGGGAATGTCCCTGGGCACCATCCAATTTACTAGTGTAGACATAGCCTCATTGTCTAAAGTGGGGGACCCCTGAGGGCTTCCTAACTCCAGGATCTGCATGTATGCTTCCTTGCTCCCAACCTCACTCTGAAATGGGATAAAGGCAATCTCATGCCTGGACTGCTGTGGAAAGGAGACTTGGATACCCAACAGAGAAGGGTAAGAATACAGATGGCTGCAGAACCAGAGCTCTGTAGCACACACCTCTTGGTCCACATCCATCCTAACAGGATAAGGCATTTCTTGATTTGATGAAAGCATTAGAATATGGCACTAAATAATAAAGCTTGTGGCAGTGGAGCCACTTCTAAATCTATTTTTCCTCTGACCCTTCTGTATGGAAAATGGCTATGTTTGAATTTGAATTCCTTCCAGAGCACTATCTAGGCATGAACTGTTCTGTAATTAAACCAAACTATTTGATCCCACTGGAATAACTGAATGCAATTTATCTGAGAGGAATGATGTGTATGACCCCTATGTAAGCCTGGAAAGACTTTATCAGCATGTCAGAATAATTTCACAGCTAAAGTAGAGAGGCCCAGAATAAACTCCACAATTTACATGAAGTGCTGTGTATTACTAAGACTGTTGCTATATTACGTGCATTACACTTAAAAATATCTAGTACCAAGATGAAGAAAATCGTATTACTGGTTTCACATCAGGCAAATACACAAGAATTATGTCTTGAGACCACCAATGTGCCTTCTGCTCAGACTGATAGTAGCACAGGTCATCAGAATTGCTTGAATGGTGGTGGGTGCATCCCAGTGTTCTCCCATTGCATCAGTGATGTTTCACATTGCTAAGAGACTTTAATGGTGTTAAAAGAGGTCAAAAGGGGTTTTGAAGCTTCGAACATCTGTTCTTGAAGACCCACTTCAAAGGTCACGACCCCACTTCCAATTATACTGCCAAGCTTGTGAATGAAAGTGAGGTTGTGACCCTCGTTTAGGAGCTAGTAGCTTAAAATAAGCTTTGGGAAGAAGGAATAAAAAACATTTACAAAGCAGTATATACTTGGAATTCATGTCAAGGGTAGGGTACTTTCCAAAGAGACAAGACTAGGGTGAGGTCATGCAAACATGCAATACATTGTATTTCTATTTAGGTCATTCTTTTTCTCCATAAAAGGAGAAGAGCTAAAGAATCTCAAGATCGAGTGACTCTCAGGAGATGGAAAGGTTCTGTGGTAGGTGATTTAGATCACTGTGCTGCATTTGTTTTGTGAAAGTGCCAAGCTACACACTAGAATTTTCCATTGAAAACTGGGATTGCAACTGTTGGAATCCAAGATAGAGTGTATGCTACAGAAGCTGAAGGTACTAGTCAGCAACAGGGCAACTATGAAACACCGATAAGACAAGTCCTGAAAAAGGTGCTCATTGTCTTAACATTTATCAGACATGATGTTTCTAACAGAGACTGGAGGCTAGACCAAAGCATCCTTGGTGGTTATATTCTTGACATCAAGTACAATTTCTCCAGTAAACTGAATTTGAACTAGAAGAGGTGCAGAGAAGATGACAGAAATGTCTTGGGGATGAGAAACCCTGCTTTACCAAAAAGAAGACTAGATAGGATTGGCTTGCATAGCTGAGTACCACGAAAGTCTTTAGGAAAAGAATTGCACCCCTTAAACACATTGATGGGTGAAGGGAAGAAGAGGGAGAAATGGTTTGAGTGGAAATACAGGGTGGCCCAAGAAAAAATACATTTTTTTTTTCCCATTTCACTGTGAATCACTCTGTGTTAGAAACTGAAAGAACTGGCAGTACAGGGAAATTCTAGCATACATATTTTAAGTTTGAGGCAAGAAACCTCACTGGTTTTGAGATATAGCTTGCTGAAAGGGATAATATAGAAATGTAGTATAGGATTAATAATATGAATGTCAAATAAGTAGGTGAAGTTCCCAGCTTGTTCCAGTTGTTTCCAGACAGGAAGAGAATCTGATTGTCCTTCTGCCAGTAAGATATGCAGAGTATGGTATATCCCCCAAAGCTCTCCATGGCCTTCCACTGAAGGCTTCCAGAGAGTTAAGCTGGAGCTGGGTTTGTTACTCTGCAACAGATTTGGCCCAACTAAAGAGTGTTGTTTTCCAGATATGAATCCAATGTTTTGTACTGCTTGGTGTCATATTATCATTCATAGTTATTTGTAATTTGAATCTCTCTCTATGGTGTTTGAAACTATTACATGTGGGTAGACAGTTATAATAGCATTCTTATATCATTAAGCAGTGTCTTCCTGTCCTGTTTGTTGAATTCATTTTATGTGAAACAAATGTGAATTCTGTCATTTCTTAACTATTTTAATTTAGTGCTTTTTTTTTTTCATGATCAATTAAGGTGCTTTTACTGAAAAGCTTACCTAGATTTCTGAGTAAATATTTATTCTCTTACCTCCCACTATGGTTAAGGTGGGAGGCTGATAGATTTAGAACAGGATTTGAACACTGACAGGCCCTGCAGCCCACTTAATGCAATTTACTGACTTTTCAAAATAGATTTACTCTGCAGAAAGGAAACTCTGTTCATACTTAAATTCTTTGTAGGGAACCCAAACATGTTATCCATGCAAAGTGTGAATCTCTCTGAATAGAGTTTAAATAGAAAGCAGACAATGCTTTTAACTCCAGAACAACTGAGAATAGTAATGTAGTTTAGATCCTGATTGGAGTCTGAACACTGGAACTCAAGTCCATCATCTTTTTTTTTTTTTTGCAACCATTAGGGGAGGCTCTTCTAATAATATTAGTAGATCTCTGAGGTATACCTGTCATCTATCTTATCTCCCATGCTCTCATAGTTCTCTTCTTTTGCTGAGCCTTGCTCTGTGCTGCTGTTTTCTACAAGTTATCCACCATGCTAGTGATGGACACCAGTTCTTCACTTAGTAGTTTTAACCTTTATATTTTATGGAAGGTAATTATAACATTTTATCTTAGTCTCTATCTTTTTAACATTTCTCCTTTCTTTCTTTTTTTTTTTTTTTTTTTTTTTACGTCCTTTAATCTTAAGCCTGGTTCCATATTAAACAGTGGCAGTGTTATTCCATGCATTTCACTGTGCAGTTGCACTGTATTAAAATATACAATAATGAACTTCCACCTTGCTTTGCTTTTTACCATTTCGCTGTGTTTCTCTTATCCCGTCCAAAGCCATAGACCTTGGGGAGTTATGGCAAAGACTTCCAAAGCTGAATTCTCCCCTTTCCTACTGCCAGAAAGATTCAGTTACACTCCTTCTTCTCATACCTGCAGAAAGCGAGATTTGACCAAAGAAGAGGACAGAAGACAGCAGACATGTCTAATTTCAGGTCTTGAAGAAGACTTGAGCTTATTAGTAAACATGAATTTGTAATGCTAGGGAAGGGGAAATCTGTCTGTCAGACCGGTTAGTCAGTTTGCTCAGTTCACTGTCACGTAGGTCTTGTCAGGGTCTTGATAGCCAGGGGTTGCAGGCGCTCTGTGTAAGAGGATGTTAAGAGCTGTCTTGTGCTGGTCACCCTGCTTGCAGTAGGCTGCAGCACTGTCACCTGCCAAAACTACAGCCCAAGAGGGGAACTGGGTACACCTCTACCATCTTGTGAGCACGAACTGCTTCATGATCACACTGTCAAGGTGTTAAATTTGGAGAAGTCCCTCATCCTGACTGCAAAGGAGCCTCAGAACACACTGCAAAGGATGTTAGCCACACTTTTTTTCATGGATGTTCACAAAGCCACAGACAGCATGAAAATGCTGCTTCTGGTTTTTTGTCCGTCCTTGTGGACATTACATGGCAGGTAATTGTGCAGGTGTAGTCGTGAAAGATCCTGTAAGGAAAGTATTCAATGCTAAGAGGATAAATGGATGAGATTTGGAAGTAATCCTTGTTGTTCCTGTAAAAGCACAGAATCCTAGATCTGAAAAGCAACTGTCTTACATTGAAGTCAAATGTAGCAGCTTTAGAACAGGCCTAGAGTCTTTCTTTTATTAACCAATATTTCTAAAAATGCAAATTTTTAGCTACGGTGCAAATATTTAGGAATATGAGATATGAGTCTTCCTTCTAATACTATCTCTAAATATTTTTAAGAGATACACAACAAGCAGAAAATCTCAGAAGGGACTTGGCTAATCGAAGAACTCTTTCATTATGTGGCTAAGGATAGATGTGTGCGTAAATATCCCTTTATTTATATATATTGCACATATAGCACTTTATTATATTAATAAAGTATTCTGGCAGACATTATGAATAAAGATCAAGCTAGCATGTGCACATCAGCATGCTCTGTCATAGAGGATTGCTTATCTACTTAGCATCTTAAGTATTAAAACGTCATTGGGAACTTGAGTGATAACATCAAATAGGAATCTCTCTATTGCATAGAGTTGCAGTATGTAGTAGAGGACTTCTAGAACCTTAGGTCAATTGGGTGCTTAGCCAATGCTAGTTTTATAACATGGGCTGTGGATCTTGCTAGAAATGGTTAAGTTCAGATGTGTACCTAGTGCAAGCCTCTGTGGTTCTTATTCAACGTGAAGACCTTTCTACCTTATTGTCTATAAATGAGGCATTCTTAAGAGGGCAGTGATTACTGTGAAAGAAGATTTCACTAAAGGAGGTGCTGCAGGTGCTACTTCTTGGCCGTTTTCCCTTGAATGTCAACTTATTTTACTTCTTCTTGAAGAAAAGTCAGCCAGCAACCCAGGAAGACTCCTCTTCCTTTTGGATGAGTCTCTTGACTTTTTGGCCTGTTTTCTCCCCAGGTGCAGGGGAGGATGAGAACTTGCTGATGTTGGGTTTGAAAATTTAAAAATGTGAAGAAAGGGAAATTAGACCCTGCCCGTGGTTTAAATTGAAATGGAGATCAAAGTCCAGTACTTCCAAGTATAAAAGGTGTGTATGCATTTTGAGAGTTTGGTGTAAATCAATCTGTTTAGGTAATTCTACCATACCCAGCCCAAATTCCTGTCTGAAGCTACGTTTATTTGAATAAAAAGGTCTCTGCTGGTATTAAAAAAGGCCTTTTTTTCCCCCAAATTTTAGCACAAGTATTAGTAAAATCAACGATAACTCTACTTCTGAAAAACAAGGTCTGCTAGCTGTTAAACTAACACACAGATACTTTATCCTTTGTTACTGTCTGAACTTTTAAGTGATTTTTTTTTTTTTTGCTTTGCTTTGCTTTTTGCTTGACACAGGGCACAGAGATTTTCCATGGAAGGTTGTGTGCCCTGGAGAGATACTACGTGCTTTCTGAGGACACGAGTTGGGAAAGGAGCACTCATGAGCATTCTTCATGCTGAGGCTACTGCACTGTCCCACAGCCCCTGCCAGGGAAGGAGCTTCTGAATGAAATTTCAGATGCAGAGGGAAGAAAATTTCTTGTGTCTTTCTTACTTTCTAACTCCTGGGACAATTATTTCCTAAAGGATCCCCTTTCAGTTAGTACTTTTTTCACCAAAAATCTCACTGAATCACAGTACTTGTTTACAGTTACTGTTTAGTTTCAGAAAGATTTCTGGAATATTAATGGAGGAAAAGAGGTCTCCAGTATAACTTTTTTTAAGTGTCTGAAGGGAATGGATGGTTATAACAAAGGCTTCAGAGAATACATAAAGTAATTTGAAAAATACTATAGCAAGGTCTGTTTAATGAATACTGGGGAATTGTATTACTTCATTCTGGATGCTCCAGCCACAGAGAATAAGCTGCTGCAGTAAGTTTTCTTTTGGAAAGCTTGCTCTTGTGAGGAAATCTCTGCCAAACTCCTGTAAAGCCTGACCTGTGTATTCTCAAAGTTTATAATCGTGGGGGGTGCAAGTCTTTCCAATACTTTGGCATTTACATTTCCAAAACAAGATGAGAAATATCATTCTAAAAATATCAGTCTTTTGGCGCTCTGTATGTTTTAGGTAAGACATTCCTAAAGCCTAAAATAATGAATATAAAAGAATATTACTTCCTGCAGAACCAGGCCTCAAAGGTGAAAAGCAGGATCTTTACTTATTCATTTTTGATTAATCTTTACTTTTTTGAGGATAAAAGCCTTTTTTGTTTGTTTGTTTGTTTTATTTTCTCCTTTTTTTACTCCTAAGTAACCCCTTTTTAGGCACCAAAATTCACTCTGAAATTGATTGGAAGAATAGGAACCTAAATATCTATGCGGATCTTGGCCTGCATCTTGCTGATCCCAGTCTAGTACCTTTTTCTGCCTGATGTTAAAAGCTTCTTTTTCACTAATCATTTCCATATTTTCTGTTATTCTGATTTCTAGCCTTTTCAAGATTCATTTTGTGATACCAGAATGAAGGAAGTTGATCTTGGTGGGGCTCAGGTTACTGACAGCATTTATTGGTAGTCTGATGTCCAAAATGTCTTTCTTACAATTTCTGTGCTAGATGGATCACTGTGCTGACTTTGAAGGTGCCCTTGGACTGGTCCTTATGTGAACTTGGCTCTTTGTCAGAGCATGCAGCATGACTGCACAGTTTTGGTAAGCTTTAGAAAGCTCCTTTAAAGGCTTGCAAAAGGGAAAGGCCTCATTTCAGCACATTTTTACCAGTGACATAATCTCCTCTTAGTATTTTTATATATGAAGCATCATGCCATTTACCAGGTCAAGAACCTCATTCCCAAAGAATGTATGCCTCTGACTCTAGGAGAGAGGCTTAAAAAAAACATTGTTGTTGCAGTTCAGGCACTTTTCCTGGGTGTTTCATTCTTTAGCTGGTCAACATTCTTTCCCAGTGAGCAGGAACACAATAAGGCACTAGTGCCTATTTATAGCTGGCAGTGAGAGATACTTACTTACTGATGCAGTACTTTGGGAAGGAAAAAAGGCAGGAAAGCAGGTCCTGCCCCTAACTGCTTACCCTGAACTCTGGAGTTTGTTACTCCTCCGTGCTGGCATCCTTACTGCTCTTTGGAGGGCATCACGTGTGATTTGGCCTTTGAGAGCAAAATAAAACAACGTGCTCAGGACCATGCAAAATGAGTCACTGTGAAACCATGTGTGTTTTCTGTCTCCCCGTAGTTTGGGTGTTTGATTTTTGTTTCTCTGAGAGTGACTGTTTATATGATGGTATTACTTAGAGGCCCTAATCCAAGCTAAAGCCTACAACACTTGGCTGTGTGCAGACAGGAGGCAAGACAGGCTCTGTTTGCCCTTAAAAGCTACTGATCAAAGTAAAACCTCACAGCATATGACAGCAGGATACAAGTACGGCATGACTTTCCCAAAATGAGGCAGCAGGTCAAACACTTGCAGGATTGCAGAGTCATTTTCTTTTAATCCTCTGCCACCAAAAAAGTTAAGGATGTAGAAGGTAAAACAAACCTCAGCAGGGGAGAATTCAGCTTCAGAGTACTCCCTGTTAGCTCGCTGCTATCCTTGGTTCGTTGCCTTGTACTGGATGAGAAATGGGGCAGAAGGGGGGTCTTGAACGTGTTAAGTACATTCATTCAGGGTGTCCTCACTACAGCAGTGTGCAGATGGCAACTTTCTAGTCTTTCTGATCTGAGGAATCTTATTCCTTTTCTGAGAGCTGGGGAAAAAATGTATACACATGTATTAAGAGCAGGAATAGTAAGAACACAGAGCATAGACTTACCAAATTTCCAAGGATCTTTGATATTGTTGCTTCCACGAGTTCTGCATCCATATTGTTTAACTAGCGAGTCTAAATAAAGCACCAGCTCTTCTTGGAAGTCGTTTCATGGTGTGCCTGGTGTGCTGGTATCTCCTCTAAAATTTCTAGAGAGCCTAAACTGGATAAAATCGATCCCAAGGCATTAGGTATTTAAGCATGTCCTAAAGGTATTAGAGTACGCTTTAGAAAATCATTACAGAATCACTTTAAAATGTATGGTGTACATCAGTGAGTGAACCAGCCTTTGGTAAAGAATTTAGTAAGATGATCCCATAATTCCACACAAAGTTAGTCAACCTCTACTTGTCCCTACAACTAGTTTTCATACTGAGCTTCATTTTATAGGCCTCTGGCATGCCCTTGTCTACTGTGTAAATTGTGGAATAGAACTGAAATTAGAACTTGGAAAGGGACTGCTCTTCCTTATTTGCCCATATTTTTTCCATATGTGCCAAAATATTTTTCATTAAAGAATGAAAACTTCAGAAAAATAAACAAGTTGGATTTGGGATATGAATGTTTTGATAAAAAAAAAGCAAATTTTAATCTTTCTAGTGGAAAAAAAATCAAATTATTAAAACTGTTGGCAAATTTTCTTAGTCATCTTGTCAAAAGAGAGGTTTCAATGATCTTTTAAAGGAAACCAGTGGAGTGGCCTTGCATATGAAAGCACATTTGGAAATTGAGAATGTGAATAATGTGACTGTAAAAGTAGCTGATCAAAGATGGAAAGTAAACTAAGTACCCAAAGATGGGTAGTAAACTAACTCAATGAAGGCTTTGAAGATAGCATAGCCACAATTTACAGGTGCAAGGAAAAAGGTGACAGTCAAAGTAATGGATTAGAATTAAATCATTAGAATTAGATGATTAGAATTAAAAATAATCATTGCAGTAACTTTCAGAATGACTGGGAGACAGGCAACCGTGTTAGTAAAGGAAACATAAATGGAAGGTGGTGTAAGGCATGACTGAGCAATTCATCCTTATGTTAGAGCAGCTTTCCATATCCTTTTTCTGAGGAAATGAGACTCGCTGCTGAGGAACATCGTGGAACATGTGGCCCACAGAATTAGGCTCTCAAATGGAGGCTTTCTTGACTGATGAGAGCATCCCTCTACTTTGCTGAACGCAAGATAAACTGGATTACTTGTGTCTCTTTGCATGGATAACACTGGGAAATTACTAATTGTGCTCATTTTCCCTTAGTGCAGGGGATGAGTGGCCAGGAATGCAGGTGGTGACATTGGCATGGGGGATGGACAAGCTCTCTCAGCAGCGTCTGAAGTGGCCAGAGGCTCCCTGGCTTGTGGGAGTTCTCCAGCAGTGAATCTCTGGCTGGCATTCGTTCACTTTTCACAGGAAAAAATTGAATGTTTTCACAGGGAAAAAATTATTTTTCCTTGAGATGCTATAGTTGTGAATGAACTGTCCAGAACAAAAATGATTAGAATACACAAACCTCACAATCCTCCCTGACTTCTGATTTTCCTTTTCCCATGTTAAAGCCATTAATTTAAGTATTTTGAACCATGACTTAAGAAAGGTCTTTAGCTCTGTGGTTCTGGCTGCTAGCAGTTTGTTATGTTCAATCACTACATGGGTGGGATTTTTCTGAGGTGGCCTGTGGGAGAATCCCTTTTTCCTTGTCTAACTCCTTGTGCACAGAATGGAATTTTTCTTTTCCGCACTTACATTAATGAAGCAGGCCAGGCTGCAACAGATAATAATGGATGTCACCACAGTTTGAAAAGCACATGTTTAAATAAAAATATAATGTGGCCTTCTTATAAATTGTGAAACCAGACAGTCTGCAACCATCTGGTCCTCCACCTTCTGAAAGAACATCTGCAGTAACTATGTTGTTCTTTCTGTGAGAATACCAACCTCTGATGGTGACTGGTGTAGAAAGCCCCTTTTCAAGCTGGGCTTTATTCAACTTTCAAAGTGCACGTGAAACAAACAAACAAACCAAAAGCTATTTCCAGAAATGGGAAATATGCATAAGTTTTGTATTTTGAATAAAGACATTTTGAAAGAGTAGTGAAGGTGACCGCTCAGACCAGCATCTTTGATTTATTCCTTCATTCCTTCAGCACGGACTCAGGTCCTAAAATAGCAAAGTTCTCTTTGGAACAGAATTACCATTCTTCATCCAGCTCTACTTTTAGATAATTTAAATTTCTGTAACTTCCATGGATGAGATATACTTATGCAAGTTATGGAAATTTAAGCAATTTTCTAATGTGGACTTCTGACTAGAGGTGAAGTGAGCTGGAAAACTGGTCTAAAATAGATTAATTGAGAATTAAAGTGAACATATATATATTAGATGGCTGTTTCAACATTCAAATTTATTAAAAAGTGCTGAAAAAAGACTGTAGGCTTTGGATACAAATTAGATGATTGAACTTTACTTGACTGAGTTTATTTACTGATAAATTCTCTTTGGACATGTATGACATGTCCTTCTTCCAGGGTTTTTCCAAAGAAAGGCATGTTACAGCTGCACAGGGAAATCTGCTTTCAGAAGGTATTCAGCTGTGCTAGCTTATGAGGTAAAGCATCCACTTTTTGGGGTCCTTTTCCAGACTATATTAAATCCTTAAGAGACTATTCTTAATCTTCATCACAGTTTTCCTGAGGTTTTTGTACTACTGCACCTATTTTCTTAATGAAGATGGTTAGATTTTGCATTTGTGTTCTTCTGTGGAATCCTATGTGAAATAATATGTACCTCTAAAAAGCTGTGGCTGTCATGGGCAGATTGCATGCTGTGCTTTCACGGTTGTTGGCCTGTTAGTGGAAGGCCACAGACACCTTATATTGTCAAACCAGAACTTCAGCTGGGCACAGGAAGACAGGTCGAAGTGGTGGTAACCATCAGACAAGCAGAGATAAACCAGCTGTACTCCATTTTAAATATTAGCATGCAGAGAGATATTTTCCTGTCCTGCTTGGCTTATTCTATATTTCAGCAATTTTATTTCCATCCTTGCTGCTTAGAAGAGCTTGCCTGAATAGCAACTCAGCAGCGCAAACCTATGTGAAGAGACTCTATTTCACTCTGGCTTTAAATCAGACTTATTCTGCACAAGTTTATTTTCCTGTCTGAAAAGGATTTCCTATTGTTTTTGACAAGGGTGGGAAAATAGATCTAGTTAGCTTGGCCCACCAGGATTATATTAAGGCTTGATTATTTTATTTTGGGTGTTTTAACGTTTATTCATTTTGTAAAATTAAAGATGTCAGGATAGTGCAAGGAAACAGGGGAGTCTACACATCTGTAGAGTGGTAGTTAACTACAGACTTTATACCCTCTCTGATTCCCCTGTCATATCTTTTGCTTTGGGGATCCAGTGGCCAGATCCTACTAGTTATGCAATAGCATTTAGAATTTCCTTTGCACTTCCAATAATACAATGTTTTCCTGTGTCTAAAACTTCTGGAAAGACATAAAACAGGCCCCAGTTTATCTCCAGGGTCTCGGCTTTCATTTAAAACAAACAAACTGAAGGACAGATAAAAAAGCTGAAGTGATTTGGATTGCAATGCCTGACTTTTAGACATCCGGGTTCCCTGTGGCCTGCATGGCAGGAGTTGTCACCCAGGGTTGAGGACAAGGAGCATCCATCCTGCTCAGGGACCTCCCTGTTCAGCATCATCAATAAGCAGCCCGCAGGCTGCCAGCAGAGACCTGCTGTGAGCTGGGTCAGTTTTTCAAAGGAAAGGGGTCATTCCCAAAGCATTTGGTGGCAGTCCAGCCCTGCACGAGGTGTGTTTGTAGCATGGCCCTTGGGCCATGGCTCGTGAGCAGCAGAGGCCATCCTGCTCACTGTGTCCTCACAGCACCCGTGTGTGGCTTAGGCACCAAGCTGATGTGGCAGGAGGATAATTCAGCCTGGAAGAGACTTGTCTTATGTGAGGAAACTGATTTCACCATGCGGGAAACTCTAATGTCACGAGATGATGCATACGTTGAATTTAGTTTATGCCAAGGTGGTTGATACTTAAAAAGAGTTTCTCAGAACTATAGATCAAGATTTTGGTATCTAAAGCAGGAAAAACCCTTACTTTTAGGTCCAAGGTTATTTCTTTGTCAGGAGACAGCAGAACTTTACAAATCTCTCTGAAGACCCTCTCTGTCAGGAGAAATACAGATAGAGACGTGTACGAAATACAGATAAAGAATGAAAAATCAGCTCTCTAACATGAACTGTCTCATTAACTTGCATAATGAGAACTGTAGTTCTTTCCTCCCACAGTTCAAATGAGAACTTGTTAAAAAATTTAAAGGGTGGTAACTGTTTTCAAATATTCAGAAAATTTTGAAATAGTAAACAGGTAGTTCACCTAAACACCAGACATGGAGTGCTCTAAAAGCAGAGATCACAGTTAGGAAATGAGTATTTCAGAAGACCAGTCTTATTTGGGATATATTTTGCCTTATTTAAGCAAAGAAAGTCAACGATTCCCTCAAAAAACCATCAAAACCAGAGCACTCTTACAGAAAGCCAGAGGTAAATTTATAGCTTTGGTATATGGCACTATCTTTTGAATTTCTCTGTGTTTGATCTGACAGGTGCTATCATTATAGGCATAGTCCTTATTCCAAAGAAGACACCATTTAATCAAAATGAAATGCTTACGCATCTTTCATATTTTACACAGTAAACACAAGGCACAGGGGGATATCCTGCAGAAATGTCACTGCACTGTAATTGGCCAGTGTTTTCCAAGGCAACAGGAAACTGCATGGCAGAGCACGACTAAACACAGCAACCACCTTCTGAGCAAAGGACAGTGTTTGCTGGAAATTTTTCTTCTTGTGTTTTTATTCTATAGAAGTTTTCCCTAAATAGATCCTAAATGTGTTTTCCAGGGTCTGGATAGTCACAATGTCTCATAGACGACTTGAAATTCAGTGTATGAAAACCTATCTAACTAAGCCTGCTAACATGGGTGAAGAACCAGAACTTTATTAAACAGCTGCCAGCTGAACCATTACCAGTGGGAAATGCCTTTGTGCAGCAAAGTACTATTAATGTTTTAGTAACATTATTATTATTAATTTATTAAGCAAGTGGACTTCATTTTCCTCCAATCAAAACAAAATATTAGAAGAGTCACAGCTGCAACACTTTCTCTGACAACCTGTTCTTCCCTTTCTCTCTGGAAAAATAAGCCCCACTGTCATTTTGGTGTGACCACTTTGAGGTTTAGCATGCTATGATTCAGAGTGGGTGGCAGTTTTCTCCTGACCTCAAAATAAAGAAGAAAATGGAGCATCAGCGTTGCAGATAAATAAATCTCCAGGCTGCCTCTTGCTCTGAAGGACGAACTAAAAGATAAACTGTTTATTTATATGGTTTTGTGTGCTGCGTTCAGCAGAACAAAACAGGCCCTTGCATGAAGGGAGCAGTGAAAGGCCTGGAAGCAATCTAGCTATGGTTGACTCTTTGTTGCTCTTCTCAGGGGAGTCCTGCCTGCGAGCATTTCCAACCAGGAAAACCAGAACAGCACCAGCTATCTCTGAAATCTCTCTTTTCCTGCAGTGACAGTGCTAAGATCTGCTTAGGCACATGAGTGCACAAGTCTGAATTTTAAACAGAGGAGAACTGTTTCAGTCAGGGGCTTTTAGACGAGATTTCTATTTGATGCACCAGAGCTGGATTCTGTTGACCCAGAGGCCGTAGTGCAGAGAATTGCCATGTTGCTCTGCTATTATTTTGGGCTCTCTCAGGGCTGGTGGGCTGAGCTGTGTGTGGAAGGGTGGGGTCAAGCCCTGGCTTTGGTTCAAAGTTAAATATTTTTCTCTGTTTTAAATCAAATTAGATGAAGTTCATGGACAGACGTGTTATTATGCCATGGAATTAAATAAATAATTTGTTTCTTATTATATTTTGGATAGATAAGTACTTATCTGTGAAGAGAGACAGTGGAAAGACATATATAGAGAGATGCATAGATAAATATATAGAGTGAAACTCTATATAGAAATCTCAATACAAAATATTTAAAATGCAGGAGAAAATGTATCTTCGCTTTCCCACAGGAGTATATTTGTTGCTAGCAATAAAGAAACAGAAGTGAGCAGCTGCTCTCATCAGCAGCGTCCTTGATGCAGTACTGCAGTGGGGCGTCTGTTGAGCAATGCTGCAAACTCCAGAGGTGAGAGCAGACCCCCCGTCTACAAGCTTCCAGTCTTGTGAACAAATAAATGATTTATTATCCCAGGTTTATGCTGGCTGTAGCTTCTGGCAGACTCACATCCAAACCTCTAGGAGTCTGGTGGCTACCCACGTACACAGGAAAGCCTGTATTTGTGAAATAAATATGTTATCCTAGAAATATGTTCTTCTAGGGGAGGCTAGCTCAGTGAAAAAAAAAGTCAGGCACATGCCTGTAATCTGCAGCTTCTTCCATTGTAGACCATTCTGTGTAGGGTCACATGATGAAAACTTAAACATTAAAGAAGACCAAGAGCAAATGTTCAAGATAACTGGTGCATGATTTTGAAAAAAAAACCCAAAAACCCCAACAAAGTGAAAATCATGAAATATGACTTTCTTACTTTAGATTTAAGTTTTCCTTTAAGAACTGATTCCATACAACATACTTAGGATATTTTAAAGTTTGATCTTCAGAATGCTTATGCTCACAAGTAATCTTCATATGTGGGAATAGTCCCATTGAAGACATATAATAAAACATAGGTTAGCTTAGGTTCCTCAAAACACTTAAGTATTTGTGTATATTATTAAGTATATGCTGACTGCTGTCAAAATGATCAAGAGCATGTCTCAACTGAGATTTTTTTTAATTTATCCTAGATAATTCAACAACAATTTACGTTATGATAATAGGAAACCAATTTTTACTATATCGTATAAAATTACTAAATGTGCCTCTAACCCAAACTGTTTTGCTAGATTAGTTCAGAGTCACTAGGAGCTCTTCACAGCCAAGGGCATTTCTTGTTACTCAGACTGGAAAAGTTTCATTCCCCCTCCCATCTTGTTCCAATCAATTTTTGTCTGGACTGGACAAAACAGACTGTCCAGGAAAAAGGCAAGGTCAAAGAGAAATAACTGCGGTATGAGGTAGCTGTAATTATCTCCTTTATTACAATTACTCAACAAAACAAAAGTTATTTCCTTTTCTGATAATACATACCTAAGTGAGACAGTAAGTAATTTTCCTCTTACCTTAGTGAAATTTTTATTTAACTTATATTAACTAGAAAACAATCTTTTTTAAAAAACCTTCTTGTTCTTATGCAAATTTGTAAAGAATTTATAAGAATTATATCTCCCATAGAAATGAAACCAAGATTGCATTGATGTTCTAAAATACAAAAGATTCTGTATCAGGGAGAAAAGGTATGGCATGGTTCAAAAACTCTGTGGAATTCTGTATATATTCCAGTAAAGATCTGCAAGAGATCTAGATAACTGTATAGCTACATATGATTGCCTAATTTCTTTATATTACTATATTTTCTTGTTTTAATATATGTTGTATGAACATTTGTACTCCAGCTTTGGCCATGTCATGCATTCAAAAAGCTTTAAAAGATTCTTAATGACTGTTTAAATTGAAACACAGCAATGTGTCCATGGATCTTGCTGTTAATATGTGAAACCTACTGCAACTGGTAGGTGACTAATTTATATACGGCTGAATATTTCTCTAATTACCACTGCGTTACCTCCATCCAGTTACCAGAAGGGGAATTCAGACAACGCTTGACAAGACTGGGTACTCTGAAGACCAACCACTGACCTTTTCTTGAGTAAAACTAATAACTTGTGCTTTTAAATTGTTGCTATCAGTCTGTAAAATGCCCAAATAAGTATGCAAAGCATGGATATTATTATAACAAGTCTATAACATTGACTGCAAGTGGATTTAAATTGAAGCGCTTGCAAGGCCCCGCTAATTTTAGCTGTGTAACTGTGAAAAAGAGATTTAATTAACATGGCAGACTGCAAGACAGGTACTATGTTGGGAAGTGAGAAACAAATGTTATTGCAAATTTCTTCCTAGCATAACACACAAGAAATACGTTTGTGACCACAGCAATGAAACTACCCCATCCTACATATAATATTATCATTTATAGTGCATTTGGATTTTAAAGTAACTTCCTCCTGTTTTGTTTAAATAAACATGTCTCCCTAGCAACAAATGTCACCTAATTAAAATCCATCAGTTAGCTTAGCATCTCAATGAAAGCCTGAAGTAGGAAGGCAAATACACAGCAGCTGAAAACAAAGGGAAAAAATGTAAGGAATGCCAAGGGCCCTTCAGAAATATTAGATAAGAACAGTCGCTGAAAAATGAGCTCATTAAGAGGTAGAATAAACATATATAGATGTTTAAAATTTATGTTTATGTGCGTGTTTAAAATTGCATATAAACCTGGACTTTTTAGTCTCTGAATTTCTGACTGAATTCCTCTGAGTTTTGAGGAGGGGGTTGTTTTTATTTTTGTTTTTATTTTTTCTAATCAGTGAGGGAAAGGATGAAAAACAAACATATTTTAAGTGACTAGCTTAAAACTATCTCAAACCCTGAGGTAAGAAGGTCTCCTAAGAGTGTTCTCCCTTCGCAAAACAGTCTGGAAAAGTTCAAGTTTTAAAAATAAAAACATTAGTCAAGTGGACATGAGGAAGACCTTTGGAAAACATCCAGCAGCTCTCTTCAGTGCTGCTGAAGTTCATCCGAACAGAAGCAGCTTCAGGGAGTGCTGAGGACTCTCTGTAAACCCCACTTTACCCAGGCTTCTCTACTGTGAATACACTGAGGACCAAACTCACTAACCAATGCTGCCTGTGGAGCATCCAGTACAGAGTTACAATGATTTTAGAAGCTTCAAAGGGTGGTAGCGATGTTTCCTACAGCTGAAATAGGTGTCACTTTTGGACCCTCCTGTGTCACTCTTCAGTCTCACGGGGCAAGTGAAAACTGTACACCTTGGCCTTTCTAACCCTTGAGTACATGGAAGCACAAAATAAGAGGTGGTCTGTAACTCTTTCTCAAGGCTAGGTCAGTAGGTCCAGCGGGGTGTTTGTCCAAGCACAGGGCAGTCAGGCAAGGTGTTACCATACTGGACAGCGCAGACCTCTCCTCAGTCAGGCAGGATGGAGGAACTTCTAGATTGAACTCTTTCATTTCGGATACCTAACTATAGACTTAGAATTGCAATAACACTGGTGCACCAGGAATGGAAGGAGTTTATGACTCTCCCTTGTAGATGAAATGAGCTATCAACCTTTTTTTTTTGATGATTAAACAATGGTGAAGCCCAAGAAGAACTAAAACTTAAGAGCTTTGCAGTCTAAAAGCTGGCTGAAGCTAGCTGCTCTAGGATCTCTTCACCTTTGGTAATTGGATGGTTAACATCACTGAATCTGGTGAAAATTTCAGAATAAGTTGCTGTTTAGGTGTTGGAACTATATTCATTTTGGACTCGTTGGTATAACGTCCCAGTAACTTCTGCTTCTCTGCACCCTGCCTCCTCCAGGCTTCCAAGCTAGTCATTACCAGTGTATGACTGGATTGTGCTAAGAGCCTTACACGTTCTCCACCTGCAGCAGAATGGCACGGAGCTCACATCGCCAAAACCTGGTCAGACAACAGCAGCAGTGTGCTTTCCAGCACGTTGAAACAGCAGAGCACGCAGCGTGCTCCTTATTAGAGGATTTAAAAACCGCTATACCTCAGTAAGCAGACTGGGAGCACTGTGTAAATAACTTCTTTTTTTCCCAGTTATTTACCCTCGGCTCACTTAGTTCTGGATTTGTATGCAAGACAATAGTATTAACCTGCTACTTAGAATAGAAGTGGATGACTGTGCACACATGCACATACACACAAACACTGAAGGCCAAACATACTGTCTGGTCTCATTGGCACTCCTTGGGGTGCAGAAGCTTGGAGCACTTATTTTGTATTTACTGCTTGAACACAGTCATTACTGGCTCTTTCCATTCCTGAATGATAAGTGCAGGCTTGTGATTCATCTGGCATAAGAAAATCCCTGGGGTCTTAGTAGCCTTGCGGTTTGGATGTGAGAATCTTATCTGGGCATAAATGGCTGATGACTTCATGGTTACTGGATTAGAGACTTTGGGGGAATTAGTTCCTCTCTCCTCTCTCTTTGTATAAAAGAAATAATTCCTAAAAATGCTATCCTGATATAACAGCATTATCACTGTGCACATGATAGATACCTTTCAATATCAACATTATTAGAATGCATAGGAATAAGTGGAAAAGGCCCAAACATTTGAAAATCACAGATTTCTGGGAAGGTATCTGGCCCCAAACAAACAAATATGGCTAATGTAGGAGCTCTGCAAGTAAGGATCACATTGAATGTGGCTCTAGTGACAAATTCCCCAGCTCTATCCTCTCTCTGTTCTCTTTACATTGCACCCTCAAAGGACACAGTCCTGGAAGGCCCCTGGGAGAGATACATCACCCCTGCATGTCAGTCATGCTTTTCTCCTGAGCGCTAGCGTGGTGGTTGCCAATGGAGGCATTTTGTTTCTGTGGAGAAGTAGGAATGCTTTGCACCTATACATGTAATAACTGGTTGACAGATAAGAGAGTTTGCAATATGCGAAAAATGTTTACTGCTCACGTAAACATCATTCACAATATGTCTGAGAAACTGCTGCACAGCTCAAACCAGTGTTTCAGCCTTTTCCAACAGGGGCAGCTGAGGTTATTAACTTAAATTTGCACAAAGAGCTTTTAAATATTTGAGCTTTGTGAATGGAAAATCACTACATTTTTTGGTGATATATCTAGGAATAAGCTCATAAAGAAGATATCAGATCTGTAACTTCCTCAGCCAACACCATGTTTCAGTAAATACTTCTTTACATCAATCCCTTTTACAGGACCAAGGCAATGGATGAGGATTTTTATCGGCTGACAAGATACCTGAAGATATTGTATTACCAAGAAAGGGAAAGGGTTGTTTTCTACATATCAGTTCAAAATACCCTGAAGACAAGAGACCTCACAGAGCTGTGATCACGGAGCACTACCTCTCCCCTGGACATGACTGTTTGCTCTATGGGAACTTCTCTCTGCTTGCACAGAGGGAAGGACAGTATGTGATGCCTGCGGTGTTGTGATTTGATGCTCACTCAATGCAGAGCATCTGTTCAGATGTCAATGATTTGGAGGTCCCTTGCCATGCAGCCTTTACAGCAGAACCGCCCCAGCACATCCGTGCACCAGTTGCAACACCGTGTCCTGACCGGCTCTACACGCTGGGTTGCATCAACCTGAAAGGCTTACTCTTTTTTATATTTTGGTTTACCTTCCAGGCTAATGAATTATATGTGTCCTGAAATAGAAAATCTGATCTGAGAAATGTGGAATGTAATGTGGAGAAGAGCCTTTCTGCTTTTTGTTTAGCTGTAGTTCAGAACGGGACAACAGCAAATACTTGAGAGCCAGCCAGATGAGCATTACTTCAATTCATTACTATCTAGCGTGCAGTGGAGAGGAGGTGCTTCTAGCATACCATACTCATTAGGCACTTGTAACTTCCAGTGTGTCTACATATTGTAGTCTAATATATATATTGTATTTTTTTAGTGCTCTGAAAGAATCCATAGTGTATTTTGACTCAATGAAGTTTTGGCACAGATGAATTTAGAGATTTTGATTATAACATTCATCACATTTACAAAGGAATGAAACATTATTGCAACTTTGATTTAGCTTTAAGAACAGATGTGTGCTTTTTTATAGCCACTTATGTTTTGTAAGGATGTGCTTTCACAGGATTGCTTTCGTACCATCAAACTGCTTAAATGGAAAAGTATTTGTTTGGTATTGCAAACCATATGTATATTAGATGCAATGCTTTCCAGCTTGTTGATCATACTGGATACTATATTTGTGGATGAAAGGCACAAGTTCTCTCAGTTTTTGCATGAATAGGAACAAATTTTCTGTATTTTGCCTGTGTCTTCTTATGAAATAAAAATGTAAAGACTTTAAAAAGTATGGTGCTTATCTGCGAGATAAAAGAGCCTCATTCTATCTGTTCTTAGTTCAAAGTACCTGAGAAGATTGACCTTACTGGGAAGAACTGGTACATTAACAGAAGTTCCCCACTAATATATATATTTTTAACCTGTACTATGATATCACTTTTTAAGATAATTCAGAAAAAAATCCCACAAAAACAGAAAAATACAATGATCAGTAAAAATAAAAAGGGAAGGAAAGGAGAGGAAAGGAGAGGAAAGGAGAGGAAAGGAAAGGAAAGGAAAGGAAAGGAAAGGAAAGGATTGACTTCTGATAAAAAATCTCACATTCTAGAAAAGATCCTTATGAGTCAATTGTGCTTTCTGCACATAGTTATTAAAGACAGAAAAAGACAGAAAAACTCTAAAGGCAGGCATAGGAACCCACTCATATAAAGCTAATTTAAAACCAAAATACAGTTAGAGTAGTGTACATACTTTTGCTATAATAACCACTGCAAGCATGGGGGTATAAACATCACAGAGACAAATTTGAGTATGAGTGAACTTAACAACATGAGCTACAAAGAAAAATAATAATATTATGAACAATTTCCTGGTGATTATATCTAGTGAGAATTCTTTGGCTCTGGAATAATCTCCTGAGAAAACCATGGGAGACTCCATTGTTTGATTCATCTAAACAGAACTGAGAGAAAGCATTGGAAAAACAGAGCTCTGAGAACAATCATGAGCAGTCTCAGATAATTTAATCTGACTTTTATATCGTTGTGGAGCCATAGAAGTGCCTTAAAAACATGGTGTGTTACTGTTGCATTATTAGATGCCTAACTTCCTGCTGAAAAGTATTTAGAGGTCTTTTTAATGTAGAAAATAACAATATCTTTTACATTTTGAGATTGTTCCCTTCATAGTTTACACAGAAGTTTTGGGTTTTTTTAGAAATGTAAGAGAAAGATTTTCCATAACATGCAAATCTTCAGTTACTGAGAAACCCTATATGTTCTTTAAATACTATTCTATTCAAACTACAAGGAAGTATCTCTGACATATTTGTGACCCTAGGAATATTTACTTCTGTGTAAAAATATACAAACCAAAGGGAAGAGGGAATTCAAAATCTACTTCCTTGTTGGATGGAAGAGTGAGAAAACAAGAGAGCAATCCTTTGGCAATGGGGGACAAGTCTCAATATTACTATGTTAAGGTTAATCAGCTGGTCACCTTGCTGAGGCAGAGCAGGAGACAGCAAGCAGCAAATACTTCTGTCATTGGCATCTGTGGCCAAATCTAAGACAAGAACCCAACCTGTTGACATCATGACATGGGTTTAGCTGTGTGCCCTGAAAACATGCCACTGTCCATCACCAGTGCTAAAATACACGCCAAAAATTGAAATACGAGGGCATGGTCCCCCAGAGTCCTGAGTGAGGCCAAAGTCCAGAGAAAGCAGAGGGGGATGCCAAGACCTCCTAGAGGATTTTGGCAAGGGAGAAGTCCTTTGGCAAGGGAGAATGAAGGATTTGCACTGACCCCCAAGAGCCCTAGCACAGATCAGCATCTCAAATATAGAAGCAGAAGTTAAGGACTCGCAGAAACCACTACCAGATAGTCATCATCTCACAGGAGGGAAGGTTGCTGGCACAGCCACCAGCCTTCTTCCTTTTGCTGTTTTGCTGTCTTGGACCCTTCACTCTCCCTTTGGGACCATTTGTTTTGCCCTTTGTTTTACATTGCTGGCAAGACGTTAAAGTTAGAGCAGACTCTGAGACTTGCCAAGTCTTGGACTGTTACCATGTGCAATAAATCATAAAAATAATAAACAATTACTTCTTCAATATGCATTCATATTGTGAGTGCTGCCATACATAAAAAAGAGAGATGAAATGAAATTCATAGTGATGGTTAGGACTAATGCTACTGTAATGGATAAATATCTGTAAGACATTTTATGATGGTGTCAGTAGGATATGGCATTTTATGACCTGATGTGTTCAGTTGATCATGATGCTCTTATGACATCATGATGGGTATGAATTGCAATTCAGAGTGCAATTTCTAAAAGTAATGATCAACTCACTGCTGTTCAGTGGAGCAGACTGGTTCTCTCAAGCTGTCAAAGTGTCTGCATTTACAGTATGAAAGCAATACAGCAAAACTGACACTCAAGAAAAGGGACAAGAATGGGGTGCTTAATGAGATGGAATTACCTTTATCGCTAGAATGGATGTCAAAATTTCTGATTCATGTAACACAGAGCTATGCTAATAGTTTACTGGCCCTGTCACAGAATCACAGAATGGCTGAGGTTGGAAGGGACCTCTAGAGATCTTCTCAGCAGGGACACCTAGAGCATGCGGCACAGGGTCACATCCTGTTTTGAAAATCTCCGAAGAAGGAGACTCCACAACCTCTCTGGACAGCCTGTTCCAGGGCCCTGGAATTTCCAGGGCTCTCTATTTTGTCTCATATAAAGACCAATAAATTAATTTTAATTACGAACACAGGAGCTAATGGGAATTGATAAGAATTATCACCTAGTTCAACAAAAAAGGACCCGGTCCTGAAAGAAAAGTGAACCTTTTATTGCTTGCACCAAGAAAACTTCTAAAATAGTTAAGTGATGCCATCATATTTGACAGCTGATGGTTCAATGACTGGAAATGCTGAATGGGTACAAGAATTTTTTGTGTACTCCACCACTAATAAAGCCACCAGATTACCGTTACAATACCTTTGATTCTAATTTTATAGAATCAAGATTATTCTTGCCAAAACCAACTTTTTTTTCTGAAATATTATACATGATGGTACCTATAAAATAATTCTTTGACTCCCTTTTATGTAGCACTGTTGGGAAAAAAGCTATAGGCATCACACTGCAGCACAGATTCCTTATCTCTAAATTACTGTTATATGAATTTTACATATTTTATAGGCCTCAAGTGGATAATTTCTGACAGAACACATGACTCCACAAACTTAAAAGCTCTGTAGCATTATGCTTTAGCTACAAAGCATGCGTAAATCTAGGTTGATTCATTAGAGAATGAAACTATTAGCTCTCCAGTGTCTGAATCTGTCCCTTCTCCTCCTCCTGCTGCAGGATTTACACTAGTCTTGTGAGAAAATGCAAGGTGTGCCTAGAAAACTGGTCCTGTCATTGCTTGTTCCATTTCTTATTCTGAAAGTATTTGTTTCTGTGATGCTTGGGAAACACACACTTTGACTGAACTTCCTTTCTTATAAAATACCTCAGTATACAATTTATCCTTTCCTTCCTATTGCAAAATATGTTGACTTCTGATGATTACAGTGGCTCAGAAAAAGCAACAAAATATTTGCTCAACATGACATCTTTCCTCTCCTCTCTGCTTCCACTCCTTTCTCTGCCCGTAAGAAAGAGAATTCATCTTTTGTTTAATGTTCACAGTTCATAACTTGAAAATCTGGCAGTATTTCTGATATGTTGGGTGCTCAGATAGCACCAGTCCTTTTTTAATCATTAGCGAGGAACTTATATGCTATGTACTATCTCTGAAATTGGAGATGTACTCATGCTTCATTTCCCATCCTGGCCATCTCCTGGATTTGAGATTGAGGTATAATGGACAATAATCATTCCTCCAGAAGAAAGCTTTCCTTCTTGCACTATTTGCAAAACTGTGATTAGCAGTCTTTCAAACAGAAAATGCCTGTCATTAAGGGATATAGCAGTCCCTTGGGATCCACTATTTTCCTAGGCCCCCACATCTTAAATACATTGATCTTCCATGGATAGTTCACCCTGATAAGCTGAGGTTTAGAGAACACTTGTGACTTTAACTAGGAAGTAAGGAGATTTTAGTGTCCCACATGTACTAAGTTTCATTCCGAAGATGTCAGATAATCTTAATTCCCTAGTAAAAACTGTAAGTTCTCACTGTGGTGACAGACATTTAGGCATCTATTCATGTGCTTGAAATCACCTTCATGCCATTTCATATATTCTGTGGTACCTGAGACATTGCATGACTCTTGGTCTTGGCCTGAGTAGCAGAGTTCCTTGGAGTGCTTAGGATGGCTCAATTAATGGTGGCTGGACAGGAAAACTTGGAATATGATAGGTAATGGGATGGAAATCTCGGGAGCATGATCTAGGGAATGAACCTATCAGATCATCAGAGGAAAATGACGAATCAAAATGATCTCATACTAGAAAGCAAAAAAAAAAATGGGTGACTGAGATTCAGGTACTTGAATCAGAATTGTCTGAAATGACAGTAGGAAAACAAAGGTACTGCTGCAGGAACTAGTTTTATATTCAGTACTCTGAAAATATTGTTTTGCCCCATAGCACAGCCAGTCTGTTACGAGTCTTTTCCTCTGGGAAGGAAAGGGAAGGGAAAGAAATGGAAGAGAAGGGAAAGGGCATTCATAAGCCAAGTTATTTAAGGACACTTTATCCCTCCTCCACTTCTGCTTCTCCCACTTGTGGCTCCATTTGGGATGGGATGCATGTGTACAGATGTATGGGCCTATACAACCAGCCCTTCCCAGGAACAATGCCTGTGTGGGGCTCTTGGAGCCGCATGGATTTTCCGGTCCTGACTCTGACCTTCACAGCAGTTTGGATCAGGATAAACATGATGTTGTTTCTAATTAAACATATGCAACAGTATGCACCTTCTCATAGTTGCCCTGCACTGCCCACATGGTGAGCCACGTGCAGTGCCATCGAGCTCAGAATAATAAACAAACCATTGAGAACCTTTGTTTGCCATGAGTCATGAGGGGGCTGCTCACTGGAGTATTAAGAAAGATAAACAAATGGCAAAACTCTAAAGACTATTTCTGGAAACCTTAACTGGAGGGAACAGCTAATCCATTGTTCAGAGTCTGCAGAGTATTACAAGGCTAGAAAGAGGAATGGAAGCAGGAAAGAACAGAAAAAATAATAAAAAAAAAAATCTGGGAGATCAAAAATTCAGAATGGTTGTAATTACCCATGTAAGCACAAGGGCTTTGTGGGAAAGGAGGGATGAGTGACAAAGGGGACTTGCGGGAGGGATAGAATTTTTGCACAGTCATAACAGGACTCAGTTAACCCTCTCCCTTGGAAGTACAAAGGGAATATTATACCTTATTTTTCTGTTATTACAAAGTGAAAAAAAGACTGGTTAGAGATGTGTAATAATTATTTGCTGATTATAATTAGTAGAAAGACAAAAGCTCATTTCCTTGCAGACTCCAGCAGTACAGGAAAGTTATACCGCAGTTGTAAAAGCCTTATTTTTTGTTGCCTGTTTATGTGATTTTGTTAAAAAGGAATGTCCCTTTCCTTCTCGCTACATTTTTTTTTCTCCTGCTATTTTAGTAGTCTCATTTACTATTGTTAATGCAAATATTACAGATGTATTCCGAAGCTTGTGACATTGCATGAGACACGTTGCTCAGGAGTGTCCTCTTTTGACACTAGCAGTGCAACCACCTCAGTGTTTCCTGTAGCACAAACACAGTCTCTCCAGAGCTTCCAGAACACCTCAGAGCAGTCCTGGAAAATGTCTGCAAGGCAGCTCTGCACACTGTGTGTTACAGAGAGGTACTGTAAGTCCCTCTCTGTTTATTTGTTTGTTTGTTTCTGTTTCATGGAAGAATAAGATGGAGACACAAGTGTTTAATAAAATAATTGCAGGTGTTCAATGGAGAAATATGGTCTATTTTATTATTCTTTTAACTATGATGGTTTTAAACTATCATTTGTTGGGGCAAAACATACCTGTGCAAAGCTTAACAACCTACTGGGCTGGTGCTGAACTTCAGGTGGCAAGAGGGACAGTGCCTTCTAGTAGTCCTTGATGTAAGCAAGTACTTTGGAGTTGGAATAGGATTGCAGCCAATAGGTAACATTAAATTGGCTTATTATGGTTTCCTCTAAAGCACTTTGAATCCGATAGTGTTTGTCTGGATAAGTGATCTTAGATAATGGTAGAAATCTGGTTTGTATTTGGATTGATAACTGGTAGGCAGCAGCCTGGAATGAAAATTGGCTTCAGTAGGTGAGGCAGTTACTAGATGAGTCTATTGGACTCAGCCTTAATCCTATCTCCAAACCGCCAGCTGCTTGGAGCTACCCTGACGTGGTAGAGTAACTGTTGCCCAAAAAAATGCTTACTGCTCCTAAACTACTTTCAGTAAAAGTTAACCTACAAATATTATCCTAATCTGTTGAGCTACCTGCAGTTTAGCTGAAACCACCTAACCTAAGGCCTCAACCAAAGGTCATTTTTTGTGGCCTAACATTCCAGTCTTTAGCCTTCAGGCCTGCTTTGCTAACTCCTAACCAGACCTTGAGACATCTGCTAGGCTGTGTTGCTCCTGATCTGAAGCTACTACAGTCTCTAACCCTGACTCAAAGCCACTTAGTGACCTTCGACTAACCTGGCTCCATGGCTGCCCTCTGACTGCGCTGCTTAGCTCCAGACAGGGACTGCTTGCCAGCCCCAACCCTAACCATGTCTGAAGCTGCTCCCTTTAGCCTGTAACTAAAGCACTCTAATCTTGTTCAGCTTTTGCTAGCCTGAAGTCACCTATTGGCCTGAATCCTATTGCTTGGCTGGGTTCAGTCAGAGGCCTCACTTTCAGCTGTGCCAGCTAGATGAAAGCCAGATATGCCCTATTGTCTCCAAACTTCTTACTTGTCTTCTTGATGGCTCCTTCTCTAGTCCCAGTCAGGTTACTTCCTTCTTCCGCTCCTAGCACTAGCTTGTCTCAGCCTTTCCCGTAGCTCAGTATTGCCAAATTCACCAAAGCTTGATTGTCAATATACTCCGTGTAAGAAACAATCTTAGTCCCATCTCCCAGCCATTCATTGGGCCAAACCCTAAACCTAGTCTGAGATTATATGTCACCTACCATTTACTTGAGGTCTAACCACAGGTCTCATGCTAATCAAAACCAAAGTTCTAAATGACTTACCAATCTATGGCTCTCTCTTTCACTTGTGTTGAAACACCAGATAAGGCACTTCACAAACCTACTGCTCAGCCTTATACTGCTTCTACAGCTTCTACAGAAACTCTACATTTGGGCCCCATAATCCTACCCAGGATTGTTGCTGGACAAAACTTTACTCCTAGCTCTTTTCTGTTTATTAGCACTCATCCAATCTGCAGCATTATCTAATAACTCAAAAAAAATAAAGTCTCTAATTTCTAAAAAAACCCACCCTAATTCTACACAAGTTCTTGGGCTGTCAAAAGGTAATGTCCCTCTTTAATGTCTATCCCTTTATCTCTTTGTAGAGGTCAAGATTTCACCTGTTTCTGGATGGTATTTTTGTTTTAATTTAACAACACAAAAGGGACAGTAGAGAAAGCAGAATATTTCCTTATTTATAAGGGAATTTACATGGAATGACATGGGAGTCATTAGGAGGACCATGCCATCCAAATAGTGCAGATCTGTTCCTATTCTTAAATAGAATAGTCACAAGCTCAAGATTTTCTCTCTGTGAGAGAAAAGGTCTATGATTAATTTTGTCTGTTTTCCCAGAAAATGGCCTATCCTATTACTTGTCTGACCTGTCTGTTAAAAAGTAAAGAAACTGGGTGAGATCCTCATGGAGGAAGAGGTGAAAGGAAAGTGCCTTTTCTTTTTTTTTTTTTTGACAGCTCTACACATTTGCTCAGAATAAGTATTAGATAAGAAATCAGCACGTATGCATTTCTGGACTAACCATTGCTTATGCTATCTCAAATGGCTATCGTAAGATACAGAAGAAAGAGGAATGGGAAGATAGTATGGGATAGAGGTTAAGGGGCAAAGGAAATGGCTCCTTGGGAAGTTTAGTTCATTTGTTTTAAATCTCTCAGAGCAGCTTTTGAGGAAAGAGAGGAGTTTTAGCACATATAAGTCAGGGCTCTTAAATAGCTATGACTGCAGAGGTTTGGAGCCTCATTAAAAAATAAATAGGAAAAAGCTTTAGGATTGGACAACACTGAACAGCACTGCAAAGTATTTGGTGAAAGAACTGGTTTTTATTTTACACATCTTAGCACAAGGCAGACTCCACCTTCTCAGGGCTTTCATATGCAACTACTCTTAACAATTTTGTTTTGTATCAGAACAGAAATAATAACAGAAAATTTATGAGTAGCTCTTGCTCCACTCGCATGTTACGATCACCAAAATTCTTTGGAATAGCACAGGAAGGAGCAGGTTTTTGTGGCTGTATGAGCGGCCGAGGCTCTGGCAAGAAGAACAAAATTCTGCTTGTGAGAGGGGCGTCCCCTGAAAAAAAAAATAGACAGACTTTGCTGTCTGCAGTTTGCAAAGAGCGGGGCAGGAAGCAAAGCAACCTTCTGAGGTGGCCAGCCAGAACTGGCCACGGGGGCAGGAAATACTTAGCAAAACGCTTGCAGAGCTGGCAGAAATGTCAAGGTGAGAGTGTCCCTTTTGTTGACGAACATTGTTACCTTCAGCTGCTTCCTCTTTGCGAGCCTGGCTTCAGGCAGGGCTTTTCTTTCGATCCCAGTGACGACAGCTTCGCCTGCATTTTCATTGGTCTGCTTGCGTCCGCCTTCCTTTCCTGTGGAAATAGAAGATATGGGCAGGAGAAAAGACATATTTGGTAATGTTTCTCTTCAAAGCTGCCTTTTCACAAGGCTGCCTCAGCTGCAAAATGTTAAGGAGAAAAAAAGATCTTGGAACTAATTCCAGACAGACCCTAATGCCTACAAATTTCCCTAAGTAAGCCAAGTCCAGAAAGGCAAAACATGAAGGTTCATTATTTGACTGCTAAGGACACTCAAATAACCAGACACGCCAGTACTTAAGATCTTCGTATTTCAGACAGCTCGTCTTTCACATCCTCCCTCATCCTGTGCTCCCACCCGGCTCCCTTCTTACATTTCCTTTCATCCCCAGGAACTCCACAGCTTTTAAAATTGCTTATAGAACATATGAAAATACAAAAACCTTCCTCAAAATCCTTACAGGAAAACAGTCTGTTCATCTCGCCGTCTGCCTGGTGGAGACACTCACAGCCCCACTAGCTTTAGTTATTTAGGTGCTAGTTCAGAAACTCTAGAAGAGCTCTTTCCATCCTGCTTTAAAAAAAAAAATGACTGAGGGATTCTATGGAGAAGGCTCTGCATCTCTCTAAGGATGTGGAGGGTCTATACTCAGTTTAAAGGTTTTCTGGGAAGCTACTTTTGCCCCAGGTACTTTAAAGCATCACAGAAGTGCTTAGCCAACCACCACCATCCAGGCCAAGAAGGCGGACAACTTTTATGTTCCCTTATCCAAGATACCTCAGGGAACTGTAGCAAAATTGTTTACAAGTTGTAAAATTATCAATAAACCAACTCATAGATTCGGTCAAAACCCCTGACTAGTTCAGCTGCTCTCAAATATATAGGAGTAATTGTGGAGGAGA
Source organism: Eudromia elegans (assembly GCA_003342815.1). Taxonomy (NCBI): domain Eukaryota; kingdom Metazoa; phylum Chordata; class Aves; order Tinamiformes; family Tinamidae; genus Eudromia; species Eudromia elegans. The sequence continues at coordinate 3,860,549 of PTEX01000044.1, read as the reverse complement.
TACACTCCCAATCCATCCACTTCTTACATATCACAATCCATCTGATCCTCACATAATTTATGAAGTTAATCAGCAATAATTTGTTATTTTAAAACATATTATACATTCTGAAATGCATATTAGAATATTAGATCTTTTCTCTTATTTCTTTTCTGTGAGGCTTGAGGTATTTCTAAAAAACACAAGCTGAAAGCTTGGTCATTAGAAAGTATTATTTGTTTTTGAAGCCCGATGCAGAATTACAAGTTTGGGGTTTTTTCCCACATTTTTCTCAAAACATACTTTTTATTAGTGGATTCCCAGTTATTTTTCTCAGTTTCCTCCAACGTTTAGGAAGCTTGTGTGTGTCTAATGAGTGACTGACTCTATTGCAATATAAAGACTTTAAGGAGTGGGTATCACACAGGGACTTGATGTGTGCGTTTAACAGTGTTTTTTATAATACTAGTTGTTTAAATAGGTTTTAATGCCAAAAGGGGTTATTCAAACATCCAGCCTACATCCCATATAATGCAGGCTATAGAATGGGGTTGTTCAGCTAACAAATGGTGGACTTTTACAGGACAACCAATTAACTGTCTGCAGCTGCAAAGTTACATAAAGCTTTTTTTTTTTCCTTTCTCTTCCAATGGACTGGGGAAAAAACTGTAGTCTTGAGATTATTTTGTAAGAATACTGTTTATAGTGTGAGTGGAACAGACAGAAATACGAGAAAAGCCCTGGGACTGCCAAAAATCTCATTTTCTGGAAGAGCAGCCCTTGGGCTTTTAGAAGGTACTGCAGGAGAAATGTTATTTAAATGAGATAATTTCTGTCTCACTAGAAAATAAATATTCCCTGACATCCAAAATATTTTGTAGCCCCCCTCCAGCCCTCCTTGCTGGGGAGAGGCCATGTGGCCTCTTCTTTCTGGCTGTGCAGTTTCCTTTCTCCTGTGCAGATTCCAAATTTTGGGAGTTAGATGAAACTCTGAGCTCATTCCAAAGAACTGGCAATTTATGCCTGCGGCTAAATCCTTCTCTATTTCTTCCTCTTCTAAATTTCATCTTGTAGGACAAGCAGAGTGGATGCATCTGCAAAATGACCTCCTATGTGTGCAGTTTGTTCTATGACTATTACACTAAGGGATGCTAATGGCAGCCCTACACCCTTCCCTGCTTCTGACGACTGCTGATAGCAGTTGCTGTGCTTCCCTCTTCCCCAGCCTCTGGATGTTGGGCAAAGGGTCTCCAAAATTGCTCCCCTTGTGTTCAGAGGCAAAATTTTCCTTTCTTTTTAAAGATAGGAAGACTGGACCAGCCTTGACTCTTCTATGCAGATAAATCCCACAAAAACAATGACACTTATGAAAAGTTGAATGAGAATAAATAATATTTTAAAAAATAGTGATAATAAATATCAATACTTCCTATTCTGATACTTCACATCTTTGAGTTACACTTTTTCCTCTTAATCTTTTCATGCCAGGCTCATATACATTGCACACTGCATGTTTCAGATAATCTGATTCCCTGAAATCAAGGACAAGTCTTAACATTTACAGGAGGGACAAAAACTGAATGCATGTTATCAGTGTGTATTGAATATAAATTTATTTGACAAAAGATTTTATCTACTTAGTTATATGGAAAGTATATGCTATTAAGTACTGTGTTTGCCTACAGAGGTATATAATCACCAAAAATCATGTTAAAATGCATCCTTTATGTAGGGGATTTGTTTGATGTTTGATTTGATTTGTTTGATTTATTTCTCCAGTCCTCCTTCCACTAAAGTTCAGCCTTGCAATTTCTACCCAGGAACCTATGAAATTTCAGACATGGAGTGATGCTTCTGTGGTGTAGATATTGAGACTTCTGTGGCTGAGGGATTTCCTCAACCAGAATACGTATTTCTGAAGGAAATGCAGAAGATCACCATTGATTCAGGATAATCACTTTAAAAAAAAAGTGAATGTAGGATACAATGTTTCTCTAGAAGCGATTCAGGCATAACACAGTGGAACAGTCCATGCATCGGTCAAATTAAGAAATATTTACATTCATAATTAAAGCACAAATTTGCAGAGTCTTTACCTCCTATATATTTCTGGAATTCCTAAGACTGTATTGAAGACCGAGGGCACTGGAAACAGGATAAGTTTGTGTGCCCAAGTGAGTGCTCTGTTCATGCCTGCATGCCATAAATGAAGTTAGGAAGCAGATTTTATTTTTTTTTTCCAGTTCTGAACCCCATACTTTACAAACAGAGAAAACCCAGGCATGCATGCAGTCCACTTGAGAGTCACTAGCCAGGCCCTAAAACCAGCCCTTTGGCTGAGGAGCAGGCTGGTGGGGACCTGTAGAGTAAATGTGCCCGCGAGCCCAGTTATCCACAGTGCACATAGATGTAAATAAGACATTTCATCAAATGATGCATCCTAATTGCATGGAATTTTGAAGTCACTGGAAAACAGATTAAATCATTGATGGTGACTGCTGTGTTTAAAAATTATTTGCAGTGACCAATGTTCATAATAATATATCCTTTCAGGTCAAAATATCTGTCTGAGTGATGCTATATCAGTATATTGCAAATACACGCGTCTTGGAGTCTGTTTGAAAAGTTTAGGTAATCTCCAGATAATTATGATCATTAGGGGTCACCAGACAGCGTTTACGTAAATGAAAAACAAGAGATCTTCTCATCTAGCACTTGCTTACTTTAATGAGGAAGTTTTGAAAGCTTTATACATTTATTCCACAGTTTGGCAGCACTGGGCACAAAAAAGCGGAATGAACTGACCTTTCTGACTTTGATCAGACAAAGACAACCTCTGTCCCTTGCCTGCTGTCTGCTCGCTTCTGCCTCTTCTCCCTCGCTCCCTAGAGAAATGCTGAGCTGTTTCGTTCCACTTTTTCATTTTTTTCCTTCTTTCGGTTTGTTTCTTTTACCTCTCTGCACCTGTTTTTGAAATGCAAGTTCCTAGTGAAGTTATTGCTTGCTGCTGGAGGAGACAGATGGACTCCGGGAACTGGAGACCTAGCATCTTCGTTAGCGCAGAGACTGGAATAGCTCCCATCAAATACACTGTTTAACTAAACACAGATGGTTTCTTCATGAGGGCACATGACAACTTCAGAAGATGGGCAATACCACACACATGCACGAAGCAGGTAAAGCTCAGGCTGGAAATTCTCCTGTAGGGTGTAATTACATGGAAGGCAGCCTCTCTGTGAAAGCGAGTTGTGTGTGCGTACCTGCCGCAAGGATACAGTGTGATGCTGTGGACTGTGCCCTTTGCAAATTCCCATTATGCAAACCTGAGAAAAGCTGTAGAATTTGTTGCAGATCTTGGGCTGATACTTTGACTTCCTGATTTGATTTCTTAACTCTGGAGGTGTGGACAGGGGTATTCCTTATGCCTGAATGCCATCTTCACATATAGCTGTGAAATCCATAATGGCTTCATAATCTGGCATAATAATTGGCAATATTTCCACGTAGGAATCTCGTATCTCTGATGTGTTGCTTACTGAAGGAAAGTGCATGGCATTTCATTCTACTAGTCACAGAGTCCCACCTCTGCAAACATGTATTACAAATTCAAATAAGAACAGAGCAATAAAAAAGTCATTGTTAGCTCCATGGTTATGTGGATGGGTGGGACAAATGGAAACAGATGCATATTTTTTATGTCTAATTATGTACACCCGGCAGTCACAATGACAGTCATAATCTGCTAAGTGACAAAATCTAAAGTGTTTATTATAAATATGTATCACTAATTTACAGGTAATTTCTTTCAAATGTAAGCAATTCTCATTCTTTTTTGTATAACTTTAACTTTCATTAATTTGTGTAAATTTAACATCCAAAAATAGTCTCTTTTTTAAAAAAACATTATTCAGATCTTATCAGCTGTTACTTACAAGAGAAGCCTGCAGCAGTTCACAGTAACTTAACCACTAGCTTTAAGAAGGGTGTTTGGTGATAGGCAACACAATAGACTCAAAAGACTTCTTAGAATTAATTTTGTTATCTCTTTGATTGCTATCAGAAAAAGTCCTGAGGGGAAATCAGTTAGTAGCAACAGCACTATTATGTACAGAAGAAAATTATAGGCAAGTTATTAAATTATATTATTAAAAAGTTGGAGCTCCCAAGCCCTTTTTGTTACATTTACCAAAGTGTGACACTGCACAGTAAGAATTTTTGAACCAGCAGAAAATCTTCTGTATGCAATTTTTTGCTTCAGTGACTGGAAACATATCACAAAGTTTGGTTGAGAAATTGTTGACAAAGAGCTGGAATGATGCTGGCACATGCTATAGAGCATTGTTAGTAATTCAATTGTCTGCATAGTTTTAACATATTGCAAGAGCACATGATCTTGGTGGTAGAATACAGAACTTAATTTTATACTTGTTTTTCCTCTTAACAGAAGCTAAATTTAATAAGTCTATTTTCCCATAGTGCTTGTGATTATTCAAAAAAAAAAATAATACTTAAATTTAACCATCGTATTTTAAAGCAGGAAAATGTGGATCACATTTCTTTGGATTTTTCTCAGATTCACAACAGTAAAATATGAATATCCTTTCCAAATTAGTTCATCTATTCATTTTTCTGTCTTTTTTTTTTTTTTTTCCTGTGAGTTAAATAGGTTTCAGATATACACAAACATGCTATGAAAGGCAATGCAAGCTGTGTTGGGATCCTCAGATGAAAGGCAATATAAACCCACAAAGTTTTCTTTCGTAGTACAACTTACTGATGTGGTTTGTTTTCCACCTGCCAGATTCAAATGCTATGGTATGCAATAATTAAAATGTGTAAGAATAAAGTTTCTCATACTTTATTGTATTATTACAAAACCCGCAAGCATGATACAGCTCTCTGAAGGTAGGTTAACAAGGCCAACCAGAGAAAGTTGTTCCACTGTCTGCAGAATAACTGAACGGAGACAAATACAATGACGTGTATTTTCAGGACAAATGATATCTGACACAGGGCACATGCATCCTGAGGTTAAGGTCATTCTGTGGGAGAGTACGAGTCTTTAATATACACCTCTTGAACATGAATAAATGTTTCTTTCACAGTGAGTTAATCTTGTTAAGCCATTTTGAGCATGGAAAGAGAGTCTAAGCATCCTAGTGAGATAACAGCAAAATTGTTACACAACATTTTATCATTGTTGTTTAATTTAATATTGAAAATGACTGTCAGATCCAAAACCTCAGTGTTAATTTAGTCACAGCGCAGAACCATGTGCTCTAAGTAACCATTAGAATATTAATAAACTTGGCTGCATTTATTACACATGGAAACCAGATGGAAACGAAGCAGCCAAGACAGTTGCTTATACTCCCACTTACTCAGAGTCTTTTTTGCAATATGTTATAATTTGTCAGTATTTGAACTTTTGACCTTCAGTCAATATGAAAAGATCGCAAAAGCCTTTGAAAAAAGGCAATGTGAAGGGGCAGGAGACAGCCATGGAAGGGATATCCAAAGCTAGATTACTGCATGACCTCAGAGAATCCCAGTGAGGAGAACTTTGGATCTAGCAAGCAATGCAGAGATGTCAGGAATAATTGCTTCTGCAAGATAAAAATCCCAGGAAGCAACAGATGAAATTCTCTCCGGAAAGAAAAAAAGAAAGAAAAACAACAACTTGACCAGTGAGTTAACAATGACTTACTCCATGTTTTGTTTTCTATGCAATGAATATCATGAATATTATGCTGTTCTTTATTTTTTATTTCTTTTTGTCTGCCTGTTTGTTTGTTTGTTTAAGTACTTTAGTATTATCTCTGCTCAGATTTTTTCATCCTGGATGTTATTTTAAATCTACATGATCAATAGGTTCATAAAGCCAAGCTACAGCAAGCACTGTCTCTGTAGGAAACAGTGGTGGATATTTTGGAAGCTGCAACTAGAAACCAAAGTGCATTTTAGACCCTTGACTTAGTATTATGCTCAGTCAGTCAATTAAGTTCAGAACAATTAAAAATAGTCAATTCCCATGCAGACTTCATCAAAAGTATAACCAGATCAGGGTTCAACAGTACTGTAATGAGACACTTCATATTTTTAATGAGACCAGAGTTTGTCACCAGGGTTCAAAACCTGGCCTGTCATGCGTGTATGCACCATTTTTATACTCTATCAAGTCCTTCACATGTGCTGCAGGGAATAGACTGCTTATTGTTCAAGGAGGTCTGGGAGGGGTGTCTATATGGTCCATAGGGGGAGAGCCTAAGAGGATGGCCGAATTCACAGATGCAGTTTTCCCCAAGCATCTATTCTGGCTCATAATATTGATTTTTTTTTTTTTTTTCCTTGTTGGCAACATCTGAGATTAAGGCTTTTCCACAAAGTCTGTCTTTATAGAGGGCCCTGGAAGCAGGAGGAAGCAACAACATGCTAGCAACTTATCTTCACAAATTGCACTACAGCTGAGCACACAAGAGCCCTTGATATTATTGAAAAACATCCCTATCTGGGGAAAGCTCTGCCTGTTGAAAACCGTTACTATTGAGTGGCAGCTGGTGCCATTGAACTACGGTTTACAAGCCAGGTAAAGGCATGCTGTGGTCTAGCTAGGCAGGAAGGAGACAGGGAGTGTTCATAGCTGGCCAGGTGTGTGGCCTCATTTCATTCCAGGTATTACAGCTCAGACCAGCAACACCAGGTCACTGACAAAACAAGAAAAATAGTGCCTAAGTTTTCTGCCCTCTGCCTTCATACTCTACACCTGGCAAACCTACCACAGACTCAGACTGGATGAAAATGTTTAGAGGTGCTTGTGTTCTTTGCAGCATATCATGTGGTTTCCACAGGCATTCCCGCTAACCTGAATCTCGCAGTTCAATGCTTGTGTTATCAGCTGGAATTATTGAGAGCAATTTCCCTATCTTTGCCTGAACACAGTGCCTTCACAGTCATTCAGCAAACAGTTCGCATCTTAAATTCCTTCCGCAAGGTGCCATACCAGCAGGTCTGAGGCCTCAAATCCACCACTCACCCACAGAAAAGACAGTCTTCTTAGTGGCAGTCCATACTTCCCATATTGCCTTCGGATGCATGCCATTCCTAGAAGGACCGGTTCCAGGAATAACCCTAGCACGTGTTTAAATCTCTAGCACATGTTTAAATACATCCCTTTTGAGGAAAGCACATGCTTAAAATTAAGCATGTTCCTTACACGCCTTGATGAATAGTGATGCTTTCCTAAACTGGGGACAGTAAGGACAGTCTTAGACATTCTTGCTCAAATGCCAGCTGAGATGGTTGCAGTGATGTGGGTACCACTTGGCACTGAAGCAAAACTAAAAAGCTGTCTCCTATAAATCACTGAGATACTGTCAATTAATGATGTGTTCTAGTTGTATGAAAGATACTTCACACCTACTTTCATTACTGAAATTTTGCATTTCACCTAGGTTATTTTTTCTTTCCTTTTTCTTTTTCTTTTTTTTTTTTTCTATACAGTACAGTGTTGGTCAAAAGAAGGTGGAATCAAAGTGGGTCCTAACTCTTTATGAGCCTCAATAAGGTTACAGAAATTTCAGGGGAAGTTTTAGTTTATTTTTTTGTTTAATGTTGTTTTCCTAAATGTTCCTGTGACTCAGAAAAATGAACCTCAATCCTTTAATGATCATGGGCTTCCTGAGGTTTCCCCTTCCCTGTATTTGAAATACCTTTACTTACCTCTAGTCAAAAGGGGAACTGTTTTGCTTTTTGTGGTTTCACCTTCATTTCAGGATTTTATTCATTGACTGATGTTTTTAGTCTTCCATCAAAGCTCAGAAGGAATCTTTTCTTTCTGTCTTTTTTTAATCTTTTTTTCTTTTTTTTCTTTTTTTTTTTTTTTTGGTTTTCCTTGTGGAAACAGAGATAGGAAATTATTTTAGCAGAAAAATGACTTCTTGAATTAATAAAATTATTATGATTGACTCTGCTTGTTTGTTCATTAAAAATGAAGCAAAATGATCAATCAGTTTCTGCCAAATAAAACACTCTCAGCCATTTCAATTACTGTTTTAATTGGCTGGGCCTGCCTGTCAGATTATCCTCTAATCTGTACAGGAATGTTGTTTGGAAAAGATGAAGCATGCCTGACTTGGAGGCCACATTCATCACTTCAGGATATTCTGGTCTAGATAACATTTCTGGAGCACATAGGAGTTGCATTGCACTAAAAGAGGTTGGTCCTGGGTCCAATGCATTCTACAGATCCTGTTCAAGACAAATTGCTGCCATCATTTTGTGTAAATGTCTAAAAACGTAGATGTGATTAAAAAAAAGCGAAAGTGAAAGCTCAAAAGCCCCATAAAGCAGGCCTTGATGCAGCAATGGGTCAATGCTACGGCTAACTCTTGTGCATGTTATAATTGTCAATGCCATGGAAAGGAAAAGCTTCCTTTCATGCATGTGCCAAGCTTAACCATTTAAGCTTGAGATAAAACTGAGAAAAAACCTGAGAATTTCAGGTCATAAAAAAACCCAAAACATCCTGTTTCCAAACTTGAGGAACAGAAGTAGGGATCTTAACATATTAGCTCAACTACAATAGACTATATTTCTTCCCCAGACTTCCTACATCAGCTTGGACAGTCCTCTCTTTTTTGCTCACTGCTGCTTTAGAAAAATGAGGACAATGCTCAGGCTTTTTTTATCTTCATGCTCAGAAAGAAAAGAGAGCCTTACTATGCATGTAGCACACCTACCCAGCAAGGTGTAGACTTGATTTCAGCTGGAAATGCTAAGATAAAACCAAAATAAAAAATCTGTATTTTTAGACTGATTTTTTGTTAACATCTACTTATATATGGGCAATCCTATTCTTGAATAAAGAGACAAAAATGGCATGCAAAATTATAACATTCGCAAGAGTTATGTATTGCATTAACTCCCGGACTAGTGATGTATGTAACCATCATTGCCACTCTGATCTGCCAAGTTCATTTCCTTTTTTTGTTGTTGTTCTATTTTTGTTTTGATTAGATTTTGTTCGTTTTTCCTTCCTACACTTCCTTAGCTAGCTATATCTCTATCTATTCTCTCCACAACACAAACTGGAACCTCTGCTTCATAGAACCATAGAATCATAGAATCACAGAACGCTTAGGGTTGGAAGGGACCTCTAGAGATCATCTAGTCCAACCCCCCTGCACACGCAGGGTTCCCTAGAGCACGGGGCACAGGGTGGCATCCAGGCGGGTTTGGAAGATCTCCAGAGAAGGAGACTCCACCACCTCTCTGGGCAGCCTGTTCCAGTGCTCTGTCACCCTCACTGTTAAGAAATTCTTTCTCAAGTTCCTGTGGAACTTTTGGTGCCTCAATTTGTGGCCATTTCCCTTAGTTCTATCACTGGCCACCACTGAGAAGAGGCCAGCCCCCTCCTCCTCACTCCCTTTCTTGAGATATTTATATACATTGATCAGATCCCCTCTCAGCCTTCTCTTCTCCAGGCTGAAGAGGCCCAGCTCTCTCAGCCTTTCCTCATAGGGCAGATGTTCCAGACCCCTAATCATCTTCATGGCCCTGCGCTGGACTCTCTCCAGCAGCTCCACGTCCCTCCTGCACTGGGGAGCCCAGAACTGCACACAGTACTCGAGGTGCAGCCTCACCAGGGCTGAGTAGAGGGGCAGAATCACCTCCCTCGACCTGCTGGAGACGCTCTGCTTAATGCACCCCAGGATCCCATTGGCCTTCTTGGCCACGAGGGCACACTGCTGCCTCATGGTCAACTTGTCGTCCACCATGACGCCCAGGTCCCTCTCTGTGGGGCTGCTCTCCAGGAGGTCGGTCCCCAGCCTGTAGGCATGTCTAGGGTTATTCCTCCCCAGGTGCAGGACCCTACACTTGCCCTTGTTGAACTTCATGAGGTTACTCGCCGCCCAGCTGTCCAGTCTGTCCAGGTCCCTCTGGATGGCAGCGCAGCCCTCAGGGCTGTCAGCTATTCCTCCCAGTTTTGTATCATCAGCAAACTTGCTGAGGGAGCACTCCATTCCTTCATCCAGGAATCCATTCCTTCATCCATTAACATAACTTAAAAAGTATTAAGTGGAATGAACTCCGAATGACCTCCATACTCTTTTCCTCTATCTTTTCAGACAGTCTGAAATTCATGACTCAATGAGCAGCTCTTTGTGCACTAACAACACATAAAACACCAAAAATGGCTATTTTTGCAATAAGCGGCTAATGTCAACTCACAAATCAGGGAAGTGATGATGCTAAACTGGAACTGGCAACATGCCAATAAGCTGAGGCATCAAAAGTCAAAGCCTTGACCTTGATAATATATGTATTTATCCACAACCTTACATCATTTTGTTGCTTTTTAAACCCAATAATAAACTACACACAAAGGTTTCGCCTTTATTTTTTCTTTATCATTTATGTAATTCTGAAAAAACAGGAGAACCTTTCAGAGGGATACAAATTTCATGCCCTACAAACCTGTTTTTCAAGAGTTGCATAGCACCTTTTCACATCTGCACAACAGGCACAATTCACTTAAGGAGGATGGACATGGAGGCAGAGTGACACCTCAAAAATAAATGTGACTTTTAACATATATTTTTCAAGGTTTAAGTTTTGCTTAGAATTCTAACTAGATGAACATATTTATCTTGTAAATGAAATACCTTTACCTACTCCTTAACATGTAGATTCTAAGATAGATATCAAAAACGTAAGGAAACACTTATTTACTGTGAGGATGGTTGAACTTTGGATCAGATTGCCCGTAGGGACTTTGGAGTCTCCATCCTTGGAGATATTCAAAGCCTGACTGAACAAGTCCTTGGACAACCTGCTATAGTGACTCTGTCTGAGGAAGAGGTTAGGCAAGATGATCTCCAGAGTTCCCTTCCAACCCCCAACTCTTCTTTTTCACAAAAAAAAAAGTGATGCAACTGATATTTTGGACATGATTTATGTTGATTTTTGACATCAACAGCAGGCAGGGGAACAAATGCATATGAAACAATCATGGTCTAAAACTGTTTTTGGGGAGTGATTTGAGTAATTTCTTAAAGACCATATTTTATCTGCCAATGTTTATCATACAGCTGTGTACTCTTGGCCATCTTGGCTGAACTGGAATACATTTCACGTGAAATCATGAGCAACATCAGAGCCCCTCCCAAAAATCCAGAACTTTTCCCTGAACTTTTTCAGGGGAAAAACTACTTGGAGAAGTTTGTTAAGTCTATGCCTTTTCTTTTTAGGTGGGGAGGCAAAGGGTGTAGGATTTGTCTTATAATGTTATACTCTGATTTCTTGAGGTGATGAGGGTTTGAAGATTGTGTTATATGTCTCTTCCTTTTAGACATTTAATTCCAATAATATCTGAACCAATCAGCCAATTTCAACCAATGTAAAAAAATCTCAGAGATAATAAATTGTTTGGAAAGAAATATAACACAGAAGTAGAAAAGTGGTCTCAGTAATCTTACTGGGAGGAGGCTTTTGTGAGCTCAAGACTGGACAATCCACACAAAACAGTCATGGCGAAAGCCTTTTTTTTTCTGGGAGAAGCATCAGTAAAGTTGGTATCTCATTTGGTATCAGGAACTTCACCTCTCCATCAAGGCAAAGAAAAGGTCTACTTGAAAAGTAACATGAAACCAAGCTTGTATTTAATTTCAGGAAGGGCTAGGTCAAAACTGACCTGTGTTTTTTCTTCCCTCAGGAAATAGGGATTTAAAAAAATAATCAATAAACTATCACAAATGAAAGTGCAGTGAGCTACCATCCCCTGACACTCATTGTTTTTACTCCTGCCACAAAGTAGGTTTGATCACACAACACTTTCTCAACTGAGTCCCTGGGGAATTACAGGGGCAGATATTCTACAGTAAAGTCTATCAATCAGAGTCTGAAATTATTGTAATTTCACCTTTTGACCTGCTGAATTCAATGATAAGAAATTATTTCTTTCATGAATCTTTCTAGCACCTTTCTTATGCCAGTTCAAAAGGCTTTTTCCCCACAAAACAAAGAAGCATTATGAAGTCACCCAAACTGTTTCAACATCAGGGATACATTCCCTTGGCGTAGAATCTGCTCCAAAGAAAAATGCTAACCACTAAAACCTGCTTGCCAGAGAATTTCATATATTGTCTGTATTTACGCATAAGAATACACAAGCAAATCTTTGCTGAAGAAAAACAATGTACCTAACTGGAAATTTTAACAATCTCTGTTTACAAACAGTTAGTATGGGAAAGGTAATAATAGAGAGAAATATGGTGAGGTCAATAAAGGCATTATGAAGTAAGATAGGTTTGCAATTGTCATATATAAATGCCTTTATTATTGGTATCATTACTCCAATTGCTGCTATAGAAAACTTGCTTCTTACAAGTGACACAGTAGGAAAATTGCATGAGCAATTTCACCTGCAGTGACTACTTACACAAAGCAGGAGATTAAATGAGATGCTTTTAAAGTATAAGCAGGACAGAGCTATGCAAGGTGGAATTTCAAGGAAAAGATATTTGGATCTTGCACAGAGATGAAGAAGATCATTTCTGTGGCTGACTGTTTGCTTGCAGTCACAGGAGAGAAGTCAAAAGAAGAATCAAAGACTGTGTGTTTGGATGACAAGGAGAGTGGTGTTCTTGGCAGCCACAGAAAATGGAAGTGGAAAAGGTTTTGGAGGTAAGATGAAAAAGAGTGGGTTTGGTCAGCTTGAGCTGGCCTTGAGTCGTTCAGGATACAAAGTCTGTGTGAAAAAATGCCAAACTGAAAGAAGATAGAGAAGGGAAGAGGGAGACATTTTCTGAGGCAGATTTGTCAGCTCAGAGTTTATAGGTAAGTCCATACAAATGGTGACATAAAAAATGGTGAATAGAGGGAAAAAAAGAGGTGAGTAATGAAAAGCTTTCAAAGGGGGTGAATATACACAGCTGACAATTGTTTCTGACTGACATGATTCCACTGAGGTCCAGAAATACCATACGCTTCAAGCAAACTATTTAAATTAGAAAATAATTGAATTTAGGATCTAGAATATCAAGCAATCTGACCAAGCTGAACACAGTTCATAACAAAACTCAAACAGTTTCAATAACCAGTTTGGGAAAACTCACTGCTATTTAATCTCTCCTATTCTTCAAAGAGAAAGAGGAGTTTAATGTACTTTTTGTTAAGATTTCTTTCTTCTGGGTTAATAGATGTCCTTTTTAGAACATAGTGGCTTAATATTTAATGGCTTAATCTATGCACCTTTGAAACATATTTTAAGAGTCTCAGATGAAAGATAGTAGAATGCCAACAAAAAAACATTAATGAATAGTAAAGTATGTAATTATTTTGGCAATAATAGTCTTTTCATAAAACTATATAAGAATGTGGTCAACTCAAGGGTACTTAATTTCCATTAGATTGTTGCACCACCTCATAGTTGAGCATTTTGACTCATACTCAAGACAACTTGAATTCAACTTAAGTCTTCATATTTAGGAGATTATATTAGGAGACATGCTTTAAATGACGACTAAAAGAGTTTAAATCAGATGTTAGGCAAAACGGTAATTTGCTGTAGCCAATAGGAAAGAAAGAACAGGCACAAAGACTTATCTGAAATGCAGCATGTGCACTGTCCTGAAGAAGACCTGGCTTATGTGTCCATGTAGTTGCTTTTCTGAATCTAGACCTATGCTTATAATTAGAGCCAAAATTGTTTATGAATAAACGCTGATTTACATAGAATCATAGAATGCTTAAGGCTGGAAGGGACCTCTAGAGGTCATCTAGTCCAACCCCCCTGCACACGCAGGGTCCCCTAGAGCATGTGGCACAGGGTGATGTCCAGGCAGGTTTTGAAGATCTCCAGAGAAGGAGACTCCACCACCTCTCTGGGCAGCCTGTTCCAGTGCTCTGTCACCCTCACCGTTAAGAAATTCTTTCTCAAGTTCCTGTGGAGCTTCTGATGCCTCAAACACACATCAAACACACTCTCACCTTTCTTTAATTAGCAAATAGTCCTCCTTGATCTAACAGGGCCTACTCTGGTGAATAACTGGTTATAAGTGATTTCAGAATGTATGGACATGGGAACAACAATTTAGTCAATGCTAGAAGGAATCAGTGCCTTTCCAAAAAAAAAAGGAAGCTGTTCAAAAGTTCATTTTTAAAGCAGCAGCTGCAAAGAGCATTGAAGGAATGGATGTTTTATTAGCAAATTGTTTATTGTTCATGCTACATATGCTTTTGGGGGAATAGATTTTTTTTTTTTAAGTAGGATTCAGTATTTTAACACTATTTATAATGTGGCACATTTTAGCATGCAAAACAGTCAGGAACATTCCATAGGCATCTGCTGGGACATGGGCTACTGCTCTGCCAATTTTCTGTGGGCAATATTTTTTTACTGCAATGAAGAGAATTCCTTTGAAAAGAACAGGCAAATATATGTGTGTAGTTTACATACTTTTGTGGTTCACATATTTTGTGGCTAAAAATATCTACAGTCCGTATCCCACCTTCAGATTCAGACTTGGAAGCAGATCCAGTTGCAGAGTACAGTTCTTATGTGTGGCTTGTCTTTTCTTGTATGTGAAAATAATTTATAAAAAAAATAGAAACCTTAAACCTTGGAATCTGACTTGGCATGGCTATTCCTTTCATAATTTCATTTCAGAAGATGATTGGTTCTACTGTCTCTATATAAGGATAAACATGCAAAGCTTGGGTAGCAGATGAAAAATTAAACTCTGAAGACTTCCCAAAATCTGTCATTTGGACTGACCAAACTAAAGAAAAATATATCACTTGGCTTTAGAGATTACATCACAGAAGCAGACTCTCCTGGATTTCTGGCAGGTTCACTTTGCTTGTTCATACTGTCACAATATAAAATAAAGCAACCAAAACTACTTTTACTACTGAACTTAACTGGAACACTGGCTGCACTCCTGCAGTACTTGTTCCAGAAGTGGGGCAGCGGTAGGTGGTGGACAAGACCCCAGGTCTTTTGCTGCCTCTGGAAGAAATGGGGAGAATGGGAACTACTGTCATAATCTGAGAAGTTAAAGATTATAATTTTCAATTGACAGTGCTCATGTTCCGTGTCAGGATAAGATCTATAGTTATGAAGATATTCTCACAACTTAAGATGGGAATGTTTATTCAACCAGTCCTTTTATAAATGGTAAATTGATCCCTAAAATGATGCTCCAGAGAATGCCATTTGATTTAAGTAGGCACTTGTGCAGTGATGTTCATAGGGATTTTTTTTCCCTGAATCATGTGGCAGACAATGACTATATATACTGAAATAAGTACATCTCTGCAGAAATGCAGTCTTTTTTTTCCCCCTTGTCTATGGCAACTTGCCATCCTGCTTTCTATGACATATCTTCTTTTACTAATCCAGTCTGAAAGGTAATTTTATTGGAAAAAACGGAACGTGGACTAGGGTGTCCCTTATGAGATGGCTGGATGTCCTGAGTTCTGGGTCAGATGGGCTACAAATCTTGTGTGAAATGGCTCTAGGGATACCCTGGGCTCACTGACCATGCTATTGGAGGTCAACATATGCATCTAATCTGATTCATGAAAAAAGAATTTGATATGCTAGCTATCTGCCCAGTGTATGTATTTCTGCCTAGGAAATATATGGAAAGAATATATTTCCAAGATGGAAAGCACTTTCTATACCCACACTGAAGTATTCCCTATTAGAAGTGACTTGAGTCTCTCTTTGTCCTTCTTGGTGGACATGCAGGAACAGAGTTGCTTTTCCTTGATATGGCTGAACGTGCTTATCCAAACAAGTAGTAATAAGAAGAACTTCATCTATTCCTTGCTGGAACTGACTGTCAGCTAACAAAATTGTTGGCTCTGAGAAAAGGGTGAAGAAAATTCCTGCTTGCAAGCTAACTAGAAATGTAATTTCTTTCCTAATTTAATTTTTGTACTGTTTACTGTCAGGAAGCACTTGTTTGACCCTGACATCAAATTTCCAGGATGTAAAAACTGCTGATTTCATCATGGGAAATATTTTTTTCTTACTGTCATGGAAAAGTATTATTAGGATACTACTATCTAACTGGATACTCAATACTTTCAAACAAATAGAAAAAAAAAAGAGGTTGTTATATTTCTTATTCTCTTTGATATATCTTATACTTTAATTCCTAGTCATCATTCATCTTTAGTTGAGAAAAAGTTCATACATATTTCCCCTGAAAAATGCTCTCTGATGGCTTAGGAACTGGATCTGAATTATGTTTTACATCCACAAGTTATATGGAGCCTGTTTCACATCCACAGGCTTCACGGAGCCCAGACTCACTCCTGAAATCTAAAAATTTATTTAACCGCTAAGATGCTAAAAGTAACGTTCTTTCCAGTTTTTAACAGGAGGAGCTGAGTTAAGACAGAATAGAGCTTTGGTAAGAAAATGATTAGTGAAAAGTTCTGTTTTTTGAATAATGGCACGAGCTGTTCTAAGATACATACCTGACATAAAACAATGCAATCTATATTAACACCTAGGAAATGCAGGGATTAAAAAGAAAACAACAACAACAGTAATAATAATAAAAAACCAAAACAATGAAACCCAGCAACATCAGAGAACCATAGGAAGAGAAATCACCTAGCCTAGCCCACTGCTTCTGGGGAGCATCAGGTTACTTGTGTCCCGCTTGATAAATGTTTGAGTATTATGTTCTCCAAGACCTCTTTTGAAGGAGATTTCCCCAAATTCTTCAGATAATCAGTCCCTATTCCTCATTGTTTTAAAGTAAGAACATCCAATGTTCATCTAATTTACTCTTCCTTAGAATCACAGAACTGTTATGGTTGGAAAAAAGATAATTGAGTCAAATGATAAATGCCTTTGCTGCACTTGAAGTCGTAGATTTTTATCTGTCCTACCAAGAGCAAGGAAACTAAACATCTCTTTCCTGTCTGCAATAATATGAGAATCTTTGGAGTTCTTGGATGCAATCATGCTAGCATGAAATAACAGGGAGAATAATCTTTCTCTAGGGACCTGCTGCTTCAGCTTCAGCAGCAGGTTCAGTATTAAGAAGGTCTCTTTTTCCCTCCTCATCTAAATTTTGTCTAGGAAGTGTCTTCTTGCCTAGGAAGTATGAAATAAAGAGAAGAAGACACAAGGATATATTTCTAATCAGATTTAATTGTGATTTGTGGTTTGTATTTATAGCAGTTTTGATTAGTTATAACAGATAGTTTTTTGTTGTCTTTTCCTCATTAGAGTTTGAAGAAACAGAATAGACATGAACAGAACAGAATGAACAGCATCATAAATAATCTATTTTACACTGACTACATTTGTTTTGTTGATCCTAAACCTTATTGCCATAGGAGTTCTGTGAATTGAATCTTCAAGCAGCAGTTTTCATAGTCTTGATGGCTAAATGCTTTTGTGTGGCTGCATTTAGGATGCTGGAGACCTGAGTGCGCTGCTCCTCCAAAGCACCTCAGCCCCAGCTAGAACTGGCACAGCAGCATCTGCACTGAAACAGTGAAATGCTGTTTAGTGGGAACTGTCACTGAGGAAATCCTGCCCGCGGTGCCATTTGTGCACACCTGGGTACTTGGCTGCCAGAGGAGATCATCGGTTCAGGCATATGCAGCTTATACATATAAAAGAGGAGAGGGTAATTTTATAACCAATAGCATTGGATATGTAGGCTGCAATATGGGAAAGAGAAGCTCATATTTCAGAGTGACAGGTGATTGCTGCAAAAGATCAGGAGCTGCCGAATTCAGGCTGCCAGATTTTCTATTTTATCCACAGAAAAACAGCTCCATGAAAGAAAAATTTTTCTAAAGCTTTGGCGAGCCTTCCAAAATTTTGCCTCTATTCTTCATTGCTTGAAATAATCATAATCAGTGTGGCTAATATCTAAATCCAATAAACTAAATATGCAAATCAGTCTGGTCACACGCACAGAAGATGTTAATAAAAAATAGCTAACAAAGGAACCTCACAGTCTATAGCTTGCCAGGCTTTAAAGTTATGACAGTGAAGTTTCTTGTTTTCTCTTGGATGGTCCCATAGATAATTACTCGATGAAAACTGCACCCCATTCAGGAATGCTTGCCTGGAAATCTCAGACAATAAAATGTCATATTTCTTGCCTGAGCTATAACAGAACTGAACACATCAGCAGAGGGTCAAGGGAATGACATGCCATTACTGCAAAAATTTTCTCCTATGGCTACTCTTTATTCTCCCAGTGGGATTCTTCCCAGGATAATGATGGAAGGCTGTTTGCACATGAACTGCTTCCCTTTTAGTTCTAGCAGGTTGACAGGAATCATTCCTACTCTAAAGACCCCAAAGTCAAGTGAGCTGAACTCTTTTGGAGTAGGGCTCCAATGCTCACAGCTTTTCTATTGAAAACTAGTTCTTTATAGGGTGAAAGAATGGAATTTTCATAAAATCAGTTCATCGTAGATACAGCAAAATTGAACTAGAAAGCAATTTGCAGGCATGGGAAAGAAAATGCAGGTGCTCAATTATTAAGGGACTCTGAATGAGTAGTTTAATCATATTTTTATAAAAGCAGACAAAGACAAAAAATGGACATGCACACTATACAGATCAGAAATAGATTTAGCATTTCCAATAAGTAGTATGTGGACAGCACAGCAGTAGATACATACATTACATACAGTACCTATAATGCAAATTTGGCCTTATGTATGCTTGAAATACAGGCTTGGAAAACCAGGCATTTGTTCTACCAAGCTCGTTGGTAAGCTGACAGTAAGGTAGATGCTATTTGGTCCCAGAGGTACACAGAAGAGAGGAGCAGTTCAGCCACTCCTCAGCAGTTTCTCTCATCCATATGAATGCAGAGGAAAGGCTGGAAACCACATAGAACGATGTTACATAGTCCTGCTTGTTTGTTTGTTTGTTTTCTTGGAAAGCCTTTGCTGCAGAAGGGAAAGGAGGGTTTCCTAGCCTCAAAACAAGGCAGCAAAGCACCACCCCTTTGGTAAGGGTCTGCAGGCACTATGGTTAGGAGCGGGGTCTGCTGTGCTCCAGATGTCTTAGTACTTCATCACCACCACCAGGAGCCAAAGATCCTGGATGTGGCAGTTGCACAACGGGCTCCTACTGTGCCAGGTTCTACATGTCCTGCTCTTACCTACTTACCTACATACACGAGGTACCTCTCAAATGGTACTTCAGCCTGTACATCCCACATTTCTACTGCCTTGTCACATCAATTCCTTCCTCAATGAGCCCAGCTGCATCATCCAACCTACCCTTCATCAGGCACCCATCCTCTCAGGGCTGTTGTGCCTGTGATCTCCTGCCCCCTGAGCACTAAGTGCCCAAGGTGAAAGGTCCTTGCAGCAGGAATAGCCTCATGATCTGGTTCCCCGCCAGTGATCCAGAGCAGCTTTCAGGGTGGAAATGCAGCAAAAGGAAAGAGGGCAGTGGGCTGCAATGGGCTCAAATACAATAAAAATAGTTTTATCCATTTTAGTGAGAAAACCTGTATCTCCACACAGATAATTGCGTATCTCGTTATTTCTGATACACATCTCTTATATATCTCATTGTATAATCTTCATTCTCTATAATGAGGAGAATTTGTCAATCTCCCTCTTTAAAATATGCTTCACAGTATTTTGGGAAATGCACGCACAAAAAATGCAAGTATACTATATTATGTTAATCTTCGATAAAATCAGCTTTGAAAACATCAGATTTAATTTGCCCAGGTTTAATTTTGAGCAAATGAGATAATGTGGAAAATAAAAACAGGAGGCACAGGGGGTTATGCAGCTCTTGATGAGCGAAGTTTCACACAATGGACAATTGTCTTTCAGGTGTATTCATTTGTTTCCACCAAACAACATTCCTCTGAACACAAAAGCCTTCAGTACACGGACAGCTAAGCATAACAAATGACATACCAGACTTTCCCTAGGTCTTTGATGATTATAAGAGGTCTCGGTTCCACAGTTACTGACTTCGCTCTCTTTGTGTTATGCCTTTAAAATGTACTTAGTGCATTATATCATTTCAAGTTCTGGTGCATACTTTGCACTGGAAGGTAAGGAAACCAGAGATAGAAGAGAGGCTGTGAAATAATTTTTAAGCTGATTATTTCTAAAATAATCCATTAGATTGCCTGCTTTCTGGCTGCTGGTTTCCTTGTCTCTCTTTTTTGTTGTTGTTGTTGTTGTTGTTGTTGTTTTTTTTCAAGGTAAAGGTTCTTATAGAGGGAACTATCTTCCTTTAGCTCCGAATAACCACTTATTTTGGTAAAATTTATAACACCAGAGTCTACTTCTAGCCAGGAAATGCAAACAAAGCTTGGAGACAGCTTGTTCCCTGACCCCAAATTCATTCCATGTTGCTATAGCATCACCCCCTGAGAAAATGGGACCAGCTCTTTTCCTCTCCTTAGGCCTGCTCAATGGGCTTTTGTCAGCTGTTGAATTATAGCATTAAAATTTAAATACTAGGGATTTAATGGAGGATTATTATGACACCCTGGTGCATTCTTTGTGTTGCTCTTGGCAACAAACCCAAGGAATGAATGAAAGAAATAAAAACGAAGAGCTGTCTTGTTAAAATCATGCTGGTGTTAGGACATATTTAGGAACGAGAAAAATGGTTCCCTAACTTTTACTATTATTGTTGTACCAAATGGACTGAAAAGTCCTTTCAGTCAGTCAGTATGGCTAGCAGCTGAACTCTGTTCCAAAGCTGTTATCATTCCTTTGAAAACAGGTTTCTTTCTACCTTGTGAACAAAATAAATGTAATCAAGAATTAGGAGAAGGGCAGTGCATCATTTTACTACTTTGCTTTCTCAGCAAATAGTAAGATCACTTTTTAAAATATTGGCACATCAAAGATGTCACGGAGAAGTTTTACAGCAAAGATCACATCCTGACTTTATCATTTGCTGCTATATGTGTGGCTGTTAAAGATGCATATATATATATATATATATATTCAGTTACTTGGGACTTCAAGTTGTTGAATAAAAATGAGTTTTTTAAAATGTCATGTTTCCCAATAAAGTCTCTATATTTCTGTAATATTTTTTCCAAAACCAACTTTTTTAAGGATGGAATGGAATCCTGGACCATATGTTTGGATTGCATAGGGAAATTTCAAAGAGCTTGTATATGGAACAAACTCATCAGACTAATCATCAGGACCAAATTCATTCCTGGCTTAACTGCTCTGAATACTCTCCAGAGAAGTGTCTTTTACTTGTTTTGCTAATTACACCAAGCATACAAAAATATAACGTATCTAGTAATATGAAATTCATGTCAGTTTAAGCAATATAATACAACAGTAGTTTGACTGAAATTTTAGAAGGCATCTTTAGGTATTTAGGTATTAACATTATCTTCATATTAATATCTTTAGGTATTAACATTATCGTTATATTATTATCTTTAGGTATTAACATTAGCACAAGATGCTGAAATTAGCCTAGGATGCTGGAATTCCGACTGTGAGCTGAAGCACAAATTTTTCCTGTGTTTTCGGATGTGTCTGCAGAGCGGTCATCCTGAACTCCTCTGCATGGGACAAAGGGAATGGGACTAGGGCAAGCATATTCAGCATGATCCTGCACAGCTCTGCTTGTGTTGACTGAGAAGATTCCTCTAATAGTGAGTCTGAATGGTGAGCACAGCTGGGAAAAAAGCAAAGTGGATACAAGTTACTTATGAAGAGAAGCGATACTCAGGTAATGGCAATAACAAAAAAACCCGTTTCAGGCATGTTCAGTCTGGTGGTTAAACATCCAGAAACATTGACTGAAAGAGAATATAAGAAGGGCACCTTCATTACATTGTGCCCATAAATAAGCAGTTGAAAGCATATACTTCATTTTGTCTGTAAATTACAGTCTCTCACCAAAAAAAAAAAAAAAGATATCTCATAAAGCTTAATATCTTTTTAGAACCATAAGGAAATAGAAGACTGATTGTTGTTAAAACTGAAAGCAAATCAGGATTATTGGTCATGTGTTCCTAGAGTTTTGGGGGACTTGCCTTGCACAAAATATTGTCTTTCTATTTCAGGACGTCTTCATGTTTAGGATTTGTCCAGATTTAGGCAGAAGATGAGAGCAATGACCATATTAAGCTAGTTCAAAACTGCAGTCTGTCTTCTTGAGGGATTCAAACAGGGAGCTGATTAGGTTGCTTTAAGAATCATTACAAGTTTAATTTACTTGAGGCATGCCCATTATGTCTAGTACCAGAATGGAGAATAGCTACAGAGTGAAATCAGTGGCAGGAATTGTTCTGAAAAAATGTCAGCTGCTGGAAATTTGCAGAGAAAGGCTCCCTTACAGGAGGAGCAAAGGCAGAGCAGGGACTTCCATTGGGAAGATCTGAGGAGACAAAAAAGCATCCGCGAGAGGGAGGTTCAAGGTAATGGGAAGAAGCCAAGGGCAAGTTTTGTGAGTGCTTTTCCAGTGCATTGTGTACCTTCATTCGTTTCACAAGAAACAGATATTTTCCAAATACTGATGTTTACCGATTTCTTCCAAAGACTAGAAATATGTCAAACACATTTCATATCTTTATGACAGAATGTCCCTAATACCAATGACTTAAACAACTTTTACACTTGTTCTGAAAACATCTAGAATGCATAAGGAGAATAACGGCTGGCACAACAACCGCACCTGGCACAACAACATAAGGAAAGGTCTTCTTTTCACAATTATCTGTTTTCATGGATGATATCCCAGCTAGAGATATTACTATATCTGAGAACATAGAATCATAGAATCATAGAATGGCTAGGGTTGGAAGGGACCTGTAGAGGTCATCTAGTCCAACCCCCCTGCACACGCAGGGTCTCCTAGAGCATGTGGCACAGGGTGATGTCCAGGCGGGTTTTGAAGATCTCCAGAGAAGGAGACTCCACCACCTCTCTGGGCAGCCTGTGCCAGGGCTCTGTCACCCTCACTGTTAAGAAATTCTTCCTCAAGTTCCTGTGGAACATTTGGTGCCTCAATTTGTGGCCGTTTCCTCTAGTTCTATCACTGGCCACCACTGAGAAGAGGCCAGCCCCCTCCTCCTCACTCCCTTTCTTGAGATACATGAACATTTCTGGTTTCCATTATGAACACTTTAATACCAAGAATCTTTCCTTAGGGTTTTTATAGGCTACTATAGGGTATTACAAAGTACTGTACTCAGATATAGCATTTATAGGTCCCATATTATCTTCTGTTGCTTTAATCCATTGGAACTGAACCTGTCCTGTAAAGGGAATTTAAAAACAAACAAACAAACCACAGCTTTCCTATTAAATACTGATAAATCTACTGCTGCTGTTTCGTACCCTTTATTAGGAGAACAAATAAAACTATTTACTGAAGTTTGTGAGGTCTGTATTTTATATGCATTCAGTGCATGGGGGTGGGGAAATTTTTAGAGCTATTCTTCCATCAGGAATACTGAACTTTGCTACTGTGTAATACTCTGTATACTAAATGATGTCAATAAATAGCATACATTGCTCATCAGATGCAATGTTAAGTATCACACATGTAATTAGCAGATGATTAGAATAGTTTTCCAAATTTTATCCAATATTTTTATTTTCTGTACATCATTTTTTCTCCCTTTTTTATCTTTGTGAGTATCCCATACTTAAACCAATATAAGCAAAATTTCACCTGGGACATTAGTTACCTTACAATTTACAAAGCAAATGTTACACCTACTATTTCTTATCAATTAATTTCTTATCACTATTTCTTATCAATTGAAAACAAAAGAGAATACTGTGGGGAAAAACAGGAAATCCCTTTTACCTTGTTAATCTCAAAGAAAATTTCCATCCAGGAAATAAAAAATATTCTTTTCATTTGGCATAAGTCCTTTTTTTTATCTTTCTTATGAATTTTTCTGATGGCAGGACATGATTGCACCGAGTAGCACTTGTGGAACAAATATGTAAGCCTTTCTTAATGATAGAACTTAACTCTTTTTTGCCCTTCTGTTGTGAAGAAAGACGATGAGAAGTACTATAGTACTATAGTTTCCCTATCTTTTCTAAACCAGCCTCTGCTAAACTTTGTGAAGAAGATAAAACGATAAATGGGATTATTTTTAAAAGAATACTAAACTATAAAGAGCTCCCAAGGTGAGCAACGTATTAACATACATATTTTCAGTAGTTCTGGGCCAGCTTCTCTTCTCTCACTGGCATCCCAATGCCCCTCACCATCCTGGAGCTCACCCTCTAATTACTTTCTGCACAGATGTGGACTGCAGAAAATGTGATCTAGTGCCTGTTTTCTGCTGTGATCTCATCTTGTGGCCATTCTGACTGCCTCCTCTTACAGCCATTTCTTTCCTGACTTTAATAAGTCCTGAAGTAATTGCACAGCATGGCTCGCTATCGGCTGTTACTCTCACATGCTGCTCCACGTGAAAAACACATCTTTCTTCATAAATGAGTTATACTTAATTTATTAAGACATTGGCTATTTTCTACATATAGATCCATTATTTTTTCTTTACAAATATTCCAGAAATTTGTCATGAAAATAGCTACAGCACAGTGTAAATCAACAAAAATATTGTGTTTTTGTGTTTCAAACTGAACCCTTCATGTTTAACATATGGAAGCATGAAGCAGAAGATACGATTTATCATTCAGGTGCCCTTTAGATTCCATTTAATATTGGAGCTTTTCTGTGGTAGACATTGTATAAACTGATAAGGATCAAATTCCATTTCAGAACAAATGCTTTATATTGACAATGAAAATAGAAGGTAAAAGACGAAATAATGGTAGAATGAAGATGTGAGTTACTGGAATTGGTGTGAGCATTATCATTTGGGAAAATGACTGCTTGACTCTTTCGTATCCCATAGACCATGGTCTATGGTTTATCAACATCGCTTGGAGACTTGTCATGTCTTCTGGTCTTTCCCATCCTTCCCATAAATAATGGTATGATCTATACAGATTCACATTTCAATGAAGCCAAAAGTTTAATTTCTCCCTGGAATATGCTCAAAAATCATTTTCAAAAATCTATGTTGTACATCACATCTTTATATTTTTGTTCAGTTACCAACTCTTTGTCTAAACCAGCAACTGTTCCTCTAAAATGTTGAAATATATGAGCCAAAACCAGCCTTCTCTTCTTGATAATTTGCAAAAGTCTGAATATTTTTGGTTACCCTAATCAAACACATATTTTCATTGGCTTTCTTCTCAATACTGACATTTCCTGTTTATTTATTTATTTTCTTTCCATTTTTCAGTTCTTTCTCTCAGGTCATCTGCAGTTTTGGTAGAAATATCAATGAGATGGTTCTTGGCAAATGTATTGCTCACATTTTTGTTCTGCGATTGCATTCAGTAAGCCCCTGCCTAATATCCCAAGACCTCGAGGGGGCAATAAAAGTCTGTTTTCTGTTGCAATAATGTTTTTGTGCAATCTATTTCCTTCTGAGGAATTAATAATGACTTTTTTTCTGTAAAAAGTTCTCTACTCTTTTAATAACTTTAGGCTGATGTAACGGTAGCAATTTAAATCCTTCTGGACTATGTTTTTCCTTTGCTTGAGCATATGGTTTAATCTAACAAAAACATGCACTGGTGATTTATCAGGAAAGTTTAGCAGTCTCCTATGTTGTACTAGAAATCAATTTAATTTGGAACAAAATTAATTCCATAGTTAGCTCATTCGAGTGTGCTTTCAGAAATACAAATCCCTCTATCCTATGACTGTGCAATTATTTCATGTCACCTTTTCTTTGATTTGGTGACAGCCATGATAATTCCATATTTCAAAGTTATGTGCTTGTATGGGGTTTTCTTTCTTTGCAATGAGGCTAATTTATTCCACCCCTTATTTGTTCTTGCTAATCTGATTTTACAAACTTAACAACATTCTTCTATTGTCACACGTCAGGCGTTTCTTTTCCTTCACTTTGTGTTGGCTGACTTTGTTATTTGACTCACATGTAAAAGTCTTTCCCCACAAAATTTCATTCATTCTTATTACTGTAAGATTTATTACTCCCCTGCTTTGGCTGTGAGATCAAAACACTCTAAAGAAGACTTTTTTTTCCTTTGTTTTCTTCTTTTTTTTTTCTTTAATATTTTGTCTGCTAACATTATCACAATTTATTGGAGCACTTCATATCACCCTGCAATCTCTATCAAATAATCCTACATGCAACATTTGGGACATATTTTCTTGTAGTTTCATGTCCTACAAACATCAGTAATGAGGTCTTTTTCATGTTAATAGGAGTTTCTTGAGAGCAATCTATTGTCCTGTCTTAGCTAAATAATCCACTTGTTAGAAGTGTTTGCTTTGTGAACTTGTATTGGAAAGAAACCACAGTACGTCTGAGTTTTCACACGTAATATGTTTCAAGTGCATCTGACATACCTGAATATTATCAGGACACTGTGGCTTTGGCATGCAGATTTGCCCCAGTCAAGTTATCATGGTACAAAAATCCAGATAAATTATAAAACGATACTAAAATGATGCTAAGTCAACACTTGTGCTCCTCCTGTGTTGGTTTCTAGCATCTTTTGACTTTTACTGATTCAGTTGGCTCACTGACATTTTTAAAGTCTTAACTGCTTTTAAAAATGATTAATAAAGATCATTCCTGATGGAGCAAAATACTCCTATAGGAAATTTCAGTGATAGCATTTTGTAGAGGCATGTAGACAAAATTTGTTTACTCACTTGGGTACTGGAAGCCCAGATTGGACTGAATAGGAACGTCTGTTGTTCAGTTTTGCAACCTGATATTTGGAATACCTTTTAGACTTTAGTATTTGTTTTGTTTTCATTTTATATGAGTTTCTGGATGAAAAAAAAAAAAAACAGTTTTGGGGAGCATCAATTCTTTCCTGCATTCACAAGACCTACACCATTTTCCACTATATTCAAAATGGTACTGGTGGTCAAAATGTTATTCTTATTTAAATCCACTTCAAACTAATTTCTACAAGGGATGGCAGGAGTACAATTGGGTTCAAAACATAGTTCCCAGAGAAAACAACAACAGGGAAATTTGATTTCTACTGGAATTGCACTAAAGCTTTACTGGAATCAGATTCAGTACTCAGAGTAACTCCAGATTTTAAACTCTGTCCTTCTCCAGATGGTTTTTAGCCAGACTTCATTATTTTGAGTGAGTTCATTTAAATTTTTTCTTTATTCCTCAATCTGTGGACAGCTGGAACATTTAGCTTGCATTTCAGCTCTTGTTTTTCTTAAGATTTTAGTAAGAGGCCATGCAATTGCCAATCTGTTAATCTTTTGTACTCAAGCAAGGGATAGTCTCCTAAAAACTAGCAGTGTATAAAGAAAGGTCTATCCTACGACATGAGGATAATGTTCAGCTGAGTTTAGCATCTGTTTTCCAAAAGTGATCTCTAATCAATGTTTGAGAGCAAAGTGCCAAAAAAAAGATAATTTTTTTAGTCTTACCTGAAAACCCTATGTTGCAAGGATGAGCTTGTTTAGTTGTAGTACAAGAAGCATCTAATTTACCATTCAAGTAGCAAATACAAGAGATGTGGTCTACAAGATGAGGAAGGAGCCCACATAGTCAGAAGTGAGAGTGGTTATTAAGTGTTTTCTTTCTTTTTTTTTTTTCTAATCTGCTTGGGTGTAAGCTCTGGACCTCAAGCAGTGTCCAGTGACAGGAGGCTCCTGAAGGTAATCAGTAGTTCTAGGAATAATTCCATTTGTTTCACTTTTGCTACCTTACAATCTTATTCAAACTCCATCTTTCCCATGTCACAAAAAAAGCTTAATGTAAGAGTGCACGTGCTTTTTCTACAACTTTCCATACTTATTTTGAAAACCACCATCACATCTGCTCAGCATTCATATTCTCTGTAACGTATCATATGAGAGACTCCTTCTCTACTAACTGTTGTCATCAGCTGTGGGCTCCTTTCTATGTCTCTGCCTTCCCCAGAACCAATGTGGTGTTTCATGGGGGAAGGTGCTGCTGATTCACAAAGGGAAACATACCCAACTTGCAGGTTCCTTCTGTGCCCTGTCCATGGACTGTTGCTTCTGCTCTTTCCCTGTTGATGTAGACAGTGGATTTCCGTGGCTGACCTCAGAGAAATTCGTAGACAGGAAGGACCACATGTTTATCCAATGACTCATCTTTATTCCCTTCTTTGCTGGCTTTGCCTATTATATTTGAGTGATACCAGATAAAAACAAAACATAAAAAGCACTCTAAAAACTTATAGCTCTTCATAACAGTCATCTTTGGGAAACAGCACCAGAGGAAACCACCAGCAAAAGGGCTGCATCTGGTAAACAAGCCTCGATAAAGGCTTTTCTACAGTGGGTTTCTGGGCTGTTCTCATCTATCCTTGCTGTTCTGCCATTGCACAGTTTTCAAGTTCAACACCATGATGACAGTGAAGGAAAAAATAAGACTGCCTTGCCTTGAGAAAAAAATATTAAGAAAAAAAGTGCAACATTACACTTATTTACACATAGATCTTGATGTTGCGTTCTGGGTATCCCAATCGTGAAAGCATAATGTCGCGAGAAACAGAAATAGTACTACTGACAATTCAATCAAATGGCAGAATATTAGCAAGTTCCTCTTTTCAATTACTTTTCCAGGAGGATTTCAAAGATTTGAAATGAAATTTCAGATATGTTTAGGTAAGTCCTGGCAAGGACTAGACTGCAAAACTGGTCAGTCACTGGATAGGCATTTTCATGAGATTTCTAATTCTTCCACCTAACCACTTGGGAAACTCAGGACTATCTTGATCCTCTCTTGCATTTTTAATGCAAATTTAAATTGAGAACAGAAAAACAAATGAAAATCAAGATGAAAACAATGCAGAATATTTTTGAACACAGATGCTTTTTCTTTCTAAAAAAGATTTTGTTATCTCTAAAAATAAAATATTTCCCAATTATGAGTATTAGAGAATACCTTTTACTGAGCAATGATCGACTGCACCTGACTAGAACTAGCAAGTTACACAGTAATCAAGTAACACAGGGAACAACTTTATTTTTTTTAATTAGTGTTATTTAACAATATGGACAAACTCTGCATTCCATAAATTCACAGTCCCAAAACAGAACCAAAAACACCATGAAAAACTGATTCTGGACTTGGAAGTGCAATAATGCATACACTGCAAATCCACACAACTTAATAATATATTACCAACTCTCCTTCACTCTGTCTTTAGCAGCTAGCAATCTGAATTGGCACACACTGTTACAGATAGAGAGAGACTAGCTACATTACTAAGAGTGTGGACTAGGCTAGGTAGCAAATAAAAATATTAAATGAAGCTCCCCTGATGTATATTGACTCTCTGACATGTTTGAAACCCACCATGCTAAATAAAATACGTGGTTTCTAAGTGACACCTGACATATGAAATCATCTCCAGTAATGTTATAATACATTGGAATATGAACATGCAAAAAAACCCCACAAAGTGTCTCCTGGGACCAAATGGTTACAACAGCTTTTGGCTAACTCTCTTCCCTTTTGCCTTTGCTGTCTGCCACCTAGCACTCAATATTTGTTTATTATTTAGTAAATGTCTGGCTTATCCCTTTTTTGTAAGTTCACAGAATATTAAGTGAAAACATACAAAGCTGTTTAATGATTAAAAAAAGAAAGAGGTAATTAAAAAAAAAACTTTGCAAAGCAATAGACAGATGTGATACAACTGTCACAGAAGCACCTTTCAAATGTGGTATGTCCCCTTTTTTTCACTTCTTAAAACCTCATAAATAATTCATTACACTTTTTTTTCCAGAAAACTGTTATAAATTTATGCAACTGTTACAAACATGAAACCTCCATAATACGATTTAGGATAACCTTCTGGCCACGCTTCATGTAATCTTCTCCTGAATACTGTGATGACGTTTAGCAGTCATGCTTACAAAGCTCATTTTGTTTTTAGTAACTCTTAAGCATAAGAGCTAAAAAAGAATAAAACCAGCCAGCTCAGCTGAAAAATTTTACGTGCAAAAATGATCTCCAGTTTGCAAGTTCATCTTGGAAGCATTATTACACAGAACTTAAAGTGCTCCTGTGCCACATGCCCTATGTGGGCAGCGCCACTAAACCTAGAAGACTGAGAACAGTCCATTGCCCAATACAAGAAAGGAAGGGAAGGTCTTACTATGTTGTGACAAAGACTGATGAATTTTACATTGCAATGGTTTTAAAGTGTTACAGAAACATGCAGTTCCATAAATTATAAAAGAATGGGAATAATGAGCCAAGTCCTTAGCCTTTACTTTCGGAATAGCCCAAAACATTGCCTAAGCCTATGCCCTGCCTACACCTGATCTTCACAAACCGCCCAATTAGGGTAGAGAGGATACAGCCTTGGCTTACAACTCCACCAGAATTAAGCTGTGGGAGATTTGGTATCATGAGGTATGTTGTGTGCCCACAGCAATTGCAGCTTTCTCCTGAGGACAAGCTGTGAGGTACACCGCTCCCTAGACCTCCCCTGTGGCAAGGCAGCTTTGCTCCTTTCCATAGGGAAGGACTAGTTAAATGATTATATAATGTATCAAATTCTTTCTTCTTAATCAAATAAAACTTCTGCTGTGGTTTAGGGGTGGGTTGCTCTACACAAGACCACCAAATTCAGGAAAATTCCCATTTTACCCCTGGCAGGATGCCACCAAAAGTAATAATAAAGCAATAAAGGAATTATAACAAAAGTACATTACAAAGGAAAATACTATGGGGCTCAAATCCTTCTACATAGAATTTTTGCAATTGCCTGATATGATAATAAAAATTTGTAACTACATGGCGACTTAAAAAAAAAAATGGCACTGCAATTAGCACTCCCAACAAATTAACCTGGGTGGAAGTCTGAGTAGAGCAAGAAAATAAAAATGAATCTTATGAGACAACAAGTTCAGTGTTTCTTTGAAATATTTCATTACTAGATATCTGGAACCTGAATTAACGAATGCAGTTTGAACTAAGCGTATATTAACAAAAACAGTAGGTGGTGAATAGACTACAAAGGAAAAGGCTTCCAGTACAGTTCCTGACTCAGTGTATCCTTTGAGATATAAACTAAACCTCTGCTAAGTGAAGAACATACAAGTCTAAAATCATCAAGCTTTTTTTGCTGTTTTGAATGGTCTGGATCTAAATTAATGATAACAATGATTATAATTATATTATTCTTGCTACCCAATTAATCTAAACTGCAACATGGAAACATGGAAAAAAAGTGCATATGCCAAGTTTTAGCCTGCTGTGAATTAAAGCCTCTAGGTTATAAATTAACTGCAAAACAAGGTTTATAATGGAACTGGCAATTGACCCTGGGCAGTCACAGTGTTAACTGTTGCTGTAGTATTAAGTTACATCTCTGTTCCCTGGGCACAATCTTACAGGTTATATAACAGAAACCATTGCACGATTACTCAAGCCTTTTACTGAACCCTGATTGCATGTTGGATTTGTGGCTCCCGTAATAGCTCTCTTCTATTGACGTGCTCAGAGGAGTCCTCATGACAGCACCAAACCCAGATCCTGTCGCCTGCACAGACCAATAATGTTCTGCTTACTAGTACCACCCACCCTAAGGAACATTATTTTGTTTTTCCTTCTCTGCTTTCCTAGCTGGCAACCAATTCTAGCCCAAAATGATCTACTCCTGGAAAAAATCTGCACAAATAATAGATGCATAAAGTACAGGTACAGTACATACTGTAC
Source organism: Eudromia elegans (assembly GCA_003342815.1). Lineage (NCBI taxonomy): Eukaryota > Metazoa > Chordata > Aves > Tinamiformes > Tinamidae > Eudromia > Eudromia elegans. Next base: position 3,828,804 of record PTEX01000044.1, on the reverse strand, counting down.
TTTGATTCTTGGCATTTGCATGAGACAGCCACCCAGCTGCAGAAGAATAAGACATATTAAAATGTACAATATAAGGCCATAGTTTTATTTGCATCATCTGGAAATCATCTGCACTACAGCATCAGATATTAAGGCTGGGTTTGTATCAGACACAGCCTTTAATATGCTGAACTTGACTAAGCCAAGATTTTCAAACTTTGGCTACCTAAATTTAGACATGCAAAAAAAACTTGTTTAAATTATCTGCTTTTTTAGAGAGCTAAGCATCTGGTAGTTCCCTGTTAACATCTGTTTGGTACCACCTTTCAAACATTTTAACCATCTCTCAAAGACGCAGAGCAGCTGTGCCTCACGGTTTTCATAATCAGGATCTTACCTGACTACTGATTTCTAGTAGCACTCCAAAGCCCCTCACCCAGGTAGAGTCTTTTTCTACCAAATGATGGTCAATCAAATACTGAGAGGGAATTCTCTCCTGAACAAAAACATCTTATTACTGCCTCCGCACTTTTGACTTTTCCACCTGATCTTATAAAACATTTCATGAAGGAGGGAAAAAAAGACCTCTGACGCCAGAGTGCCCAGTGACAATACAGGCCACTGAGAGTGCAAAGACAGAGCAGGACAAATTCTCTGTCATCCCATGGAGCCATGCTCATCTAAAAACAAGCACATTTCAAGGGTAGAATGCCTGCAGAAGTCCAGCCCACTCAGTTTTACATATTGTCTGCGGAGTCATCTTGCTGGCAAGTCAGACGGGATAAGAAATTTAGCTACCTCATGGTGTTCAGCATGTCATGCGACAGATGGAGATTTCTCAGAAATCTGTCTGGCACAGTTTCAGCACAGGAAATATCTGCATGAAAGGCAACGGGCACACTGAGAAGTTGAAAACAGTTCCGAAGTGGCTCACTCTGATGGATTTGGTTATTGAGACAAAAGGCAAAGAAGGATGTGGTGTTACGGGAACATATTGTTACCTCTCCTGACTTCAAAAGTTAGCAGATTTCCTAACTTGGGAATGGGTCTCCAAGGAGAAGGAAATTTGGTGATGGATTCAGGTATTTCTCTGCTTCATTTCCTTCAGCAAGGAAGTGCACAAAAAGTCCTGCTTTTCTTTGAACACAGTGGAGCACAACAGCATGAAACGGTGTTTGCTCACTGCTTGAAAGGTTCTTCCTAAAAGCATTCTGCCCAAATGTACGCCTTCTGCTCTCCTCTCCTTTCATTTGCCCTCAAAACAATGTTACCAGACATTATCTTAATTCACTCTACATGCATTTGGCCACCTTTATTCTTTTCTTTCTCCCCTTCCTCAAAGGATAGTATAGAAATCATTCTCTATTGCTCAGTGTTAAAGCAACTGAGACCTAGGTTTGGGTGGCAACCTTCTCATTCTTAAAAGGAGATCAACTGTTCCCTTGGTTTGTTATGGATGCTATTCAAACCCCACCATAACAATTTGACCATTTCCTTTGGTGTCCTCATAACGTGCTCTACAAGTGTCAAGACCCAGAGAGAGCTGCTAGGTATATGCATGGTGCTAGGTATAGGCATGGTGTTTAATCAGTGAGGCAGTTCAGTAATCTTGATTTTTTCTCTAAGACTCCTGGGAAGAGAGGCCTCATGATCCTGTGTACTCAAAAGATCAAACAAAATGCCTGTAACCATACTTCTTTCTGAGGTGATAACTATACACTTCTAAACTAATCAAAAGACAAAAGACTAAAACGCAAAAAAAGGAGTATATTTTAGGAAAGTGAGATTGACTGTATGTCAATAAAGTGCTAATTAGGAAAATCCATGTCAAACAAGTATTTTTAATATTGGCATTATGGTCTTTCTAATGAAAAATGCCATAATCATATTGTTAAAGACAAATTTTGTGTCATAATGCAGAGCCACAAGATATTCATGGTTATAGTTGCATGCATTGCCTTACAGTTTGATCCCAACACTTTCATTATTCTTGTGAGGCACGTACACCTGATGTATACATTGTTGTGAAATAACCCTACTAATGGGATGTGTTTGGCTATGACGACTCATTTTGGACATTACTGTTAATGTCGATTCTCCTTTAGCTAAGTGCTATCTTTACTTGTCTGTATTTGGAGCTCTGCTGCCATGGTCAGCTGGTTGCACAACGTGTTTGGGATTACCACTGCCTCAGTGGGTAGCTGGAGCCAGCAGATCAACACTGCGCTGTTTCAGAAGTGTAATAACGGACTGACCAAATCAGACAAGTGTAACTAGCTGAAAACGTAATAGTGAACCTTTCCTGAGTCTCTCATAATTTTCTATTTCAAAAGGACAAATTATTGATCTATTATTTGATCTGACACCACTGTCTGCTCAAAAATTACCTAAGGTGGGCCTCCACTTTAGCAGTGGGCCAATTACAAGATGAATTCAGTTTATATAAAATATTCCTGGAGCCCTAGAACAGGCTCCCCAGAGAGGTGGTGGAGTCTCCTTCTCTGGAGATCTTCAAAACCCGCCTGGATGCCACCCTGTGCCACATGCTCTAGGGGACCCTGCGTGTGCAGGGGGGGTTGGACTAGGTGATCTCTAGAGGTCCCTTCCAACCTTAGGCATTCTATGATTCTATGATTCTAAGGTAGATCACTTCTAGCATTTGCTAGTCATAAATCTCCTATTGTTTAGCTAAATATTGTGATATTACTTCAGTGGTCGCTGTGGATAACTCACATCTAGAACCAAGATGAAGACTGAGTCAGTCAGGCAAGTTTGATCTGTTTACAATATGATACACACAGGCCTTTCTGTGGAAAGTACCTTATTTGCACCTTGTACCTTATTTGCAAGGCTTCCATTTCTGATAAAAAGTTACAGAACTGGACCTTTCTGGGAGTTGTGCTAGCTTCCACCCTTTCGTGGGGTTGTGTTTCCACCAACGTAATCTCATTGGGCTACTCCAGGAAAAAGGAAGTGCAGCAAGCAGCACAGACAGTCATTGAGAAAAATATGGTGAATAGTTTTGTGCACTGCAACCACAATACTCCTCACCTCTGTAATATAGAGATTGGTTTTGTCTGCTTAGCTACAGCGTAGCAGGGCCTTGATCCCAGATGGAACCTTTGAGAGCCACCAAACACAATTATGAGTAATGGTAGTAATAGGACTCATGGAAATCCAGCTTGGTACTGACAAGAGATGCTGAAGAAGTGCCAAGTTATGTCTGCCAGGAAGTTGATGATGCAAGCTGTAGTCCATTGAGATGCCTGCATGGACCATAAGAGCAACCTGTGTTTGCTCTGTCACCGCACAACATTAGGGAATTATGGTACGTTAATGAGAACAAGGGCTACTGGGGAAGGCAATTGAATTGGAGAGGAGCTTTGAACTCTGCCAGTGCTGTCACTGCTAGTGTTGCAGTCTCACAGGTCCCTGTGGTGACAGCCCATGGATATGTAGGGCTAGATAATCCAAATCTCTGTTCTCATTCAGACAAACTTGGCTTGGCTCCAGAGGAAGTATGAATGGAAACTGGATAAGGAACCTGGTATTCTGTTTAAAGCCACTAGAGTTGAAAATAGTTTATCGGGTTGTTGGGGAACTCCATAATATGTTTATGAAGGTTTATCTACAGAGAGGCGAAAGAATTGCACTCCCCCACAAAAGATGAATCATGACCAAATCTTCCAGTGCTTACTCCTACTCTGATTTCATGTCTACAGTCTCTGATTGCTGCAAAAGGATTAGTAAGGTTCTGTGAGATAGTAGCAGTGTTTATTTCAAACCAATCTCCATGTCGATATGCTTCTCAGCAGTATTACTTCATAGCCTAGATATCTACTATTGAGCAAAGACACTGGCCAGCCTCAGGAGCAGCATTCATCAGTGTTTATATTAAAAAGCTTTTGTGGCTAGACAGCAGGACTGACTCGTTTAGAGCTTGGTAACCATAACAGCCCCCCAAGGCAATGACGCATGGCTTTAGAAAGGAAGCAAATTCTCTAATTTACAAACCAGGCTCCGCCTGTCCTATGCCAAATAGCTGGAGGGTCTAATTGCACCTTAAAAGGGGGGAGGTGTTTGTGAGAAAACCCAAGAAAGTTATACATAAGTGCTGACTGGAGCTTATACAGTGTGTTCATTTACTCTTTTATGTATTTTGCTGCTAACTTTATATGTTCAACCACAGCCCAGGCTGGGGGAAAGTGTGTATCACTTAGGATCTGTTCTGAGAGGCACTGAGATTCAAGGAAACTGTGGTTTTCTTAGCCCTTCTGTGAACGAGCCGGGTGTCCCGGTAGCACCATCCTCAAGGACTGTGTCTCTTGTGACAGCAGAACCTGCCCAGAGTACCTGGCCCATGGAGGGATTGGTTCTTCCTCTGTTTCTTTCAAGCAGTGGTGTTTCCTTAACACTTATCTGTTATCTGCCCCAAAAGAACATCATGAGTATCGGGTTTCTTCTAGACTCTGACAATCAGCTCATTAATTGGGCCAATTTTTTGATAGTAGTTAAATTGGTGGAAATTTGACTATCTCCTTCATGGTCAAGGGCTTGTTTTCCTTGGTGGCAGGCATAAAAAAACTCTGAAGCTGACCCTTGTCTTGATGTGCTGATGCAGTAACAGCTGAGCAGTGATGGCTCAACATTTATTCCTCTGGGCCTCTCTAGGGGCCTGACCTAATAATGTCAGAGAAGGCTCTGCCTGACACAGTAAAACTGGGAGAGACAATCAGTTTTTAAAATACAAATTTACATTGAAAACAAAAAGTAAAGCAGAAGGGCAAAGAATGGAGTTCTGAAACATGTCCTAAAAAATAAAATAATAAAAAAAAAGTAGTAGTCTTGAGAGTTACTCTTTAAGCCTACATTGACAATAGCTACTCACACTCTCGGGTTGAAAGAACAATAAAAGAAGTTCTGCATTATTGACAGTGTTGAAAACATGAGAAAAATTGTAAGGCACATTTAAACCTTTTATTCAACAGTCTGCCGTCTCAGTTTCAGTTTCTACATATGTACTTAGCCATACTGATCCAAGTGTTGGTAGTCCTGCATGTCTTACTTGTATTCTTGTGAATACTGGTTTGCATGTTCAACATCCATTGTTCAGTCTTGCACTCTGACTGGATTGCCGAACGTTTCAAAGCAAATGTGCTCAAGAACACTTTTGATTATAGATAAAAGTGACATTTCTCAAACACTGTCCTGAAAAAAAAAAGATCTCTGAGTGAATGTGGACAAGGGAGAGAACTGCAAACAAATTGTATGCTGGAATGTGAACAAATGTCCTTCAGCACAATATTTATAGTAATCAGGCATCTCTAGCTACAAGGAAGGAATTCATCCCAGGATGTAGCAAAAGGCTCACAAGTTTAATCTTTCAGTATTTCTGTGCCAAACAGGTTGACATAGTTTGGACAACTTTTGAATAGGTACTACTCTTCTGGATGCTTATCTAAGAGAAACTTCTGAAAAACATTCAACTGCCTCTATTGGAACTAATTAATCCCTTGAGTGAAAGCCAATACAGATGGGTTTATGCAATTTTCCAAGGGAGAGAATTATTACATAAAACAAAGAGTTTTCAATACATTTGTGCCAACTAAAAATAGTATGCCTTACTTAATAGATCAGGTTTCTACTTTTGAAGCTAAGATCATAACAAACTTTTATATATTATGGTGTTAAGTAGCAGATTAGTAGGTGACTCCTCCATCTACTCCTCCATCTCTCCTGCTTGGACAAATCAATGATTACCTTAGAGCTTCTACTTTTTCTTTTATGTACTGTGCAGCTCCTTTATTTCTGGTCTTTGTTGAGCAAACTACCTCACTTTGTAAGCGCTAGAGAAGTCATTTTCTGAGTGCATGAATAAAGTTTAGTGCCAAGCTGCAGGTGTTCTTGTGCACTAATGTACTCTGTCCAAAGAATAAATGTGTTTCCGAGACAGCCTTCCCATGCTTTTCTTGCTTACAGTGTTGGAGAACAGGCGAGGGAGAAGATAGGTGAGCTGAAAACATGCAGAGTCATCCAGAAGGTGTCAAGTCTATTATATTTCAGAAACCCATTTTCATTCTACAATGAAAGCATATAAAAATCTTTCCAGCAGTTCTGTGGAAACAGAACTGTTTCAGTCTTTGCTTTTCATTGAATCAGATCTCAGCTTTTCATTCCAAATTCTTTCAAATTAGGTAGATCATGGAATTTAACTCCAGGCCCTCTGGCTAATATATTTACCACCAGACTGTAAAATATGAGAGTGTTTTTCTTCATTTGTCTCATTTCTATGAAATATACTGGCTTCAATGATCTGACCAATTCTAATACCAAGTGTTCCCCATTACATCATTTTCTTCTCAGCAGATGAATACTATGTCTATGCTTGTTTGCAAAGGGAAGACAGGCTTCCAAAATCTTGTAGCTCAGTTATGTTTACATAAAATGCACACTCTTGCTATTCCTCTCTTCCTCCCTGCATCTCCAAAAGGCCAGATAATATATTTCTGGAAAAAAATGTCAAAAAGCTCAAAAAAAAAGAAAGATTTAGCATTGGGAATTCTTCCATTCTGCTGTATTATAGGTCCTTTTTATATCTGTCATGAGGTATATGAGTTTTTTGGATATTTAATGTGATTTCATTTCCAATTCCTATGTTTTTCTTTTTACTGGCACTTAGATTCCTTAGTTCAGGCAAAACTACTTTTTTTTTTTTAGGGCTGAGAAAATCAATGCCGAGCTTGATAACATCCCTGTTGGCCAGATCCAAAGTAGAGCTACGTTGGCTCAAGTGCAAGGTGCACAGACACCTTGCTGGGTAGGAAAGGGTGTGAACTTGCAGAGGACAGTTTTGCATCTCTGCCCTGCAGGACATCTTCCTGTTTTTCATTTAGGGTTAGCTACCTCCCAATTACCTCAGGGTGAAATACTGCAGCCTGGGGTGCTGACATGCTGGTGACTCACAGGCGATCACTCACCCAGATGCTCATGTCCTGGAGCAGCAGTGTTTTTCCTTACCAGCTTCTGCTGCCTCCTCCATGCCAGCTCTTGTGCAATTCCATAAGAGACCTTTTTCTCCCTCAAAGATGTTTGTCAATGATCAGCATCAGATATGATTCTCAAAGAAAAGCCCCAAACCTGTAGCCTCATGGAATCTTCCGGAAACTAAATGTCCTTTTGTGGTTAGGAGTGCTGGATTGCTAGTTTCTAGTCCAGGCTATTTCTTTATCAGGCACTAAATGCAGCATTCAAAACAGGTCTGAACTTCAAAACATAGAGTTGGTGTATGTTTAGCTTCAGGACAAGGACATCTCTAACTCATTATTAAAACAGCTCCTTCTCTCAGGCTAGGCATGCACACGAGGTTTCCACCACAACTCTGAAGAAAGCGGAGTCTCATCCAAACCCCAAACCCCAGAACTTTCACCTACATGTTATATCACTTATTTTCAGTGCTTCAGTGAGCATGCAGCTTCAGACTGTATTACGAAAAAGTGTAACTTTGTCACAAATGATGAAACAATGCCAGTTCTAGAAAAGACCACTGATTTAACCAACCTTAACCATTCTGTGATTCTGCGATTCTGTGATTTCAGGCACAAAGTAGAAAAAGATTAATTAAAGTTAAGCTTTCCTTGGATTCGCCCATTGTAATAGCATGATTTATGCAAGCTTCTGTACACCCTGCATCTCTGCTATGAACTAATAGGACATTCACATGACAGCAAAGCTCAGATTCAGCCCTTAAAAAGCTGCTTGCTGAGGTCTGAGTTGACGCGAAGGGAGTAAAACCTTCCTAATGCTTAAATCCTCCTGCTGCTTCAGAACAGTCAGCACCTCATTAGACTCAGCTCTTTGTTTGATAAGAAATGTCAGCTCAAAGCAGGAAATCTCCTACACCCAGTGTCAGAAGCATCTGTCTCCATCTAGTGTTCATTAGTCTACATTTGTTCTTGACTCCCCCATGAAAGAAAATATTAACAGAGAAAGGAAAGCAGGGAATGTGGTTGCTTATTAAGGCATCAACTGTTACTACCCATGATACGTCAGAATTACATGTTTGCCATAGTTAGAGGCAGTAGCTAACATATTAACGATATTAATCAGTTGCCAGGATGTTTAGCACCTTGGTTTTTATCTTGTGCTAAAATAGAGGGAGAAGAAAAGAATGAGGTACCAAAAGGAGTTAGGTAACAAAAAGACATCTTTGTCTTCTCAGAATTGCTTTTACCATGAATAAAGCTGGGTTCAATCTTTTTCTATTGTTTGATACTGAGAGAATTACTTAATATAAGAAGTAAAATGTTTTATTAAGTAAATACATAGTGTAAACATTTATAAAAATATTTTCCACAGTAGTTCCCAAAACGGTGGATAAAAGTTATTCAATTCTCCTCAAAACATCATGGTGAAGAAGAGAAATGTCACATCCTTTGCAGGGTATGAAACCAGGATAATTTTCAGCGTAAAGTTCTTTGTGTATTTGAAGAAAAACCAAAGACAGACTGCTCCACTCCAGAGGGCTGCCTTTTCACTGTGCATCTTGCCCAATCATTTCTACGAACGGAAGCTTGCACACAAAATGCTTATACACCAGGATAACGATTTTGCATTGGTAAAAGCAGACCTTGATGTGTGAGCAAAGGACATACCAGTGCTTTTCAGATCACAGAATAGTTAAGGTTGGAAGGAACCTCTAGAGATCATTTAGTCCAACCGCCGTGCTCCAGCAGGGACCCCTAGAGCACGGGGCACAGGGTGGCATCCAGGCGAGTTTGGAAGATCTCCAGAGAAGGAGACTCCACAGCCTCTCTGGGCAGCCTGTGCCAGTGCTCTGTCACCCTCGCAGGAAAAAAGTTCTTTCTCACATGGAGATAGAACTCCCCGTGCTTCAACTTGTATACAATACCCATTGTCCTGTCACTGGCCACCATCAAGAAGAGTTTGGTCCCATTCTCCCTATATTCTCCCCTCAGGTATTAGCAGATATTAATAACATCCCCTCTCAATCTTCTCTTCTCTAGGCTAAACAGGCCCAGCTCACTTAGTCTTTCTTCATGTGATAGACATTGCAGTCCTTTAATCATCTTTGCTGCTCTACGCTGGACGCTCTTAAGAAGCTCCACGTTCCTCTTCTGCTGGGGAGCCCAGAACTGCACCTAGTACTCCAGGTGTGGCCTCACCAGAGCTGAGTAGACAGAGAGGATCATCTCCCTCAATCTGTTGGCAATGATCCTTCTGATGCAGACCAATGGGTGACTGTGATTCCTTTCAAGATTTTCTGGAAGAGAGTCAGAGGGAACCAAGCATCAAGCTTTGGGCAACCCACCCAAAAGTAACTCTGCCTGGAGAGATATCTCTGGGACTAGCAGGGACCGCATTTCTCCAGAGCAACATCTGCAGAGCTATGGTTCTCCTGTGCTCTTGGTGCAGGGGCTCAAGGACCCTTGTACTTAGGAATCTTCAGTTGTTGCTCCTCACAGTGATAATGTGCCATGCCCAGCACAGTGCGTTTCCTGGCCTGTTTAGCTGGATCCATGGATTCCATACCCTAGGAAGCTCAAAATGGATATAAATATAAATTCTTAGTTTTAAAAGAAATAGTAGAAGACAGAGTCTGCCAACTCCATCAGCGGCAGGGTCCTTAAGACCCTTTGTGGCAGCCGTAGTGTTCTTCAGTCTTTGGGAGACACCCATAAGTTCTTCAAACGCTGAAATAATCACTGGCTGAAGGCACTTGGCCCTGCTATCCACTTCTTCCCTCTTCTGTAGCTCAGTAAGTGTAACTAGCTATAAAATCTCAGGAAATAGTCTGAATGTCAGCGAGATGAGTCCAGATGATTTTGATGAGAGGCAAGCGAGGAACTCATGCAACTCTGACATATAGCTGGTATGTGTACCAGCTTCTACTGGGTTAGTATTGTTTCTAGGTAAACCCAAATTTAAAGCAGTTGTTGACATGTAGAATTTCAGTTTTCCTATCTCAGATCTGCCTGTCATCCCAAAATGAAAACAATAGGCTAAAAAGCCTATTGACATGTAGGGTGCTGAGATGAGTAAATATATAAGTATCCTTTTTGGTGCGAACAGCAGAAAAAGGACAGGAGAGACGACCTTGGCAGGAAGAAGGAATTTAAAACAAATATATTGTCTGATCTGTAGGAATGCTGAAAAGTGTTAAGGGAGTTCTTGAAGCACAGGAGAATGGGACAGTGCATAGGACACTCCTGAAGAAAGATTGCGGGAATACAAGGAACCTAGAATAAATTTTGACCTAGAATAAATCCCCTGCATGAGACTCCAGGAAATGACCTTATTCCACATTTCCTGTCTTATTTGAGAATTTGCTCTCTGTTGTTCAAACACTCTGCTCTAGCATTTGACAGCTTTTCCTTTATTCTGAAGACTCAATTATAAGTTCTCTCCCTGAGTTCTCACTAACTCAATTCAATGAGAACAAAATGAAGACCACCCATTATCTGACTCATGCAAATACTTCAAGTGTTGCTGATGATGAAAATGTTAGTAAGTGAAAATAGATGAAAGCTGTATGTAGAAAGATGATAAGCACAGTACAGCAATATTCAACATTCAGCATTTCCTCTGTGTCTTCCTGTATTCCACTGCCCTCATCTATCCACCTCACCATTCCCATGAGGAAAAACTTTCTGTGTATATTTTGAAACAGACTTTGCTTGAACACATACAACCTGACTAGAGATTGTCCCAGTTTGGCATTATGTATATGAGGAAATAAAAATTCCTCTGGATGCTAGGGGTAAAAAAAAAAGATGTGAGTAACATTTTTAAATATGCAAGAGTTGTGTTTAAACATTATAACAAAACCAGATGATCTTTTCATACTTCTGAATTTCACAATGACAGTTTCACATGGTACCAATCATTATTAATAGGCAGATGCAAAAGAAGTTTAGCTTTGGTTAAGCATCCAAAAGCTTGGATGCATTTGCAAGCCTTCTTGGTTTGGAAATGCACAGGCATTTTCATCAGATGTAGACTTCCTGAACATTTTCCAGGGATCTTCTGTTCCAGCCGTTCCAGCCATTTCAGAAATGATATAAAAAGTGTCATTGGGATGTGTCAGTGTTATGCAACTGGCTGAAAACAGATAGATGGATGCACCATAAGATGCATTTTATTATTATTATTGTTGCTGTGTTGTTATCATCATCACTACTACTACTATTATTTGTGTGCTTTTATATATTTCCCAAACTTCAAAATGTTTCTGTTCTGGATCAGCTTTTATTTCTGCTGAACTACTTTGCTCCTTTCTAGGCAGTAACAATAGTTCTGTTGACTAGGCAAACACATACTTGTGGGTATACACATAATCTAAAGTGAATGTTGTGCTTAGGAAAAGGCCTGGAGTGGTAGGCATTAAGCCCTTTATAAATTCCCAGAATAGTAAAAGCATTTGCTGTTGCAATGCAAGCTTTCTCATACTACCAACACACCTTCAGTTCTGGTGGAAATGCCGTTAACTGTGAGAAGACTACAGATTCTGAGGCCATTCCACTCTTAGCTTCCCTGCTGAAGTTACCAACAAAATTGTTCTAGTGAAGGAATTGTCTGATGTGGTTTTAGATGTGAACAATGACAACATCAGGAATGGTAACAATGACAGCAGTTAATTTGGGAGAATAGGGTACTGGGAATCTCATGTTTTCTCATCTCTCAATGCCTTAGTACTGCACTTATCTCTGGGGTACCATCTCCACATTATATAAGTTGATGCAGATAGGTGAAATTTAATAAAATCAAGTTGCAATAGAACTGTCTTGGCTTAGCTAGGATTTTAGGTCGTATGTATGGAAATACCAAATTACAAAGTCTTCCTGAATTCCCTACATTTGAAAGTTCTCTTAATCAATAATAGTGTCATAAAGCAGTAATCTACTTAACATTTAAATATGTTGTATATGGCCTTTACCATTCTCATAGTAACTCTTCTACCCTATAATGCATGCATGTGACTCCAACTAAGTTTTGGTGCAATATATGAAGGCAGAATCTGCATCAGGGACAATTCATAAAATAATGACTGCAAATCTGTAGGAAATCTGCCCAGACCTGTGAGAATTTTTAGGGTCATATTTCCTAGACATATGAGCCCTGGGCAGTAGTAACTGGCAGTGTTGAAATCAAGAGAATTTTTGAGGGAGAAGACTTCAGAAGAATGTCCCAAAAATGCATTTTTAACTGTGAAGAGTAAAGTGAAGTGTTTGTGTGGGGGATGAGTTCAAGACTGCTGAAGGTAGGATGAACGTCACCTGACTTCAGCCTTCTTCAAGGCAGATATTTCATTTAAACTAGTCCTAAAATGTTTCCTCTGTAATCAGTGGAGAGAAACTGGCCAAACTTTCTTATGACACCTATTGTAGGACATGACACATTGTCCTCTGAAAGTGTTAGTCTTTCTCCACCCATTTCTCCAGTCCATTAGCAACTAGACAAGTAGATTAGACAAAAGATTTATCTTTTAGAGGGATAAAGTTAGATGAGACAAACTACCCTCTTCCATACCATGGTAGAGGAGACTGCATATTCACTCCAGAATTTGTGGATAGGCAGCAGTTTTATTTCTGTCTGTGTGAAACTCTCTCGGTTTCGTTGATGGAAGAATAGTTGCTCTGACATACCATGACTCTAAAGGTTGGGATTCAGGAGCACAGACTTTCTCCTTGCTGATATTTGGCTGTTACCCCTGGGTTGGAATGGAGTAAATAGTAAGCAGATGGTCTATGTCTACAAAAATGTAGCTCTGATTTCTTTCTGAGATGTTACCTAACTCCTTCTCATATGAAAACACAGACCTGTATCCATCTGCACAACAGTCCGGTGGAGGAACCCAAAAAATATGTGTTTATCAGTGCTAGAAGCTTTATCATTGGACTGTAGCTCACTGTATGTGATATATTTATGCAATCTCATTGTAACTTTATGTATAGTTCACGAAGATTCATGCCTTCTTCGACATTTTAATTGCAGATCTGCCTAATAATGACAGTTTGTATTGCTTGGGCTATAAAAGATCTAGCCAAACATCTGAAAAACATTTTCAAAAACACTTACCTTCTTCATTGTTTAGAATGGTCACTCCATGGTGATGATCCTTGTTCAGCACTACCCCTCAATAATTTTCTTTGTAGAGTACCGTACAGTTTCTGACACAGAGTAGATTACCTTAGCCAACTTTGGAATGTGTTGAAGAAAAATCAGATCTTTGTCCAAGGGCTCTCTTTCATGTATCAAGGACTTGGCAAAGACTTAGCAGAAGGATTCAACTCACTAGCTTTGCAACCAGGGAAGAGAAATAGCCACCTCCTGAAGTCCTGAAGTTCTGATCATAGGCAGACATCTGACACAGGAAAGATGACTAAACTTTGGAGGTTTCTTTTTGGGCCAGAAGGATGAAATAAATTACATGAAATGGTAACAAAACTAGGAAACAAACTTAGCTTTCTCAAGCCTGATAAAGTGGTGATATCACAAACTCATTCTTTTCATTGTATAATATTTAGCTTCAGAAGAGTTGCTGTTCTGTGTCTAGTTAGGTACCTTTATTTAGCGGCAAAGGCAGTTATACATCATGCATAACTGTTCTGTTGGCCCCTTTGGAATTAAATATAAACAAAATATTTTTTAGAGTAAAATCAAAATAAAAATAGATGAAAATGTTTAATTTATAATGATTACATTGGAACTGCAGAAATTCATAAAATAACTTCCTAAGAAATGAAATTTGAAAGTGCACCCATATAGCAGTGTTTACAGTCATATTCAGATGACTGTAACTCAGTCATTTTCTTTAGTAAAAAGCTTTGCATAAAAAGAAACCCTGGACTCACCACATGCTGTGGCAGGGGATCTCCCAAGCAAGCATGGGCTTAAAGACTCTAGCATTTTTTTCCAGTATGTAGCAGGTAGCTTAGACAAAGAGGAAGGAAAAAGCCTTTAAGATGGTGATAACTCCAAAGGGAGTTAGAACCTGCTTCAAAATAATGCCTTCTTAGAACCTGCTTCAAAATAATGCCTTTTTATGCTAAGGACCTACCAAAAAAAAAAAAAAAAAAAGGAACCAGCTGGGGCTGTCTATGCCGTTGTGGCTCTCCTGTACTCCTACAGCTATGACGATGTCATCATTGTCCTTCATTTGCTTTCTCAATTGATATTCAGACCATAGTTGCTGCCTTCTTTGTTAGCACAAAACTAGAAAACTAGTAAAAGAACCTAACCCCGAGCTATGCCAAGTGCTCCTGACATCAGTGTTAAATCTACGTAAAATGAGCTGTGCAAGTGGACCACGAGCGTATCTCTGACTCTTGGGCTGAGCTCTGTCTGTGAGCTGGAGAGTGAGAGCTCTATGAGTATTCAACTGACTCAGAAAATCAAGACTGCCTCATAAAAATTCTGTTTCAGTCCACCTGGAAAACAAGGAGTAGCAGAGGAGTTGCCAATTTTCCTCTTAATTTGTTTGCCTTTGAAATAGACTCAGCATCTTTGAGACATAAGTGTGAATGTGAACATCTTTCCAGAAGAGTGCAGAGGGTAGGTGTTTTGACAGGACACTTTTCCTTCTTACAAACTGGAAAAAAAGATTGCGTATAATTATCTGAATGTCACCATACTGAGGAAAGCATCTGGCACCTTTTCACTCAAAATGTTCATTTCTCCCCAAACTCCATCACCCATTAGAAAACATTCTGCAATGCCAGCGGACTGTTTGTGGGAAGTTTTTAAAAAGAAAATATAATTGACGTAAAAAAAAAATCCCTTTTAATCAGTTCCTCATGCCAAAGATTAGCAGTGATCCTGACATGTGCAACATAATCAGTCATAATCAAATCCTAGTTGGAGTAGTACCTCAAATGTAATTGATTATATTCTCATTAGCCTAAATTTGATTTACCCATTAAGTGCTGATGGATGAAGCAGAAACTTGTTTAAGGTATTGCGTACTTGCCATTGGCAGGCTAACCAAATGGATGGAAATATATAGCAGGGGAGGACACACAGTGCCAGCTTGAATATGTCCATGGGGTTGGACTTTGTGTTGCATTGTCTTTCATGGAGCATTTGCCTGATACTCCCTGCCCCTGAGCCTAAAGTTTTCAGAATGCAACTGTAAATAGTACCATCTCTACCAGATATTTGGATTACCCTCTCAGAATTTAATTGTGAATTATAGAATTCATTAAACTCTAGAGACATTTCCCTAAAAAGGACAGCCTACTCTGTTGTTTCTCTTGACTTTTTCACTGCTCAGAGATTTAGATAGTCTTCTACCATGTACAGAGAATCACAGAATTACAGAATCTTTAGGGTTGGAAGGAACCTCTGGAGATCATCTAGTCCAACCCCCCTGCTCCAGCAGGGACCCCTAGAGCACGGGGCACAGGGTGGCATCTAGGGGGGTTTGGAAGATCTCCAGAGAAGGAGACTCCACAGTCTCTCTGGGCAGCCTGTGCCAGGGCTCTGTCACCCTGAGTGGATATGTGTTTGAAAGGAAGAAAAATAAGCAAATAACTTGTTTTAAAAAGTGCAGGTAAGGCACTTATGGTCACTGCAAATGCACATATCTAAACATTTGAAGCCTACACACTTTAAAAATGTAAATTCATAATCGTATGGGTGTTCACTATATTATCTTCTCCATAAGCAATCATACCTAAAACATAATTTTCCCATCCTTTTGTTCAAAATTGTTATCAGCCTAGAAAGGGTGAGAACCTCTCCGAAAGAAGCTGAAAGAGGGCATTCAAGACATGACCAAGACAATCTCCAGTATTTCTGCCCTGGAGCAGAAATAACACATGGAGTACTGCAGTACTGTGTGCAGTTTTGGGCTCCCCAGTACAAGAGGGATGTGGAGCTGCTGGAGAGAGTCTAGCGCAGGGCTACAAAGATGATTAGGGGCCTGGAACATCTGCCCTATGAGGAAAGGCTGAGAGAGCTGGGCCTCTTCAGCCTGGAGAAGAGAAGGCTGAGAGGGGACCTGATCAGTGTGTATAAGTACCTCAAGGTAGGGAGCAAGGAGGATGGGGCTGGCATCTTTTCAGTAGTGGCCACTAGGACTAGAGGAAACGGTCAGAAACTGAAGCATCAAAAGTTCCACAGGAACTTAAGGAAAAATTTCTTAACAGTGAGGGTGACAGAGCCCTGGAACAGGCTGCCAAGAAAGGTCTTGGATCCCACTTGGATGACACCCTGTGCCACGTGCTCTAAGTGACCCTGCGTGTGCCGGGGATTTGGACTGGATGACCTCTAGAGGTCCCTTCCAACCTTAAGGATTCTAGAATGTTATGATTCTGTGATGTGGATACTAACAACAGCAGCATGGAGTCTCAAACAAATTTCTGTGAGCTTAGGAAAATGCACCAATAACTGGGATTCCAATAAAGAAGGAAAGACTCCTACTGAATCCTTTTCCTCTATGGACTTCTCAAGCTTACAGAAACCCTCCTAAATGTGAAGAAGAAAGATAAAACTGTCACAATCCGGAATGCCAGACTTTGTTTCTACATGTCTCTTCCCCGTGTTTCAGGCCAAATAAAAACAGCAAACTCCGCCCTGGCTGTGTGAACCAGTTATTATGAGCTGCTGGTAAAAGATACCACCTGTTTTTTCAGGTAAGTAACTAAAGTAGTCTCTCATTTGATCTGTTTCATGTAAGGAAAACCCTTTGCTGTGGTCAGTCTTCTATTGTTAAGGAGGTTTCACTTCACCATTTCTTCCAGCCTAACAATATTATTTTGGCCCTGATAAGAGAATACTTACATTCCAAAAATGATATGCACATTTTATATTTCTCCAGGATTAGAAAAGTTTGCTTTTCCAAATATTTGAAAAGTATATCTAGGTATAACCAGTATTTCAATTTGCAAAAAGCAAAAAAACATTATACCTTGCACTATGCCTCTTTTAGGACAGTGCTTTCTACGTCCAAACTAGGACAGAATATGAGAAAATAGGTATGAGTCAGACCAAAGGTCCATCTAGCCAGTGTCCTTTTCTAATAGTGGTCAATGTAGATAACTGGGAAAAAGTATAAAAACAGAGAAAGAAAATACAGATTTTTTCCCCATTTCCCTTACCCTCCCTTTAAATCTCCCTCTCTTCAACAGCTTTTGGTCAGGCAGTTCTGGAGTCAGAAGAGTTGTCTTTGTGTATAACATCCCTTGATAGGTTTTTCTCCCATATTTTTTATGTGGATAATGCAGATTACACAGACAACCTCTGAGCTAAGGGAAATTTTTTTTTAAATGTATTTCCTATTTCTCTCAAAAAAGTTTATGAAATAAATATTTTGGTACTTTTAGTTTGTAGTAATAGTCATGACAAGGACCAATTTAACTAAGCAGTGGCTAATAATTTGAGAACGATTTTACTCAGCTGTTTTTCATGAATATGCTGT
Source organism: Eudromia elegans (assembly GCA_003342815.1). Lineage (NCBI taxonomy): Eukaryota > Metazoa > Chordata > Aves > Tinamiformes > Tinamidae > Eudromia > Eudromia elegans. The sequence continues at coordinate 3,811,388 of PTEX01000044.1, read as the reverse complement.
TTTTATCTTAATTTTTAAGCATCATCTTGCATAAGAGAAGAAGAATTGGCATAAAATAATTTGTAATTTACTTCCTTTGTTTTTTAAAAAAAATCCTCTATACAGTCATTATTTAGAAGCATGGTTGGTATCAATTTTGCTGTTGAAACATGGTTCAAGTACAGTTCCCAAGATATTCTTTTGTGTCACACATTATATTAATTCTGGAGCCTGGTAGATGACTTGTGGGTGCTGCTTTCTGTTTCCTGTTATTGTGTCAGTATATTACAATGACACCCAGGTAAGTATAACTCGGCATTTTCATTCTAGTTCCTCCCTTGCTGGAACTAGAGCTGCCCTTGGTGGGTTTTTTTCTTTTAACAGCAGTCCTGTAAAGACCTCAAGACTCTCTCATCAAGTCTTTTCCTTTTGTACTACAAATCAACAAGTTCTTTAGGACTGGTAACACCACAGGTGGGGAAAATGCGTTCTGGATATACATGCCGTAATTCACTTGGATTATTTTGGTGTCTACCTCTTCCATCAGGAAGTGGCAGGCACTTCCTTTCACCCAGGATCTGGTCGCTGAGCTCTAGTTGCTGTCAGTTCACAGTACATGGAAGAGAAGTGGTAATAACAGAGGTGGGCTGAGCAGAAAGTGGCCAGACTAAGTTGTTCCATTGAACCAGGTTCAAGATGCCTGAGCCTTGGACTCACTGGATCCCACCTTAGTGGTGCCTGAAAGGCAGCCAATGAGAATTTCAAACATGTTGTGACAGGGCAAATACTTCGATATTTCTGAAAATCCCAGGAGAAGTCTGGTTACACAACGTCTTCAGAAGTCCAGCTGCTGGTGTGCCAATGCTGGCAATGGCACGCAATACTGAGTGAGAATTTTCCACCAGTTCTTCAGCATCAAACACTTCCTATATTTTGTCAAGATTTGTTCTTAGACATTCCTGAAATTCAGGGGATCATGCAAAAATCTGTGCAATGAGGAACTTGCTTTGTGAGGAAAGGAACTCAAATTAGGTCCCTCCCTGAACAAAAACAGATGGAAAAACACAGACAAACCACATCAGTGCTCCATGACCTACACCAAGCATCCCTCTAAAACATCTCCTAAACTGTGCAAGAACCACATCAGAATAAACTTCCTATTGCTGAAATCTGTCAGACCAACAGCTTACAAGCATTGGGGCATGACCCAAAAGTGGGTCACCAGAGGACACCCACTGGGCTTCATCCCACCAACTGAAAAGGCAGTAAATCCCTGCGGCTGCTAAAACCAAGCTGGAATTTTAAGCCTGGAGAAAAGGAACAATTCTCTCCCTCACTCACACCTTATCTGACTGCTCCTGCTACCCTTACCCTGGTTTCAATCTTCACTTGACCACAGCTAAGTAGAAGACCTGCTCTTTAGTTGCTCTTTTGTCTTACCATTGTTCCAAACAGCAGTGACTAAACGTCCATGTAACTCTGTGGTAATGTGCCAAAGTAACACGGTCCAGGTGGCGAATAGCAGAAAAAAGTCCTATTTCACCCATTTCCTGTTAATTCAAGCGAGCAATGTCCAATGGTCCTCACCCTGAAGAGAGTTTCCCCAAGTCTGAGTTTGCGTCTAAGCCTAACAGCTTTACTCTCTTACACGACAGCAAGAGCTTTCTAGGCATCTCTAAGTGTCTGCACAAATGCAAATTTAATGGAAAAGAAAAAAAAGAGAAAGATCTGATCATACTTAAAAGTCCTTCATTAGAGAAGCCTTTTCATATTTTAGCTGATGGCTACTGTGGCTGCTGTATTTTAGCTCTGTTGATGAAAGAGGTGGAAGAGGCTTTGTCTTCCAATCCTTTCTTCACAGGAAAAGTCAAAACGTAGCCATTTCTTCTGAATAATTATTGTTATAATAAGTAACAACAAGAAAAAGAATAAAACTAGAAAGGACACTCACATACGCAGAGTGTTTTGCCTTTGTGGTAAGCACAATGGAAATAGAGAATGAAATGTCTGTCCCTGTCATTGTTTATAACCTAAGGAAACAGACCGGCAGCAGAGCACAAGGAAGCAAGAAAATAATACTGGTAAGCTGTGGTTTCAATGCACCAGTTGTTATTAAGCTCTTTTTTTTTTTCTGAAATTGTAATAGAAATTCTGAGACAAATTCTCCTGTGTAGCATGTATTAGGGTTACTGGCACCATATTAGAGTGCTGCAGGCCAGGGATGTGACAGTGGTATTTGTGAAGTAAGCACAGAAAATACTGCTGTTAGATACAGTCCTCTGAAATCTGCTGTAGCAATGGTTCCTAATGCAGCATTAATACTTTTCTCATCTCTACTAAGGAGCTTTGGACTCTAGTCTCAAACATTTCATAGGCTTTATGGTATTAATGTACCATGACATCCTACAGCTGCTGAAGCACAGATAATGTTATCATGCAAATAGCAAACATACATGCAGATAATCCATTTAAGTTCTTCCCTAAATTGTCTCCCTGCAGTATGTGCATTTAAAAAATAATCACTATTTCTATTGTGTTTGTGTTATGAAATCTTTTTTTTTTTCTCTGAAGTCAATAAAACTTATCCAAATATTGAGATAAAAGAGTTTTAACACATGGTTCTGAAGGATTTCATAGGCATGTATTTTGCAAGGCTGAATTTTATCTTTTTATCTTTGTTTCACTCATGGGTTTGGGATGTCTGCATCGATACCTTATGACCATGGCTCAAAAGCCCCCGCCCCTTCTCTGACATCTCCTGTGTTAGGTACACATTCTTGATGTAGGTTTCCTGGTATTCACAAGATGTTCGTGAGCTCTTGATGTGTTTTCTGTATCACTGACAAGGTTTGCTTGAGGTTTCATTTGCTGTTTTTCAGGGAAGGGCCTAGTCCGAGTTCCCGTTAGTTGAAAGGAGTGTATATTCATCACTACTAGGAACAGCTAATGGTTTCCTAGCATTGGTGAATAACTCAAAAAACTGTGTGATGCTTACATTATTTTATCTGGTGGCTACTACATTCTCAGAAGAGCTCTGCAACTGCACGGAAACGTGGAGATTATGCAAGTCACATATACAGATCCATAGGGTTTTGACTGGCTATAAGGTGGAGAGATGGCTTGGTAAGTGCACAACCATCTTCATCCCATGGGAAATATAAGCTAAGATCAAAATTTAGGAGCAGCCTTATTTCTACACCTTAGTGAGCTAATTGCTGATCTACTGCTACTACTGCAAACAAAACAAACAAAACAAAACAAAAAGTAAAATAACAAAAACGCTGCAGTAAGGAGAGAAGAAATCGCAAATGAAAAACACCAAAACAGTGAGCAAAAACTCTGTCACATGACATTCTAATTCCCTGGAGCAAGGAACAGAGAGAAAAACAACTTCCTGTGATTCCTACAGGTTTTTCTCAGGTATTGGAGAATATTCATGAAATGTGTCTTTTAACAGCGGCATTAGAGACTCTTTTCACCTGCTCTATTTAACTGTCACAGGTTAATTAGAGCTGATCTGATGTGATATTACTCTTGTATTCATCTGAGCAGATTTTAACTAACTGAAGCATGCCCATGGTATTTAGCTCTCCTTAGTTTTCAGCTCTGGTTGTACTTGACATGAAATAGCCAGACAGCACATGTAAATTTGCAGAGGATTTGCGCTGGGTGCTTTCTGCCCTAAACAATGGCAGGAGTACTACACTGAATGGCCTTTACTAACTCCTTCCACTCCTAAAGACAGGAACTGGGTCCAAATATACTGCCAAATTTGTGTCAAACTAACTACCAGAGAGATCCATAGTGCCTCTTGGAAACTGTACATAAATTAAGCAAAAGCAGTGATCTCTATTAAACATAGAATCTGTCTCACCCCTGTTCCGTTTCAGAGCCAGAGTTGTAACCCATCCCCTCCTGAACCTGTGCAGTGTAACAGAGCAGGGAGAGCCAACGCTAGACCTGCCAGGATGATATACACAGGGTACTCACAAAAGCCGCTTTGGTGCAAAGCCAGCACCAGGTTGTTGAAAGCCTGATAGAGAGCTGTTACTTACTAGATTCCAGCTGTTGTCGTACAAAATCATGTTGCTTTTAAGTAAACGGTAATAAAATATCCCTCTCCTTCCTTTAGTAATAAATTAAGCAGTGTTGTGAAAATACTACAGAATTAATATTATTTGCTGGGCTTTAAGTTTTTATAAAGCAGCTGGATCTGAAAATTCTGTGATTTACAGCATGAGCTTGATGTCTTTTGAAGTAGAGCACAGCAGTTAATATCCCATTGGCAGTAGAGACTTCATAGGTGGAAGATTTTCTTCAAAAAGAAAAGAAAAGTAAGGTGTGGAAGCCATGTATCTGGTAGAAACAGAAGGGAATATTTAGGAGATAACTATTCTAATCGCATATTCATAGAAATAGACTCCATACAGATTTTTTCAGATATGCTCACTAACATTTGACTATTCAGAATCATTAAATCCATCTTTCTTCCCTCTTTGAAGTTGTGGCACAGGCTTAAGGGAACAGGAAAAGGCCAATGCAGCTCTTCTAGTGCTTCCTGAACGATATGTAAATAAACTGTGAATCCATTATTAAGATTAATTTATAATTCTATTTGCATGGATAAAAACATAAAAATGGCAGAAGACTAACCCAAATGAAATTCATTACAACATTAAGTTAAATGCAGCATATATCATTTGCTGTATGTGTAGAGGTTAGAATAGCAAAGTGATTAGGCGCTGTAAAAGGTGCATGAAATAGATCACAGTCTCATGATACAAGGTCCATCGTATAGTAAACTGAACTGGAGCCAAGAATAATGAACAGAGATCTTATTAACTGAATTCTTCAAGTTTCTAAATTTTACTAAATCATTTTAACGCAGCCTCTCACCACTAAGTGGCAAAAATAATATAGTGAAAGCACTCTGTATTTGCAGTACTAGACATACCAGGCATACTCCCCATGCCTCCACTGAGCTTATAAAAATATAAGCAAATATTTGTAAATCAGACCCAATTAATTTATTCTTAATCCTTTCCAAGATTTTAAAAATAATAATGCTGGTGCTTTCTCTAGAAAATTCTCTATCACACGTGGAACATTATTATTTATAAAGCTATGGGAATGTACATGCAAACATGCTTTCCCAGTGTGTAGCAAATATGGAGAAGGTTTTAATTTATCTGGGACTAAATGGAACAAATTCCAGTTCTGTATATACATTATTCTATGTAACCAAACAATTTTGACATTTTTATGACATTATGTGCCACAATGCTTCATTCAGTGATGGTTTAATAATTTAAGAGAAATGGACTTATGGCATTAAAGACATAAGCATAGAGGACACACTATGGCTATGGCAGGAAACCTTGCCATACTGTTCATCCCTATGCACTGCTCACATTCACTATTTGGCATCCCTCTTGTCTGATGCTTGTGAAACTACCAAGTTCTCCATCACGAAGAAATTTTATACAAAGCTGAAAAATGAGATTTCAGGAGGAGGAGTGTAGAATTTAATCAGAAAATATGTATATCATTCCAGTGATAATGAACAAAATCAATGAAAATTTATGAGTAAAAGTTACAAAAATTAATCATTTTTCTCTCCAGAAGCAGCATGAAGGATGAGTCATAGATTGGATTTATGATGTACCTCAGATTATCACCTCGGGATATCTATCTTTTACAAGTGGGTACTGAGATTTTCTACCTAATAGCCATTTCTCTTCTTCATTGTCTCTCTCTCTGCCAAATAACTAAGGAATAAAAAAATGTACCACTCTGAGATATTCAAGCAAGAGTGTGCAGGGGCAAATAATCAAGGTAGAATGGATTCCTAGAAAGAGAAAGCAAACTCAGTTTCATTTATGTTCTTTGTGGTCCCTCATATATTCCTCGGAGCTGACTGTGAGGTAGTCATGTTCCAATCTCATCTATGTTTTATTTAAGCTGGTAACAGTTACTTCATGATAATACAAAGGACTATAAAATCTCTCCATGCACAGCATATTCACACTGTTGGGCAGACACCCACAAGAACACGAGCTGCAGAATTCAATCATATAGTTATTAGTATCACATTTCTTTCTGCAAACATTTTCCAGCTTTAATTAGAAATTTTTCTGTCTGGTCTTTGTAAACCTTTGGTCAGGTAACCAGGCCCATAGATAGGAGCATAACCACCATTTACTACACCCATTGACCAGAGAAGGAGAGGACTACGCCTCAGGAAGAAGTGAGATCTGGAGTGAAAGCCAGGAACAACAACAGCAATAACAAAAAAAAAAGCAGAGGTATGAAGTTAAATTTGTGCAATTCCTTCTTTATTTTGAAATTACTGATCCTGAGCTAGAAGGGACAGTAAAAATTTATCTCAGTAAACTTAACCTCTTTCAGAGTTTCTTTGCTAACAATCTACCAAGCCACTGGTCAAGTATGGAGCTCCTACACAAATCAGCAACACAAATCAGAGCTGATGTCTTCTCAATGGCTTCAGGAGAGGAGATTAATTCTTCTCAGGGATGACTGCTGGCTGAAATATTATGTGTTCAGTGTTTCAGGCGGTAAAAGATCTGAGATAATCCAAGGAGCATTTTCCAGGCCTTTCTTAACACCTCTAACCTCTGTAAAACATTTCTGTTGCAGTCAGTGTTGAAAATCTTACTTCAAAAACACTTTTTTTGTAAGTAAGTGAAGCCTGAGAAAATGCTAGGCAAAGTAATGATTAAGGATTTGTCTCTTATAGTAAAACAAGTGAATTGTCAAGTTTCTGTGAACTGCCTGCTCTTTTATAAAAACAAAACAAACAACAAAAAAAAAGAGAATAATAGCACTGCTTCTAAAGATGAATATTGTGGACAATCTTCTCCAGTTTACAATTTCTAGGTACTACAGTTTTCAATTCTTGAATGCAAATCAAAAATAAGAAGTTGTCTGTGACAACCTGTAGACTGTCAGACCATCAGTGCACTTAGATGTTCCTGTGTGCACTTCGGTGCTTTGATTTTGCCCAGAATCTTCGCTAAGCCTCAACATTAGCCACATATGCACAAAGGTGACCAATGAGTAAGAGATCAAGATAATTCATTTTACTTGTGACAATAAGCCTTCTGTTCCACTTCTATGAACACTACTATATATGTATAAATATGTGGATTTATACTTGCTTACTTGTAATATGATGGGTGTCTATAAAGGTTTAAGAACAATTCAGACAATCTCAGAGGAATCCATTTTACCCCATATTTCATCTGCTCTTCTTGATATGCATATATACAAAACTTTGACTGTAGAGTTCCAAATTAGCTATGGCTCTCCCTAGTCAGCCTGTTCTTGCAGCCGTCCTCTGCGCAGCCGTTCCTGGAGATGAAGAACTGTGTGGAAAGTAGTGCCCCGGAGGGGAAATGTACCCCATTGACCGTCTGCACTACACATAAGATGCACCCTTTCATGGAGACCCAGAAGACAAATCAGCAAACTTATTCTGTTCTCCATAGTGGCCGGTGATAGGACAAGGGGTAATGGGCACAAGTTGAAACCCAGGCAGTTCCATCTCCGTGTGAGGAAGAACTTCTTTCCTGTGAGGGTGACAGAGCCCTGGCACAGGCTGCCCAGAGAGGTTGTAGAGTCTCCTTCTCTGGAGATCTTCCAAACCTGCCTGGTTGCCACCCTGTGCCATGTGCTCTATGGGTCCCTGCTGGAGCAGGAGGTGGGAATAGATGATGTCTAGAGGTCCCTTCCAACCCTAAAGATTCTGTGATTCCTCCATGACACGTGGAGTATGATCTCCAATGTGGCAATCTGGATGTTGCGGAGGTGCCTGAACTGGTTAGTGCTGCTCTTGGGGAAGATGCATACATTCAGCGAGCAAAATGCCATCTTGCTATGCTGAAGCAACCTATGTTATTCCTTGCCTATGAATTAATAAGCATATCCCGTTTCAGGACTATCTATATCTACCTGCTTGTCTATCAACCTAGGTGGGATGTATTCTAGACCTCCCCATGTAGGACCTCCCCAGTGACTGCAGAGAACAAGGTGAGAATGATAATATGAATGCATATATGAATGCATATGTGATAATATGAATGCATATTAACAGTACACCAGACAGGTCTGGTGGAAGAATCTCTCCATAAAATGTCTGTACCATAAACATGGCAACATATACAAACAGAAACATTTTTTACACTTTAAAACAGTCTTTTTTTCTTTATATTTAATTGACATTTGTGCATATAAATTAAGCATAAAATTGCAGGCATTTATATAAAATCAGATATTTAAAAATAAATTCCTTGAAATCTGCATAGCAACTATTTCCGACTAAAGTGAGAAAAATGTTCTTTCCGTTGTTAAAAAAGTTTCACCAATATTAATGAGCAATAGCTACATTTCACCATACTCACAACTCAGAAAAGTAGATGTTAAAATTGTGCTACAGATAATTGCATTATATCCATAATATGAATTTTGCTTAGACACAATTCCAGCTGATGACCATAATCTCGTTATTCATAAATTACGGGTCTTCCAATCAGTATTGGAAGAGCTATATGTCCAAGTATGTTTCTATGCCCAGTGATGATTAATATAGGTGTTCACGGTAATAAAGTTAAATTTTAAAGATATTAAATATCATGAAGGACTGATATCCTATCTCCCATCTTTGTTAAAAAGCATCTGAGCTTGATGCATTTACCAAATCAGACCGGAAATATCACAGGAACTTGTATTCCCGTAGGAAACACAAACTGTGTAATGCTAAAAATATCCTGCAATGTTTTTCCCCTCACTGCTTGCTCACTGAGCCCTGTGCTAATGTTTAATTAGCAGGTTTCTAATCAATGTGCCTTTACATTGTAACTCATAAGATCCTAAGGGGATTTTATATATTGCTTTGGGAGAGATTTAGGTCCCTTCCTGGAGTTTTGTACCCCCCGTAAAAGAGCAGACGGAGTGGTAACTCTCAATCACATGCTCAGAACTGCACCAGATGGGCTCCCTGCATGCCACTCTGGGGAATGGCATGGGCAGGAGTAAACTGATCAACTGAGTATCCCTCCTCTTCCTCCCTGTCTCCTCAGAGAGGGTAAAAGCTCAACAAGGAGGGATCTGCCTTCCCTCACTTTGCATCTGAGCCTCTGCTTGGCCGTGTACCCTCGTTTGCTGCCCACGGAAGCCACTCAGCTCCGAGCGTGCCCCATCTTAGACACCACAAGTAGCAGTCTCGGGAAAACTGCTGTAGCTTTTTGTTACAGCTATTGCTCTAGTGGGACTCAAAAGACTTCTAGTTCTGTCTCCTAATGTCACTGTCTATATGTTGGGAACTTGATATCCATTTGCAAAGACAGCAGCTGTCAATGAGACTCGTGATCATGGACAGAATCATGGGTACTCATTTCTTTTACTCAATTTCCACGATTCCAGAATTTTCAGTAAAAATCAGTGGTGTACACTAAGCTAAGAATGCTTCTCAATAGACATCCGCTCTGTGAAACAAATCACAAGCCTGGCAGTTTAGGCTTGCCTAAATCATTTTATTTAAATCATTGTATGGAACGCTTTTCTTCTAGAAAGAAATTTCAACAAATCTATGTCTCAAATTCATGTTCAGAAAGACTGGTCTGCTGGTCATCATTGGGTCAACAGGTCAGGAATCATTCGAGATATTCCGTTCTGTTTCTCTCTTCCTGAGGAGGTTGCCAGCAGTGGGACATGGGGGTTCAGCATTAGTCACACCACGCAACGAGTCACCTATCAAATTACTGCCCTCAACCCGCAGAATGAGTGTGTTGGTTCAGAAAGATCTTAATATGTTTTCCATGTGAACTGTGGTTTGACTTTGAGTGTGCTCTGGGGACCCTGACGAGACATAGTTAAAGGGCCCACCACCCAGGAACAGCGTGTGCACTGCAACCTGCCTTGGGGCGGTGTTTCCAAGAATCTCGTCAATGTGATTTTCACCCATAAAGGCAGACAGTCAGAGCAGTTCTTGGCTGTGCAGAAGCGCAGAGGCTCAGATGGTCGATAATGTTTGTGCAAGTGGGCACTGGGACAGAGAGTCTATTTGTTCCACATCCTCCCCTTCTCCCGCACTTGCCTTTCAAGTGTGGGTGCTGGATTCAGATGCCAATTTTCAGCACCTACAATGACGTGACCAATGCACTGGACATCACATTTGCCAGGCTGAGTTACTTCATTTAGGCCTCATACTTAGAAATTCACCAGATTTTAAAAACTCAAAGTGCTTTCAAATGATATGAAGCTAAAGAAGAAGCCTGCCAGAGAATAACTTAGAGTTTGATTTTTATCTCTGCCACCACCAGTGCTTATCTAGGTTTTCTCAACTGAAAAATGGGAATAATACATTGCTGTTTGGTTGTATCGATACGGTTAAATAGAATAATCTGCAGCCATTATCTTGCTATGACATTATATTTCATTAAAACATAGTACTTGTCTACCTTGAAAAACATCTCTCAGTGAAATGTCTTTTTTCTTTTTCCTTTTTTTTTTTTAGTTTCAGAATTAATAGACCGAAGTGAGTGGTTTCCCTATCTTTACAATAACATTGGAGAGAATAAAAATGCTCCTTCATTTTAAGAATTAGCAGATTAAGGCATGTGAGGCTCAGAAAGAAACAGGCTGTTAATAAAAAACCACAAAGAGTATGTCTTCACTTCAGTCCCCAGATAGCTGCTTTTCATCAGTGATCTTTTCATCACTGTAACTTCAGAATTTGCATTCTTATATGTGTTTTAAAAGACATGGGGGAAGGGAAAAAAAACCCACAAAACAAAAACAAGACTAAATATTCCTGTCAATCTCTCCTGGCAACCTCACCTGTTTTGTAGTATAGGTGTTATTCAATGTTTGTATCTCTCATTATCAGAAAAAAACTGACATAAAACTATGGTTTTCTCCCCAATGCATAAGGCAATAGAAGTTACATCTTTTTAGCTGTACTTTGTTTTCTTTTGCCACCAAGCACACATCCTCTTTAACTCCCTCTGACAATTTTAGGCACCCATTGATGCTCTGAGATGCTGAGTCTCCCAACAACACTATAGACCCTAATGGAGCGGTAGTGTTGAGATGGGATGCTGGAGGGCAACAGGAGCAGGTGAGTGCAGGAAAACATGGCTCAAATTGCCTTGTGAATAAAGAGCAGGGAGAGGAGGATAACCCACACGTGTGTGTTTCAAGAGAGTTTGTCAATATTTAGCTTGTATGTGAAAGCTATGTGTAGACTGCATTAGGCTTGGACTGTCAAAGCATAGGCAAGGGTAGAAATCTTAAGCCTTTAAATGAATAACTTTTTTAACTACTTTTTTTTTTTCAGCTATCAGGAATGATTTCCAGTTAAAATGAACCTGAATTTGTTATAATAGTGAAAGCTAATCAAGCCAGTTTGACATCCCACATCAAATTCCTCCCTTTTCCTGCATCAAAATACTTTGTAAAAGTTGAGCTTGACATCACACTAAATGTTCTGGTTCCTAAGCATTATTTTCTTTTAGCCTCTGTCACTCCAATAACTGTCACTTTCAATAACAATAAGGCATTTTTTAATGTAATCTTATTTAGGTATAGTCTTGTTCTCCTGTTGCTTTCACACATTGGTAAAAATGAACTTTACGATGGAAGGAGATGCCACGGATAGCTGGAAGAACCAGACAGAGAAGGCAGGAGGAGGGCCCTGAGAATGAATTAATACGCTGTCCTAAGTTAGAACATAGAGAGAAAGGACAGACTTTCAGTCAGAAGTCCCACCTGCCAAAATACACTTGTACAAAACTACTGTGATTCCAATTAGAAGGAGCTCATGTAGGGAGCTCCCTACACGGGCTGTGCAGTGCAGGATCACTACAAGCATTGTGCAGGCCAGAGCCTCCGAGCTGCCTCTGAGCTGCTGGTTTGCACGGCAGCGCTGTCTTTCACAGACACATGTTTTAACATCTCTGCTAAAAACATCTGGCAGAAGTTCATTCACTTCAGAGGACAGTGATGCCGACCACACCAAAACACCCCTGACAACTGGCTGGCTGTAGAATAATACTAATAAAAATGCTAATTGCACTTATTTTCAAGGTGAACAAAGGTCATGTAATGCTCATGAAAAGGTCACCTTGTGGGGCGGCTGAGAATGCGGAATTCTGACCTTTAAAAATGAATGTAGCCCTCTGAACGCATTTGGTTTTGCTAGCTCTGAAAACAAAATAAACTCCCAATAAATGGGCACTGGCTGGGGAAACAAAGAGATTCAGGGAATTAGACTGCTGCCTTTCTCCCAAAGAACCCCCTGTTATCATGAGAAGTGAGTGGTCTGGAAGAAAAGTTGTTGATGTCTCTCTTCCCTGAAGGTACTTCAAAACACACAAGATCCCGTGTTTATTTTCTTTTAAGTATATTTTTGAAAATATTGTGTGATCCAAAATATGTGTTTTTCAATTTTGCGTGCCATAGCCCGGCCATGAGTGATGTATTTTATCCATATTCATAACAGTGTACAAACTTTCTATTCATAGCTCTCTCCACAGCATAAATTTTGGTGGGCATGCTGGAATTTCCTTGTGCGGCATATGGTAATCCTTCACCTGAGGGCTTGCTCCAAATAAATGTTTACATTCCTCTGACAGCTCACTTCAAATGTAAAGGAACAAGGTATGTGAGTCTTCCATTAAATAACTGACTACATTTACATGTTTGAGGGAGGAAGGCACATAGCGTTCTTACACCGGACCGGTCGCAGGAATGTCCAACCTTGTTTCCTCTCATAAATATTTCATAATAGAAAAGACCTTAAAAATATGCCAATTCAAACTGCAGACTGACCCTTCCGACTGTAGCTAGGAGGGACTGAAATAAACACCACAAGTAAGCAGTGCCTGCAGCGGGCAGTCATCTGCGGAAACCGCAGCCTCCTCTTTGGTCTTGGGGAAGATCGTTTCATTCGGCAGCTATTACAGGGAGGGCCTAGGGAGAGAGAGGGTGGTGGGTGGCAAGGGTCACACATCAAAGGTGCCAAGGAAGGTGGAAAAAATCTGAAGAAAAACTTCCTAGTCTGGGATTTGGGTTTGATTTTTTTTGCCTGGTTCAAGCAAATAACATTTCTATCTAGGCTGATGGAAGAGTGCTACCATAACTAGTGATAAGCGCACTGGAGTAACAAATAGGGGAAATGTCTATAAGCTACCTGTGCATCTAACTAGTGCAATAAATGTGCTACTGTTTGTTTCTTAGAGAACCCGGTCTACTCACTCGCCTGTGATTCTGTCCAGCCACATGGGGTTTTTTTAACCTTTTAATCATTATTCAAACCATCAGAGCTATTCATTTGACCCACTTCCTTTCGGCTGCCAACAGGCTGAGGCTGGCGAGTTACCAAAATGTCCCCAAGAGAAAGAGCAACACAGGAAATCACGAGTTTGTTATTCCGCAGGAATCCAAACCCACAGTTTTCTCTGTTTATTCCTGCCCACCTTCTTTGGCAATTTAGCTCTAATAAGATATCCTCCAGCTGCCTTTGATATCCTTTACTGAGGGGACATGTTGTTTGGCCCCAGGAGGAAGGAGGAACACAGAGGCTCTTTCTCCTCAGTAGCATTACTTACATTCCAGCCCAGGGAAATATCTCACATTTCCCAGTTACGAGTCTTGTGTTTCCCATAAGTGCTTGTCAAGAGGACCATATTTTTTATCATTCCTCTTGATTGCTATCAAGACCACTCGCAGCCCTCTCTAAATGGACACAATGAGTTTATGCAAATTGAACAGAATTAGAATTTGTACAGGAGCCTCAAAATACCTCTTGAAAGCTGAGAAGTGCCCAAGTGACTGCTTGTCCGAGCTATTTAGTGGCTGGTAGTTAGCCAATATCCTCACTTAAGAAGAAGAGAAGCTCCATAGGTTTTGCATGATTTACACTGGAACAAAACTAGAGAAATCAGACCCCAGTAACTACAGTAAATTGGAATTGCCACAATAAAAACTTGCAACAAAAGCCAGATTCTTCTCTGAGAGACAAAACTGCCTTTGCAACCTTTAGTTAAGTTGGGTCCTGAACTCTTTGTGGCCTAAATTTTAGCACTGCCCCCAATTTACAATGTGGAAACGAAGGCACGCATACATAAAGTAACTTGTCCAAGTGACACAGAGGAAGTCAACTACAAAGTGAGAGATGGAAGCAAACCAGACCATAATATAAATGTGCACAATTCACACCGGAATCCGAAAGCACATTTATTTGCTGCTAAATTTGGCCATGATTTAACAGTTCTGATTTAAGGCATAATGGTCCTATGCCTTAAATAGAAATTATCCTTTGTCTACCAGTATTTTAAAAACTAATCAATTACTGGGAGGGTGGATGCATTCATCAGACAATTGATACAACTGTATTAGGTGTCTGAGCAAGTTTCTCGGCTGGTTTATACTTATGCAAACCCACTGTGAATGTATTTTGGTGAAGTATAACAAGGCAAGCACATGCTGAGGAGGAGAAAGGGGTTCTTTTAGATCATTCATAAGTCAATGCACATCTATTAGTGATACTTGTCAGTATATTTACAATCAGATTTTTTAATGCAGGTGAACAACCCATTTTCACACCCATTTTCATCTGCCAGTACTTGAGATTATGTACTTGTGATTAAACTTTTATTTCAAAGACTATCAAACATTATGGCCCTTGAAGTCTCTGAGGGCCTTTTATAATCAGTAAGCAGAACTATATACACAAGAATTAATAGAAGTTGTGGGATACAAAACACAGAGGACTTTATAGGATAGCTTGACATCGAGGTATATATCTTTCAGCTTAGGTAATAGCTTATGGAATAGCTTACTGAAATGCCAGTTGGGATTTCAAGTGTGTTAATACACTGTACACAGAGATACAGGTCAAAATTACTAACTTGGCCATTTCTTAATGGGGGAGATACAAATACTGCCACTTTACATTTCAATCAAGTTTTTTTAAAGGGATTTCCCAGCATGTGGAGAAATTCCACTGTGTTTAAATGCTCAAATGTAACATCCATTTACAGTCCTACACCAAACCAGAGGTAGAAAATCACTGCAAGCAGGAAGACTCACACTTAGGCTTGGGCAGGGGCATATCACCGGGTCTTGGCTTCATGTCTTCAGTGGAAATGTTAGAATGCATCTCTTACATTAACAGGAGACTTCTGTGCGTATTTCTGTAGTTCATGGCCTGCTGGTCATCACACCATTGGTCTCATCTAGACCTGGCTTCACAGAAGTAGGGATTAAGAGCCTTGTAGTACTAATATATTCCTCTAGAACATGGATAGTCCTGTAAATATTTAAACCCTGCCTGAATAAAAGTCTGACATTACAAGATGTCTTTGGGTCTTCGCAAAGCTGTTGTGCAGCAGAATTCAAGCTAAAGGACTGCAGTTTGTTACAGTCAGGCACAAATCTATAAGGGGACAATTGCCTCTCACAAGCCCTGACACGATCACACAAATAGCTGGTCACACAACCTCTGTCCTTAACAGAGGGTCAAGGAATCCCCTGAGACAAACAAGAGGAACTATCTAACATTGTGTGACAAATAGTGACCAAATGGAATCACAGATTACAAATTATAAAGCAGAAAATAACATAGTCTCAATGAAATTAAAGATGAGAGAAGCAAGCATTTAAATAATATACATGATCCTTCCCATTTATTTTTCTTGATCCTTACATTTTGAATACAGTAAAATGGTTTTGAAAAGCACTATGTGTCTCGTTCCTCCGAATCAGCAGTACCACATATTGCAGGCAAGTATTTAATTTGAACTGGTTAAAGCTCATTAAAAATAAAATCATTCTTCTCTAACAAAATGGAATTTGAGTTTACAAGTTTTGTAATATTTGTAAATTTAGCTAGGTTTAAAAAGAAAAGGAAAAAACAAGAACATCAGTGTGTGAGAAGTATAAAACCTCAAATTCCTCAAGGCTTGTTTATGTCAAGCTAGGAAACCAAAGCATTTGATAGTTACCAGAAAGAGGGCCACATGTTTTTATGCTAGATACACCAAATGCCTTTTCTCTTTGTCTGAAGAACAATTTTCTGACAAAAAATTATTTTGGCTGAGCTTTCAGTTACAATTAAATACAGTTCTGTTTGTTACCATCTCCCAGTGGAAAACTGTGGTTGAGTTACATTTGGTAGTCCACTGGGATCAATAATTTCTTGTGAAACTAGCAAGTTCTTGCACCATTACAGATATATTGCAAAAAAACGCAATACACATGCAGTCGTGGCAAAAAATCGCAGAAATCTGAAATGCAATTACTGAAGTTTAAATCTCAGAAACTTCCTTAGTTTAGTGTATTTAAACTTTTATTAAATATATTTTGGACAAAATTTTCTTGTATTCATATAGGTTTTAGGTTAATGGGAGGGAGGAGCACATGATGAGTTCATGTTTTTTCCACATGATAGTGGAGAAAAGTTTCATATAGATCACCATGTCCACACCAGAAAATGCCAAAGGGGTCCACAGGAAAGTTATTTTGCTGATGTCACATCATTAATCGTGCATTTATGATCCACTGAGTTGTATTAGGGTTTTGTATTATATTGCTGTTCATTGCTACCCATACTTCTCTATTATCATTTTTATTTTTGTTCCCAAACTTCCAAGTCAACAATCCTAATGCTATTTTTGTAGTTTCTGCAAAATTTAGAGGAAAATATGGAAGAAAGTTGTATCTTTTCATGCACATTGGTATTTGTAAAGCTGTACAAGTAATAGAAGTTTAGCTGACAAGCATCATTGAAGATGCATCCAGCTATTAACACAACAAGATGTTCTTTATGAATCAGATTTTGAGTGGTACTTTGGACCCTGTAACGAAAACAAATGGCCACATCCAGTGAATCCAGTGAAGCAATAGAAACATAAAAGAATCGATATTGCAGTCGGCTTCAAATCTTTTCTCATCACGTCTAGTCCTGGTGCTTTGCATACCCTTCCCAGACCTACTGAACATTGGCAGCAACAGGCCCACACTTTGCCAGCCTCGCTGATACCTCAGTTCTCACAAAAAGCTTGTCAGTTATTCCTAAATTCACTCATCCTTCTTTGTACTGGAGGACTGAAGTCAGGGATAATTAAATGTCCAGCTGCCCACTGTGCTCTCTGCCTCGTAGAAGCTTGCTGCCTGCAACACTTGCTTTTGGCAGTCAACAAATGAAAGACTAGCTCATCTGTTGCTTCCTACATTATTCTTTTACTTTACAAGGATGAAGTAGCACTTTTCAGGAGCCCGCAGATCATTTGAAGCTCAGCTCCACTAAAAGCAGTAGAGAATCTTGAAGAATATAGACTTCAGCAAAACCTTGGGATATTCAGATTATTTTCTTGGTCTGAATTGACTCTTTCAAACTCTCCTTGGAGGAAGAGTTAGATATTGCCCTTGGAAATTGCTTTTCAAAGGCAGCCATGTCACTACTCATTTTCAAGTAAATAATTCAAGCACTGAACAGTAGAATAAGGTAGGGAGGCCTGATACTATCTATAAATTGGCTGGTTTGTCCATGTTCTCTGGTATCTTTACTTCCTATGAATAAATGACAGAAATATATAGAAAGATCTAAGTAACGGGTACTTAGCTGGTTGTTGGTATATACAGCTACAGTAAAATCAGCTTCTAATACACAAGCCACACAATGGCCTTTTCATCTAATTAACTTCAGCAATATTTAGGCTTGCTCGCCACTCTACTGAAGATGATGAGGCTGTGAGAAGATATAATTTTACCACAATTCTGTTCTGATAACCGTATTTTTTAAGTTCCCCCTTTCTTCTTCTCTGATTTCTTTTCTATTTTCTCCTCTTGTCCATTTTCCTTACCTTCCTTTTTAATGAATTTTTGACAGACTCTGCTTTCTTGATCAAGACAGGTCAGCAATCCTTCTTTCTTCTACCTGGAAGAACATAAGAATGACAGTCAAGGTCCATCTCTATTAGCTGATTTAAACAGTGAAGAGTATAAATGGATTATAGATACATTTTGTAGTTGATCCAAACTGTCCTACGAGTTGGCACAAAAGAGGAGCTTCTGCAGACATCATTACTGGTGGTATTAATGATCTCATCTCCTGCGACATAGGAAACAACAGCTAGTGGTCAAGGTGGCTGAAAAGAAGGAATGTACTGTATTTTTTAAATGGAAGAAGACCAAATGACCACACAACCACTGCTGCTGGTAAGAGGGAAGAGCGCTTTTGTTTACACTTGGACACTAACTCAGGGAAAGTTCCATTACTATATGCATTATTTAAAGAAAGTGAAATCATCCTTGTGCTTTGTGAGACTATCACCATGAATTCAAAGTGAATGAAACAATAGAACACTTTGGTGAGGGCTTGTGGCCTAAAATTTCTTCTGGATTCGGTCAGCTCTGTTTGCTGTGTTCCTATTCTGTGAAATGTTGGGGTGGAAATGAGAGCACATTTCTTACTGTCTTCTCCACCTAGGACCATACTTTCTACCAGTAGAAAATCAACAAGATTCTTATTGTAGGTGGTGCAAATGAGGAAAAAGAAGCACTATAGTACTATACTACACTATAGTATTATACTGAGTTATGAAAATAACTTCTCTGAGATCTCAGTAGCACTACATGTTGGGTCTGGATCATATAGAGAATAAAGTGCTGACAGAGGAGGCAGGAAAAGCAGTTCTCCGGGACCTGTGCTTTTCACGTGAAGATTCACGTGAAGATTCACTCTCACGATGGCAAAGTTGTGTTGCAGTCCCTCAATTGACTGATTGTTAGAGTATTTGTCTCTGTGGTGCTTATTTGCTTAGCTAAAGGAAATGCTTTAGCAGGGAGCATACACACAGCTTGGCATAAAATGGAGAGTGCCCACATTCCTGACAATAACCGTTTACTTAGCTGTGTAGGAGCTTGTTTTCAGCTCCATGTTTAGAGTGCCCATTTTTCTCCTGAAAAAAAAAAAGGAAATTTAATAATATTGAAGAGAACCATGGACTTGATTCCACCAATAGGTCTAAATCCTTCCAAAACAAAATACCTCAAAACATCCAGTCAGCAACAAGGTGTGTATTTATGTGCAGCTGTGGCAGGCTATGGATCATTTTTTCATGGAAAGATTCAGTCTGCTTATTATTACAAAGAGAAGCACCGTAGCCGCATGCGTCTGGTGGTCCTCAGTCTGTTATTACGAACTAAAGCTTATTCTCCAAAAACACTGTTTTATGCTGCCTAAGAGTTTCGTAGTTAGCACATTAAATCCATTCGGCATCAGTTGAGGTTGTTTTAGGAGATCCCTGTGAAATGCAGGACTGCTCAGCTGGGAGCAGAGGAGGCTGGGAGAGGGCAAGACAGAGGTTTATAAAACCAGGAAGGCAGGGGATAAGGTGAGTGCAGAGCTGCTGTTCTGCAGATTCTGCCACAGCAGATCAGGGACCACACGCTGAACCCACCAGGAGATTATAAACAGGTAAAACTGCCTTTTAAAGATCAGCTGGTGAACTTTTGGGAAATGTGACTCCATGAGCCATGTTGAACTTCCGAGTTCAGAAAGGGATTAGCTAGAGAACAGGTCCAAAACAGACGTTGTTGGGAATGGGGAGGGATGTTCCCACTAGCATTCCAAATCTAAGAGCATTTGTTTTATACGACTGTTCATTTTAAAGTAAAAAAAAGCTGATCTCCCTCTGTTGTCTTCTGCTAAAGAGCAAGCAAGAGGAGGGCCCCATCTCTCCCCAGTTCCTCTACACTGAGTTCAAGGAAATAAGCATATTTAGGCTGAAGTTAGCTTCTACTCTTAAGAGGAAGAAAAGTTGATTTAATGAATCCATAATAAAAGTAAAGAAGGCGTATAGTAGATATTAGGAAATCAACCCTTTGGACATTTTTAGGGTGAAAAAAAAAATGTGCAAAACTGCAAAACCCCAAAGAATTGAGCCATCCAGTGACATTAAAAGCCAAATTTAGCCACAGTGGCTCAGTTATGTCTGTGTCCCCCTATGACAGCTAGAGCTGTGAAAATTGCACTGCTTCAGCAAAAGTGGCCAGTAATTTAGGCCACATTCTGCTGGGAAACATTATTGCTAATCTTGCTCCAGCTGGTGAATGAGGATATTTTTAAAAATATTCTCATACTTTTTTAGATCGCTTTCAGGGATTGGATTAGAGCCTATGATTCAGAAATGACTGTCAGTATTTACTTTGTTCTGTTTCTTTGCATTTATGAGGCCTAACTAGTTCGATGGTCAGTCATTGTTCTCCCCAGTAAACATATGCCACAAATTACTTTGGAATAGTACTTTTTATTTTATCTTTACTCACAGAAACCTCAAATTCCTCAATGAATAGTAACCTATGTGCAAGCTGTCTATGAAGATGAAAGAAAGGCTCTTCCTGGAAAGTGTATCATACATAATTATGACTCAGTCTAAAAGGCAGTAAAAACTGCACTGGTGTTATGATATGTCATTACAGCATATTATCCAGCCTTGGTAATCTAATAACACAGACTGCTTCATTCCAAATTTTCTTTATACCATTTATTTAAGAGGCAAAAATATTTCCTCTTCCTGTTATAACTATTGTCCTGCCTACAGGACAATACTAACTTTTGGTTATCTGTGGTTAGCAGACCTCTGACAGGCATAATTTACTTTATACATATTTATAGACAGAAATTACATATTCATATATTCATAGAGAGAAATCTCATTTGTAGACCCACACAATTCCTGCTCGCAAAGGGTAGAAAATATACAAACATTTGACTATTATTTTGTTTTGTGTCAAACTCCAAACAGTTCCTCTGTGCTCTGTGGAAATAGCCTCTCCTTTCCACCCTTTACCCACCCTGCGTGTTTGTAGATTCCCCCTACCTGTGGCTACTATTAGACAGGAAAGAATAATGGAAAGTTATTTTTCTAACGTAACACTAACGTCTGCTTTGGACAGATCAAATCTGCAGAATCAGCGGGTGTATTAAGCCTTCCTTCCTTTCTAGGAAGGATTTTTCTGTTTTTGAAAGACACAGTCAATATTTGGTTCAATCTTATTCCAACCAAACTATTCTGAGCAAAGAAATTTATTGACTCTTTGCTTCATGCCTTGCTATCAGTCCAAGATTAGCATTGGTTGCTTGCTATTGCTGGGATTTACTGATATAATGAATTTCACTAAATTTAGAATTCCCAGAAGTCTGTCTCATAGGGTAAAGGGAAGTGAAGGAAGAAACAGAACATGCAATGGAAAAACATTCTCTTGACTACTGAAGGTATAAACTTAATTTTCATTGAAACTAGTCATAAGAAGTCATCCATAGAGGAACCAGAAGTAAAATTAGTCATCAGCCTGGTAAAGCTGTTTGCACTTCGTGCTCTTTGTATGTTCCAACAATGTACACAGTTAGTTTAAAATAATAGTCACCAGAAACCAAGACAAATATGACTGATGCTGACTTTCTTTAAGTGTAAACGAAAGAAAAAACAAAAATAAAAAATACCTCAAATATAAATATGTCTGGTTTTCCAGCAGGCTTATTTTGCTCTATAGCAACCATTTCTTTTTCTATTCCTTTAACTTTCTTTTACTTAAGTTTTAGAAACCTTTATAGACTAATATTAGCATATTCATCAATCTGATCACTATGTCTCCAGGAATTCCTGGAGCAGGATAAACAGTTTTCCGTTTCGAACAGCTTGTTCCCTGAATACAACGTTAGCTTTTCAATTAACATTTGCACTAGGGCTATGGATGCTCATCCTCCTTGCTACAGCTGCACCAGCTGGAGTTAAAATTACACCCCATGCCCACATGCTCTGCAGCTTCCCTTTGTGGCCCATTGTCAATATCCATCATAATGAGATAAATCAGTTTTAAGAATGTAAAGAATAGGCCAGTTACAGTAGCTTATTTTGACTGAAATGGGTTACTGGAAGGCACATGAGCAGTTTGGCTGGGAGATGAGAGGGAACGATAACTCCCAGCCATGGCAGGGGAGGAGGGAACAGAGGGGCAGAGGCTGGGGCAGTTACCTTTTCATTGGCACAGCTGCAGCTGGACATGTGTCTGTAGGCTTGTACAAACACTAGCTTAAGAAGAGGAGAAACCCAGAGGAAATGCTGTGTAGGCATTTCAATGTACGTGCAGCTGGAAGCAAAACATCTCGGACTGGTAGTGAACTAATTCCACTAGAGACAGTGGGACATTTGCCGTTTACTTCCATGACAGAATTTCTTCTGAATTCTCTGGATGGCTTGAATGGCATGAAATGAAAGGGCAGTTTATCACACATCATAAGATGAATGGCAGCTTGCAAAACCACATAATTAGATCAAGTGTCAGAGCTCTAAATTCTTGCTTATGCACCTAAAGAAATAGATTGAATTTCATTAGCACCAGGAACCCAGGCATCTGCTGTTGACTTAGTCATTCCAAAGGTAACTGCAAGGTACCCAAATTTGAGGAAAATAAAACCATTTATATCCTTACATGGGGGCCAAGGAACCTGCTTTTACATGCTTTTGTGTTAATCTTTCAGTCTGTGCAACTAAATTCAAGGAAAGAGGGACTGTTTGGATAAGAAAACTTTAAATGTTACTTCCCTTACTCTAAAGTACTGCAAGAACTGTAAGAATGAAACAGACTAGATTTTATAGCAGCCCAATTATAGTGTTTTGTATGGCTGTGGTAATATCTTGGCCTAGTGAAGTCATGCCTAAGCTTTTAGAAAGTATATAAAATTTTTCTTCAGAATAGAAGCCTGGTATTCCCATCAGCTGGAAATCACACTGTAATTCTGAATTCTAAATGGTTGTAGTGTATCACTCACTTCAGCAGCTGACGTCTTTCGGATGCATGTAAAAAGATCTTTCCACCTTTGTGTCTAGTCATTCTTGCAGTCACAACAACAATCTCAACAATGCAAGGATATTTGACCTCTTCATTAATTATCCCAGATCGTTCACAGAATATTTAGTAGAGCTGCAGCTGGTCCATGTTCAGGGATGGAAAGCTTGATGGTCGTTTTATACATTCTGCTCAGAAGTTTTATGAGAGTGAAGAGCAATGACTCTTCCAGTGTGGTGATTTCTAGACTTCAAGATCTTTACTCAATGGCTTTCAGACCTGCAGGTGCTTTTATTCCCGGTCATTGAAAATTTTTAACCTAAACACAAGGTGTCTCAGCTTAGTCCTGGTCTGCTTCTCTCATCTGACCTGGTAAGATCTTTTGGAGCATTTCTACTAAAGAACTGTCCCATAATAGACGTACTTCTACCTTTTTCTCCTTAAATCATGCTAAGCTCCATTCTCCTTTTCCCTGCTGAATTGCAGGTAAAGCTCTTATCTGGCATATGAGAAGATCATGCTCAGTTCCATCCTCTGGTGGAAAGGTCTCTGGATATACCATATTTAGATGCAAAAAACATAAATTCCAGGCATTAGACTACTTGAAAGATTTGAGTAACAAACTGTAGTGAATAATTTAAGTCAGAGAGAGTGAATGACTTTACAGGTCAGGTGTTATCTTGGCAAGGGGAAATATCTCACCTGTGGTCATTCTTGAGTATAGGATTACGTTGTATAAAAGAATTCAACTGTGGCAGAGGAATGTGGAATATCCCTTCCTTTACTCACAGCTATACTAGGCTTTGCACTGTAAAATGCCTTCACATTCTTCTCTTTGCTGGTTCTATTACTCCTAGCCACTATACTGCTAGGAGAAAGGACACCATGACTATAATGTATGAACTTAGTACAGTCTAGGCACTCGGCTCTGAAAGAGAGCTCATTATGACAAACTCTGATCAAAGATCATCAGTTACCTGCAATTTGGAGTACTGGGAAGAGGACTCAAGTAATATTTCCTCTAGTGTGCTTATAAATCCTCATGACTTTTATGGATCCAGTTCATAAGAGTTTGGAGCTCACTACATTCTGTGAAATGATGCTAGGACTTTAACCTAGCGGAGTTTATTCAGCATATGAAAAAAAAAATGCTTTATTATAGTGCTGCAGGTTGCATTTTGAGACTCAGTCATGTAGGAGCCAATTTCCCATAGATTCAGATGAGACTAGGTACTTTGTAATAACTTAATTGGAACCTTTGGGTCATAATCACATCCTCTGGTTTCAGAGCAATATTTCCTCTAGCTGCAGAGCAATATCCACTGCTTGAATTTACAGTAATGGTGAATGTAATGACTTGGTCAGCACCTCAGTAACAACTGAACACAATTTTTAGCAAATGGCCAAGAAGTATTTGTTTCTTCTTCTGTATTTCCTCTCTACAAATATTGTTGTTCTTGCCAGTCGTGTTGAGCAAAAGCTTCATCACTATCCCCCTCCAATGGTAAACTTTGGTAATTTCTTTTGTGAAAAGAAAAATACATTTGAAGATTTTATAGCACCAACTATATATATATATATATATATATATTTTCCAATTTACTGAATAGAGGGAGATGTTGTGAACTTTAGAAGTCACATGCTCATTAGAACATGTGGGCGGATCTAAAGAATGCTTTCTATTTGTCTTAAACACACGTGCTTCCATGCCATAAAATCAGAGAACCAAGTTAAGAGAATTATTCCATCTGGAAGGCACCTCAGGAAGTCTCTAGCTCAGGAGTCTCCTTCTCTAAGCAGAGTCAGTCCTGCGGTCAGACCAAATGGCTCAGGGACTGCACAACCGCTGGACTTCTTCATGGCCCAGCGCCAGGTGAGAAGTGTCCCTTTCCCTGAAGCACCTGCGCAGGAACAGGCAGCTGCCATCCATTATGGACCCTTTCCTCCTAGGGGATGCAGAGGAGCAGCACCGGAGTAGACAGCTCTTTTACTTAGGGCACATATCTTTTTACTGAAAAAGTGGAAAATATATCTCAGCTGAGAACACAGATCGTAGAAGTCAAAGTCAGGTCTTGCTGTGGTTTCACTGTTTCCCGGTAGCAGTCGCAAGAATTTCCATGCTTTTTTGATTTGATTTTCATTTGGAAAGTATGTAAATGGCTATTTTCATTGCTTGTACAGCTTAGTCAGAAGCTCATGCCCAGGCACATGGGCATTTTCCAGAATTTTCATAAATAGTGAAGCCATCATAATTCATTCAAGAGATGCTAAATCAGAATATTTGACAGGATAGCTATGAAACAGGCTGGTATGGCAGTTACTGGTTGTTGCAACAGGGTATGTGACATTGGCATATATGAGTTCATAAAAGCAGTGTTGTTGGACTCCAAAGCATCCTTAGTGATATCTGCAATTTTTCCTCTTCTTCTGCCAATATCTTAGCAGGATATAGTCAATAACATGCTAATCTAACAAATAATAAACCATCAATAGTAACAAATTTCAAATGGTCACATACTTTGTGGAAGATAGATAGATAAAAAAATTGTAATATTGTGTTCACTGTGAAGATCTGCAAATGATGACTATACAGTGAAAATACTCAGATAAAGAATTCAAACTCTCACAAAGAATAAAAACTGCATTCGTGCACATTGCCTGTATATGCATGGTGACTAAAATTTATGCAATGAAATTTGAGGGATTATTTATTGAAAAATATAATCTGGTGAAAGAAGTTTTTCAGAAACTCTCCAGAAGCCCCACTAACAATCAGATACAAGATTACTCCAGCTCTCTCTAGTGAACAGACATCATCTATGATTTCAAATACATCAAATTCTGAAACTTAAATATATAGAAGCAGAGAAAGGAAAGAAACAAAATCACTGCAGGCAGAGGCTAAGCAAGGCATTTTGGTGTCTATTGTTTAGTATCACTGAGGATTTTCTCCTCCTCCTGTCCTCAGTAATCGTCATCAATACAACATCAGCAACGATACAACTGAAGAATTAGGACACTTGAAAAGACAAAAAAAATAGATAGCAATGTTGACTAAGCAGCAATTTATGCTCATTCTTAATAAAAGAACATTCTTTGCAGTATTAATTACCATTATTGCTGTCCTCATAAAATATAAATAATAATGTGATACTCCAGTTTTATGTCAACAACCTGAGAAACTATGAGTGTGTATCAAGGTAGAAACCTTTTGAGGGGGTGAATGACACACTAAAGAGCAGAAAAGCTGCTCAGCCTAAGGTGAATGAAGTGAAAACTGTGGAGATACTTAGACAAGTAAACAACACCAACCGATTCAATATTCAGTATCAAAACTTTTAAAATGTTATTGATGAAGATAATCTACTCCTTTTATCTGAAGTAGTCTAGGTCCATGTTTTTATTTGATATCTTTTAGTGAAAAACATAAAGGATTGCATATGTAACCAAACAACACTAATGATATTTTACCTTACTGACAGAAAACTTCCTAAGTAAGTGTGTGGTCAGTCAATGTATTTAGTCCTATCTGTACCCTGATCTATCTTCGTTCTGTCATTTCAGATGTTCCTTTTGCTTGAATTTTAAGTGCTCTGGCCTAAGACCCTGTCTGATGCCTCTGCTTAGTTTCATGAGATTTCAATCCTGCAAATAGTCTTGGCATGCTGCTTTAACAGAAATGCATATATTTTTTTTCCAAAAAAAGAGAGAGCTGAAAGAGAAATGCCACACTCTGTAAGTAAAGGTCGCTGTGAGTCCTGCCACGGGCAGCAATGAAACACGTTACAGCACGTCATGTTCTCTGTGGCAGGGTCCCACAGACATACAAGAGAGCAAATTCAACAGTAATCCAAATGTAAGTATAGGTGTATCCTCCAGCAGCCTGTTACAGAGCTCTGAGTAATTTGATCACTGGCCAATCACATCAGTATTGTGCTGTTTACGGCCCATTCCTTGTGTTCAGAGTCAGCCCTGGGGCCAGCTCCATTTGGACAGTGCAAGTGAACTGGGTGTTCTTGGCCAAGGAGCGGGTGTTTTTCCACAGCTGGGACAGGAAGGACTCAAGTGGGTACTCATGAATGCAAGGAAAACGGGATAGATTTCTTCAGCTGGAAGAAAGTGACTTTTGGTCAGTGGTAACCTGACAGTGGAGGAAGAGCTATATGCACATGTCTTTCATGGAAGCAGTGACATTAACCCTGGCAGTGATCACATTCATTTTCCAGTGAAAAAAATGTGCTAATTGAGATGCCACTTGGAGATCCTAATTGAGAAGCATAAGGCATTTGTAACTTTGCAAGTCACTGGGACTTTTCTGCACTGAAGAAAAAGAGTAGGTGGGATCTTCAAAAAGATCTGAGATGCACAGGAGTGTGTGTTTTGCTGCATCAAATGCTATAGCAATCAACCCACTTATGTTTTCTTACAGCAATTAGAGGCAGTGCCTCCTCCACAACAAAGGGCTTTAACCAACCGTTTGCGCTATCAGGTAACATAAACATGTTCTGATTTTGATCACAAAAAGACACTCATTTTGTAACCTGATGCAAAATATCCTATTGATCTCAGCTAAAAGGTTATTTAATCCACCATAACCCTGTGTGTACAGTAGACTCAGTGAAAACATAGAGCATGAATTGCATAAGCTTACTAGTAAGGGAATTATATTTGTTTTTACAGTGTTGTATTTAAATTGCTCCAAACAATTCTATATAATACAATACAAGAAAACAAAGGAACTGTTTAAAATTTTGTTTTCCATAGGTCAAGCTGACCTCACCTCTTCTCTTTCTCGGACTAACGCAGCCTTGTGAAAGGTTTTAGTTTTTTGTTTTTGTTTTTGCATTTGTTTCATGACCTCTCATAGCTCACTTTTTTAAAGTTTCTACGAAAACATTTGTATGTGAGTTGGATGTTACAGACACAGGCAAATAAACTGTGTGTTTCCCTGCTGAATGGGAGTTGTAACAAAGCTGTCTCAAACCTATTATTAGACCGTTTTAATTCTGGCATCACTAGAGATACCCATGGCATAAATCAGTGAAAATTTACTAGCTGTTCTAACTTGTCATCTCCTTTCCATTATGCTGAATTTTTCTGTTATTTAGAACTGGACAGAAAGAAATCACTCATTCTTATCTGCATGTCCATATCTCAGAATCTCTAAAGAGGCTGAAGAAATATTAGGGGAATATTAAAGACCATTAAGTGGAAGTTAAGTTAAAATTATAAATATAATTATAAAATTTAAGCAAATGTCACCCTGGTCTTCAAAAATGGCAAGAAGGAGGACCTAGGCAACTACAGACCAGTGAACCTCACCTCTGTCCCTGGAGAACTGATGGAATGGCTCATCCTGGCCATTGTCTCCAAACATGTGGAGGACAAGATGGTGCTCAGGAGTAGCCAGAATGGATTCACCAAGGGGAAATCATGCTTGACTAACCTGATAGCCTTCTAGGATGGAGTGCCTGGATGGATGGATGAGGGGAGAACAGTGGATGTCATCTACCTGGATTTTAGCAAAGCTTTTGACACCGTCTATCAGTCCAGTCCTGTTCAATTTATTCATTAACGACCCGGATGAAGGGATGGAGTGCTCCCTCAGCAAGTTTGCTGATGATACAAAACTGGGAGGAGTAGCTGATACCCTAGAGGGCAGCGCTGCCATCCAGAGGGACCTGGACAGACAGGACAGCTGGGCGGCGAGTAACCTCATGAAGTTCAACAAGGGCAAGTGTAGGGTCCTGCACCTGGGGAGGAATAACCCCAGACATGCCTACAGGCTGGGGACCGACCTCCTGGAGAGCAGCCCTGCAGAGAGGGACCTGGGCGTCATGGTGGACGACAAGTTGACCATGAGGCAGCAGTGTGCCCTCGTGGCCAAGAGGGCCAATGGGATCCTGGGGTGCACTAAGAAGAGCATTTCCAGCAGGTCAAGGGAGGTGCCCCTCTACGCAGCCCTGGTGAGGCCGCACCTTGAGTACTGTGTGCAGTTCTGGACTCTCCAGTAGAAGAGGAATGTTGGAGCTAGTGAAGAGAATCCAGTGCAGGGCTATGAGGATTATCAGGGACCTGGAACATCTGCCCTATGAGCAAAGGCTGAGAGAGCTGGGTCTCTTCAGCCTGAAGAAGAGACGGCCAGGAGGGGATCTAATCCGTGTGTATAAGTACCTCAAGGGAGGAAGTGAGGAGATTTTGGCCGGCCTCTTTTCAGTGGTGGCCACTGATAGGAATTGAGGAAACAGTCACAAACCAAAGCATCAAAAGTTCCCTAGAAACTTAAGGAAAAATTTCTTAACAGTGAGGGTGAGTAACAGTGAGTAAGGGTGAGGTAACAGTGAGTGCTTTGTTGTAGAGCACTGGAACACGTTGCCAAGAGAAGTTGTGGAGTCTTCTTCTATGGAGATATTCAAAGCCTGCTTGGACACAATCCCATGCCACATGTTCTAGGTGGCCCTGTGTGTGCAAGAGGGTTGGACTGGATGATCTCTGGAGGTCCCTTCCAACCTTAAAGATTCTATGATTCTATGAAGGCATACAGAGGGATCTTGAGTGGACTAGAACCTGGCTCTCTGCTTTCCTGGTGCTGAAATCCCACAAAAGAATTTCATCATAATCATACTGATTTCTTATATTCCTAAGATCCATTGGATAGAAAGAATCAAAGAACCAATCACTGATATCTTTGTGGAGACATGGGTACTAAAATCTGGATTAATATCATTTAATATAAGCCTGAGTCAGGGGCTGGCAATAAAGTGTAATAAGACCAGAAGATTATCAGCACGTATGGGTCCAAGGGAATCTAATACAGCTTCTGCAGCTCTTCACTATCCACTATTACTTTTGTAACCTTGAATAACTAGTTATTATCAGCAAACTTTCTCACTTCACCTCCCAGCCTTTTTGCAAAGCATTTCCAAGAATGCTGAAAAAAAAGGGCCCCGGGGAGAGGTTTCAGAAACTCCATTCAGAAAGTCTTCTGCTTTGAGAAGTTAGCACAGCTCTGTGGACTTTTTAACCTTTTTTTATCCTGCAGAGAGGCTCAAGTTAAGTACACAGTGACAATAATAGAGATTATTCTGCTCTTCCAGGAAACAATCACTGACACTACCTAAAAATTTGGGTTCATGTCATCTGTTTCATGTCTCAGTGTAGCATTTGGCCAGTTAACACAATCACTGGCGAACTGCACACAAGAGTGTGTTATGCTCTCACTGTGTCTCTGATCTCTCCTTGCATATTGTAGTCAGTGCTGCCATGCAGGTCAGGCAGGCAGTAATATAGACTCCATATATGACCTTGCCTACTTAGACACAAATTTCAATCCACACAGATCAGATGAGTCCTGTGTTATAGCTGGTGGTTATTTTGTTAATTTGTGTTTATTATTGGTTCTCTGTGACAAAGAGTAGTAGTCTACCATCAGTATGTTTTATTCTGTATTTCTTGTATATTCTTCTGTATATTCTCTAACCAAATGCCTTCCTACTACAGAGTTCCTAATATGACAGTGTCTTCATTTAGGGCTAAATACTGCAGTTGCCCCATCTCATCTCTCAGCCTTTTTACACTTGCATGTGACATATATGTCGTTGTTCTGGTTCTCTTTCTGTCACTCTGTTTTAAAGGTTCTGTGCTTCCCACTTAATATTTGATTGACTCCGTCTTATTACTTACTTACCATAACAGATGTATCAAAAAGAAAAAAGAAAAAGAAACAAAAAGAAAGAAAAACAGTAATAGAGAATACATTTAACGACTTATGTATGAATAAGAACAGTGTGGGTGGAGTGGACCTGACTTTCCCGAATATTTTAGTTCTGTGAAGAACTGAGCATGATCAAGCTTTTATAGGTGACCAAGGATAAATGAGAGCTTTTAGGTGATAAATGAGTTCATGGACAGTCTAGATAAGTGGACTAAGAAAGTGTGAGATGTACAGAGTCATGAACAGTGCAACAAATGTGAATAAGGAAGCAAATGTGCGTAAGGAATTACGAGTCCATAGAGTCCATAGTCCATGTTTTTAAAGGCTGGAAGTATGAGTAGTCCTCATGGGACTGAGTCAGTACTGTGGCTTCTCAAAATATCTGAATGTGGGAGAAAATTTTTCAACAATTACTGATGTTCCTCCTTATCTGTGCTTTGAATTGCATTGTTTTGGACAAATAACGCATACCTATCAGAAGTCCAGAACATCAAATTCTCTCTAAAATAAATGGGATAAATAATGACTAGTTTCTCAGATCATTGGATAATGAGTAGGAAGATCATCTGAAACTGTCATGTCAAAATTCATGAAGGCAAAATCTTGAGGGTTTTTTTTGAGTTTTTTTTGGTGGTGGTTTTAAATGTTGATGTCTCCGATTATCCCTTTGGCAAAGAATCATAATTCACTTTTTAAATACACTCTTGAGACATAGATATAGAATACTATAGATGTGACAAGTATTGTTATAAATCATTTATTTGCAAAAGTTCTGCGTCTCATCGCAGATATGAACATACATTCATTTTAGTGACATTAGCTGGCATGCATTTTGAGATGCATTAAAATAAACTGTTCTGCATCAGAGCTGTGATTAGTGGTGGAGACAACAACAAGAACCAAAGCTCTAATTTAAAATTGAGTTAAACCAGTCTAATCTAAAGATCACCGACTTTGTGAGTAGGCTTGGAACATCCTGGCTTCATGTACCTCCAGGTACACAGGAAGAGTTCATGAAACTTCAGGAAGAAAGGAGTGATTCAGACTGTCTGTTATTCAGATCATGTCAGATATCCCAGCTCTCTTTTTGTGTCTCAGGAAAACTCAAGCCCTCAGCTCAGGGGCTTAACAGTCAAAATTATTTGTGCATTGCTATTACAAACCTAGCTGTTTTGGACCACATTGTGATCTGTGATACGAGAAAATGTGTTCTGCAGATAGATAGCAAAAATTATAGATTCCCTAACTGCATGTGTTTGTGTGTGTGTCTGCACAGAGAAAAGGAGAGTGTAAGTGTGGGTATGTATGGAGAGAGATCGAGATCATTTTGTATTGATGAAAACTCCCTATCAGTCCAGGTGCTGTACAGAGCAAATATTTTCACCATCGCATCACCTTTTTTTTTTCTTTTTTCCAAACCACAGCTTGAAGAAAACAGGAGGTAAAAATGCTTCTTTCCTCCTTCCTCCGCCCCAATATTACACCTAGGCACGTCAGCCTTCTCCTAGGTCATCCTAGCAATCTTGCTGATTGTTCAGCCCGCTGTGATCTGCGCAAGCTGCTTTAGCAGTTGTGTACCAACAGCAAACATTCACCCTTCGCCTTCCTGTGTCACTGAGCTCCTTGCTTTACCCAGGAGCTCCTGGCCAGCTGCCACAGACAGTAAACTCACCATCTTGACTCGGTCATATTTATTAGCTCAGTCTAGATAAACACAGCTGATCAGCAGCGGACAGTGTACCTTGCTCAGCTATTTTTCCTGACAAACTCTAGTCATGGAGCCCACTTGCTTGTTAACTTGAAGAGTTACTATTCCAATAAAGCTCTGAAGGAAGAACGAGTGGCAGCGAGAAGCGCCCTAACACACCATTCCAAAACAAGCCCTCTGAACTTTTAAAACGCCTAGGAAATAACCTTTTCCAGTTCGAATGAAGCAAGCGTAAATTAAAAGATATGGGCTCAACTAATTTGCAGGTTCCAGTGGAAAGTGACATTTCTTGGCCTGACGAAAGAGAGGAAAGTATGTGCATTTAAAGATGGGAAAATATTACAGCCAAAAGGCCATAACTATCTTCAAGGAGGTTGATTAATTGCCTGAGAGTTACATGATCTGAAAGCCGGTGTATGAACCTTCAGTAAGCATGTAAGATCTGTTCATAACAAATTTCCTTGAACTTCTGCCATGCTTCCCACTTCTGCTTTCATCTTAAAGATCCAAGAATGCCTAGCATCAAGGCTGGAGCTATTTGAAAGATGAGTGCTAAAGATGGGTACAGAGCTTATGTAACTAGAGGAACTGCTGCTTGCAAGAGGGCATCCTGGCAGCCAGGTACCACTGGCATGCTCAGCATTTCTGTAGAGGAAGAGGCAAAGATATGTGAAGCTGGAGTTTCCAAAAGACAGTTCTTGTGTTTTATAATATACAAACAGGGAGCACAATGATTAAATACAGACATCCACTCTGTCTACTGTTTAATTTTCTCCCTATGCACTGATTTTTTTTTCATTTCCTTGTTTATGTTTCTGTCTCACTAAATGCTGAAATTCTCTGTTAAATGAATCTCTTAAAAAATGCCCTGAAAGAGGAGAATTACTTTGATGGGCAAAAGCAGGAAAACTCTCATTACTACCACAGATCCATTGCGGGAGGAAGCAGAATGGAGACTTTTCACTAGTGACAGATGTAACAAAACTTTATTAGTTTTATTTTATTTGATTAAAATAGTTCTGAGCTGGGTTCTGTAAGTCAAGGCTATCATTTGCTCCAGCTTTTCCCCCTGAATAGGACTCTTCTTCCCATAAAAGTACTTTCTGATGCCTTGAGCTGCATTTTACCCTAGATATAATGTCTACTCTAGCTTCTTCCAAAACTGTCTACAGCATGGATACCGGCATGGAGGTGAGAGCGCCAGTGTGTACAGTTGTTTATCCATCAGGGCATGGGATGGAGAACAGAAAAAGAAGTAGAATAGAAAACAGGCCAAATTCCAGTCTTATTAACTAAATAAAATTACAGAACTGGGTAAAATGTTCCCTTTTATCTCAGTGCTGGCTGCCTTGGCTTTGGAGTTAACTGCAAACTGGCTTTGTTTTTGTGAGCCAGCCCTTGGGTTGTGGAACAGGGAATGGTGCCAGGTGCCCTTGCTCCTTATTGGCAGGCGAGCTAAGGGAATGCTCTTTCCAGGTAGTGATTTGTGTCAAGTGGATTTGTGAATATTGTGCACACCTCCAAAAATCCTCATTTTCCGTTATTTGAGTAGGCACAAACCTTTTCCATGGAAAGAATGATGCAATAGAAACAATATGCAATAGTTTCCAAGTAAGATTTCCCTCTCCTACTATCTTGAAAAAGAAGATAATATATTTGTAACATTTACCATGTTCTATAATAAAATAACTGAAGTATACAGCATAAAAGAGGGGAAGGCACACTGTAACTGCTAGTGATATGCAGTTTTTCCAAGTGTTTTATATTTCAGAGGGTTTTTTTTTCATATCTTAAAAGTTATTAACTTGTTATTTGTAAAACTTACAAATGAATAAAGAATAAATATGTGCAGTAAGGTCTGGCCAGGTCTGTTGTTAGAAGAAACTCGAGGAAAATATTGAATTGAGAATTCCTCATAGCTCTGATTTCTAACAATCACAATTCAGGAAAATGTAGTTAATCTTCACATGAGTGATCAAAATGTCAACGAAATAGAAAATCATAGTTAGAGGTGGTGTTTTGTATTGGTATACACAAGTGCACTTGCTGCATAAGGCCCAAGTTGTTATTGAGGAAAAAAACTGAAAAAGAACAGCAACAGTCTTTGCTGAATTATTCAGCTTTCCAGTTACAAGGACTATTGTAAGGCAGCTTACAGCAAAAGTTGCTACTAAAGCTTTCCTGTCTTCTACCATTTACAAATTCTATTCTCAGTTGTGTATAGTTTTCTGAACTTTATTCATTTAGACAAAATTTTCCATGTCTAGTGCTTGGTTTAGGCTACATTATTTATGGAAAACTTTAGCCAAAATGTTTCACTTCCAAGTAAAAGTTGGTTAAAAATACATTGTTTTTCACACACTAAAAACACTCTGGTCTCTTTTTCCTGGACAGATTCAAGCACCCCTCTGGAGCAAAACATGGTCTAGAAATTTCGCATGACATGAAGTGTGGAGAGAAAGGGGTGCACAGGCAGTCCTGGGCTTAGAGCACACTCCCCTCGTATATTTGTATATTTGCAATAAACCAGCAGTTCCCAGGGACTCCATACGGGGCTCCTGCCAGCAGAAATCTGTTGTGAGTCATGAAGCTTTTTCTACTATTCCTTATCTGCCGCTCCCTCCGTGCAGATCCACCAAAACCACCCAAAATCTCACCCACGGCTGCTGGTGGGAGCCAGGGAGCTGTGACGATCTGGGAGTCATTCTGCGCTGGTGCCACAGGGTGGCAGGGCCTTCATTTTCAGCTTCTGTTTTATCCCTCTGTTTTACTTATTTCTCTCATTTCGTTTTGGTTCTGAATCATGCTGTCAGCTGCTGCTGCTTACAGGGTTTCTCCTCCACAAGCTTATAGAAGGAGTTTAAATTTGGCTCTTTGAGTAATGAGGTTTGGTCCACAAGGTGTTTCTGCTCTAGCTGTAGGGCAGGTTAAATACTTTTAAAAAACCAGGGTTTTAGTGGGATAACCCTTAATGTGAGCGCTGCTACTCCTGGACAAAGGCCTCTTTTAAGAACCACTTATTTTGTGGCCCTTCTGGGAGCAGACCAGCCCCTGCAGGTGTTTTTGTACCGATATACTTTACAGACAACACCATAGTTTACCCATACATTTTACCCTTAGCTTTGCTGCCAGACAAATCCTTAGGAAAATGCCTTTTATTTGTAGAAGGCAGATATTCTTTGCTGTCACAAAGGTGATTTCTGAAACAAACTGACCCAGTGTCCGCCACTGGCCTTGCCCCATGTCAGCTGTCCAGTCCCTTGCAGCTGCACAACATGCTAAAGCAGCGGGAGATTTAACCAGACTGGGACTGGGGACAGATTTTGATGTGTGACCCCCTGCTCGGTTCTTTCAGCACTACTGAGTTCGGCACATTGGCTTGGAGGGCAAAAGGTAGAGTATCACCACTGACAATAAATAATATTTTCTACCATCCTCTCTAGGTCCTTGTCAGAAAAGGGTATTTTCTCCCCATCCCACAAAGTATATATTTTAGCATTAAAAAGCTTGGTAGTGATATCACATGCAAATCTCTCAGGAGGCAGCAGAGAGTGCTGTTCAATAAGCAGTTATTTCCTTATGCCTGGTTCTTTTTTTCTTATTTACTTTATTCCGGTGCAAAACTGCAGAGGAAGATATAAAAGGAACGAAAAACATCATTGACTCTGTTCGTAAGAAAGAGCCCTGCGTCCTTTGCCAAATAGTTGGCATCTTGCATGTGTAAAGACAAGTAAAGACAAGAGCATCCTGTACTGTTCAGGCCTCACTGTGTGTTTGGCAAGCTCATTCCTCCTACCTGGGCATCCCAGCTGCACATTTCTTGAAGGCTAGCAATGAGAACACAGGAACAGATACACAGACATGGGAAAGGTGGCAATTGCCTGCTACAAAGACCAGAATTTAGCACTTTAAAATTCCTCCTCTAGCTCCATTCTTTGCATTCTGACCTGCTTTTCCACATTTTTTCCAGCCTTGAAGGGCCAAATCCTCTGGTGCTGAAGGACA
This sequence comes from Eudromia elegans, assembly GCA_003342815.1. NCBI lineage: Eukaryota > Metazoa > Chordata > Aves > Tinamiformes > Tinamidae > Eudromia > Eudromia elegans. The sequence goes on along the minus strand of PTEX01000044.1, from coordinate 3,775,107 downwards.
AGCAAGACTCGTGCAGCCCTGCAGTGTATTTGGGTCATTTTATGGCAATAAGTGAATCCATCTGTCAAGACTAAAAATGTTTCCAGACTCAGGCACTTGGACTTCCATCTCCCCAGAGACATCCAGTCTGGAAATAGCTTCTCCCAGATTTATTACTCCATGGCTCAAACAATGGCCAACACTTGAGCAGCTTTTAGGGCTCTCATAGCATATTGCAACCTCATAGCTTGATGTCTAATAGACTAATAGACATCAATACTACCTAAACTATAGAGTTTGCTGCATTCCTCAGAAATGCTGTCAAGTACATCAGATTACAGTTAGCACAGATTATGAAGAAGTTTTTAAATCCTGTCCCTTTAAATACCTTAATATTTCCTCTGACAACAAGTCAGGTTTCCAACCTTCCAGTAAAATTAACAGGAGACCCTCAGAAAGGCTACTCCTGTTAATGCAATCTTTCAATTTTTTTTTTAGTGTTTTCTCTTGCATTGATAATCGGTGCTTAAACAAAATAATAAACCCCAAAGTATTTGAGATTGTCACATTACCTTCTTAAAGTGAGACTTCTACCAGCAATTGTTTTCAGCTATAAGAACTTTTTATTGTCAGATTCCTTGGCTGGAGTTGGAGAAAGAAGCATCATTTTGGGGGTTAGACAGGTTCTCTTTCAAGAAATTAGAAATTAGCAATGAAAAAGTACAGTATTTTTCTTAAAAATCACTGCAAACAGGAAAGTCTGTGAATAGTTAAATAATGATGATGTGATGAGGAAATGGTTGCTCAGACCTATAAAACTAAATGGAAAAAGGAAAGCTTTTTTAGGGGGCCCTTTGTCTATAAGGGAATTGTAATTTATCTGTAATGAGGTTTCCCAGTAGTTAATTAGTGAGAGAGCCTCATTCAGCTCCTCATTCTTGCTTTCTAGGAAAAAGCTAGAAGCATTTACAAGTTGCTATATGTAACCTATGGGAGACATAAACAGAAGAAGAGAAAAGGCAGTTTATTTTTTTCAGCCACTCCAGGCTGATCTCCAGGAGAATTTATGAAGTCTGTTTGTGCTTTGCAATAAGAGTTTTCTGTCTCTGAGCTCACCTTCACCCTACAGTGAAGCCCTTTGTTAGTGAAATTGCAATGTGTTGTCCTAGGTTAGATGTGGTGTCTCACATTCAGTGTTACATGCAGAGTAGTTGGAAAATGAGATATTTGCTTAAAGTAAATATTGTGTTAATGTGTTCTTGTGGAAATTTTTTCTGCTTATGAAATAGTGACAGGGAGAACTGCCTCTCTGGGAAGACTCATGTTCTGCACTGTCCTCTGGTACACAGAGCAACTAAAGATCTCAGGTGACTTGCAGCCAGCAAGAATAGCATTTGACTTCATTTAAGGAGCTCTATAATGTCCAAGGTAAAATTAACAGTATTTGAGAATGGATGACTAGGAAATGAACTAGGAAAAAAAATATGCAATGGGTACCAAAAAAAAAAAGAAGAAAGGAAAAGAAAAATTGTTATAAAAGCGTCTGAGGTTTAATTGCAAGATATAAAACATAAATTGAATGAAGAATATATCCCCACTGTATATTACATATATTTTCAATGAATAAAAAAATTGATTATTTCTGGTAGGCAGTCCTAAGTTGAGCAAGACTGGAACAGCCCTCTCTAATAAAGTGTGCTCTGCAAGCTAGAACTTTTACAATATTTATCAAATTGGCTAATTATCTGTATGACATAATAAAATTTGGTTCTTCCAGGATCGTGTGAACAAAAACTTAATAATTAAAAATGTAAATGAAATACCATGACTCAAATAAAATGAAATAAAAATAATTTAGTTCTAGTAAGTTGGGAGATAAAAGCTGTTGTCCATCCTAGTTATCAAAAGCCCTTCTATGTCTGTCCTGGAATCTTCCAATCAAGGGAACAAGTAGAAAACTGAACAATGATTTTATTCTGAGAAAGTGGTGGTACAGAAGTTGCTACCAGCAGAGCCTGTAACACAATCTCTTACAAAGTCCTAGCTGATCGTCTTTCATTTTACTGAAGTGATTTATTTACAATATTAGGGTTGCTTTTATTTTGACTGAAGAGATGCCCATTTAATCCAAATGTCTCCTTAACAGTGTTACAAACACAGTTCAAACTTCTCTAATTTTGAAAGGACACTTCAAGAGGCATATAATCATCCACAACTGCACCAGTCGTCAACCTTCCTAGTCATGCACCATCTAAAATAGGTTGCAATGAAGATTTTGTTTCTCAGGCAGGTTTTCACAGTGAACATTTTCCCCTATCTATAAGAGTAAATAGCCTCCTTTGTACTGTTAAAAATAATGCTTTCTTTTTCCCATTAAATTCATCAGAGCCCTGCTGTTTATAATCTTTTCAGTATATTGATACTGCAGCAATATAGATTCTTCCACTCAGAGTTCCTGGAAAAATTTCAGAATCATGTGGGCTTTATTTTTGTTTGTTTGTTTGTGCTTGTTTTTGGTGTTTTGTGGGGTTTTTTTTAAATGGAACTTAGTGCATGTGTTTTAAAAACAGGGAAACGTGTTTCATCTAATCCTTATCAATTTCTTTGAGATTCTAGGAAATTTGCAGAGCAGCCGTGAAAAAAAACAGGAGCACAGTCACTTCTACCTCTCCACCTCGTGGAAACATAGCCAAGAGCAGCAGAGAATCAGAAGACCCCTATATGCAGATGCAGAAGTCATCACTAAAGTAGTGATCAAGAGGGAGCCTTCAGTGCTGCATACTGGAAAGGCAGGACCCTGGAAAGCACAGATTTTTGCAGGCCTGAATATTTCCAGTTGCTTGGTAAAAGTTTCAAGTTCTCTTTATATTTTAATAGTTGTCACAAGTAGTCCTGAAAGTTGACAGATGTAGCTTTGGCACTGGAGTGAGTTACCATTCTTCTGTACATTCTACAGTTACATGAACCAGGACAAAGTAGATATAAAAACAATTATGTTAATGATGGCATTTAAAAACCACTTTGCACTGCTTAATGTTGACACTGCTACACTGTATAGGAGCAAATGGCCCTCAGTGAGCATTATCTCATGTGAATTAAGACAGACTCAGAATCGGACTAAGTCATGGTTTTAGACACTTTAAATCATTTAATATTCTCCTGGAATCCTACAGCAGTCTCTCAAACTAGAGATACCGGAAAAATAACAATTCATTTTTGCATTAATATTCCAAATAACAATGCATAAATATTGCAAGTTCCAAAATTTTGTCGCAATAAGGAACAAAATCAACAGAACTTTTTTTTCTTTCTTCATAGGATAAGAAAAACTCACTAGACTAAACAGGTCTGTAGGGAGTGAGAGACAGAAGATCAACTCAATACTTTGCTAGTTTTTGTGTATGTGCATGAAGAGTGTTCACAGCTGTATCACAGGTGAGTGCTCGGGACTCTGGAATTTAGGTTTGGTTTCTCTTGTCCAGTGAATAGCTATTACTTTGTACAGTATAGCTAGATGGGCAGGGAGGGAAGAAAGAGGAGACCTCCAGAAGTAATCCTTTTCTATGCTCAGCAGAGCAAAATACTTTTCTTTTTATCAAAACAGTTGACTTACCAGAATGCTCTGATTTTGGATGAAGCATGAGAAGATCAAAGGAGATGATGGAACAAACAGGTATGGGGGGAAAGTGCTAGGATGAGATAGACACTTTGAGAGAAAAGAGGAGGAAACAGAGATGACAGGAAGCTAGAACATGAACGTAAAGGGTGAAGTAGCATTAACATGTTTTGAGAAATTATCAGGCTTGTACCTTTCTGATTTACTTTGATGTTCTAAAAGAAAAGTATAAATAAGCATTTTCCAGTCACATTTCCCTATATTTTTTGAGTGCCAGGTTAGGAATTTTATTCTGTTGGTACTAATTGGCTTCAGATTCCAGAATCTCTGGCTTTGCAAAAAAAGTATGTGATTCACAGTAACACTACGAGAGGTCACTACCTTGGCAGGCTTCACACCATATTATTCCAGCAGCTACCAACTTTTTCTGATTTTCCCCAAAGCACAGAAGGACCAAGGTGGTGACTCTGTAAGATACTTACCTCCCCATGTCACAATTTGTTAGCTGTCATGCATTTTTCTTCTTAAAAAAATGAAAATAAATATTTAACATCTGTGTGTTCCTACAGCCCACACAGCAGTTGAAATGCTTTAGAAAACTGACCACGAGTGATTTATGCTTGGAGTCACACAGAGATCAGAGCAGCAGCGGGCTGCAGGGCCCTGAAGTACATCACTTTAGTCCTGAAGGTTCAAAATTAAGAAGGTAGCTCAGAATGGAGTCTTTAAAATTGCCTTTAGAGACAGTTTTTGCTGGTTGTTCCAGTCGACTGCGATATTTATTTGTTCCTGGGATCCATTTCATGACTCCTAGCTCTGCGATGGCTCCATTTAGGACCCTGCTGTAGCATAGCTCATGAGAGCTCCTCAAAGCAGGAACTTCTCCCTATATTTGTGCATAAACAACAAACCCAAGGGCAGCCTTCTGGAATCCCAGACCATAAGGACGAGAGAAGAAGCCTGGAGAGAGGAAGACTTGCCCTGGGTAGAGAAAGGTTGGGTCAGAGAACACTTAAGGAAACTTAATATCCACAAATCCATGGGCCCTAATGGGATGCACCCAGGAGTGCTGCATGAACTGGTGGATGTTATTGCTAAGCCACTCTCCATCATGTTCAAAAGGTCCTGGAGAATGGGGGGTAGGTGCCAGAATTGCAAGACTGGAAGAAAGCCAAGGTCACCCTGGTCTTCAAAAATGGCAAGAAGGAGGACCCAGGCAACTACAGACCGGAAAAGTGATGGAATAGCTCATATTGGCTCTTGTGTCCAAACATGTTGACGACAAGGTGTTCAGGAGTAGCCAGCATGGATTCACCAAGGGGAAATCATGCTTAACTAACCTGATAGCCTTCTAGGATGGAGTGACTGGCTGGATCGATAAGGGGAGAGCCATGGATATCATCTATCTGGACTTCAGCAAGGCTTTTGACACTGTCCCTCACAACATCCTCCTGGGCAAACTCCAGATAGATGAGGGATAGATGAGTAGATGGTGAGGTGGATTAAGAACTGCGAGGCCAGAGGGTGGTGATCAATGGTACAGTGTCTAGTTGGAGACCTGTGGTTAGTGGTAGTCAGCCCTCAGTCCAGTCCTGTTCAATTTATTCATTAACGACCTAGATGAAGGGATGGAGTGCTCCCTSAGCAAGTTTGCTGATGWYACTAAGCTGGGAGGAATAGCTGACAGCCCTGAGGGCTGCGCTGCCATCCAGAGGGACCTGGACAGACTGGACAACTGGGCGGTGAGAAACCTTATGAAATTCAGCAAGGGCAAGTGTAGAGTCCTGCACCTGGAGAGGAATAATCCCAGACACCAGTACAGACTGGGAACCAACCTCCTGGAGAGCAGCTCCACAGAGAGGGACCTGGGCGTCATGGTGGACAACAAGTTGACCATGAGGCAGCAGTGTGCCCTCGTGGCCAAGAAGGCCAATGAGATCCTGGGGTGCATTAAGCAGAGCGTCTCCAGCAGGTCGAGGGAGGTGATTCTGCCTCTCTACTCAGCCCTGGTGAGGCCGCACCTCGAGTACTGTGTGCAGTTCTGGGCTCCCCAGTGCAAGAGGGATATGGAGCTGCTAGAGAGAGTCCAGCGCAGGGCCACGAAGATGATTAGGGGTCTGGAACATCTGCCCTATGAGCAAAGGCTGAGAGAGCTGGGCCTCTTCAGCCTGGAGAAGATCGGGAGGGGATCTAATCCATATATATAAATATTTAAGGGAGGGAGTGAGGATGTTGTGGCCGGCGTCTTTTCGGTGGTGGTCACTGATAGGAATTGAGGAAACAGCCACAAACTAAAGCATCAAAAAAGTTCCATAAGAACTTAAGGAAAAATTTCTTGACAGTGAGGGCAACAGCACTGGAACAGGTTGCCAAGAGAGGTTGTGGAATCTCCCTGTATGGAGATCTTCAAAACCCGCTTGGACGCAATCCTGTGCCACGTGCTCTAGGTGACCTGTGTGTGCAGGGGGGTTTGGACTAGATGATGTCTGGAGGTCCCTTCCAGCTTTAAGGATTTTATGATTCTATGAACCCACTGCTAAGTATGTTCCGAATTATGATGACTTGAATGAAACCACTGAGTGCAACAGTTTTTGCATGCACATGAGTCAGTGAGCCCTAGGTTATACCCCGGTGGTCAGTGGATTTCCCTGATACCTCACCTACAGCCTTGCCAAGCCTAAGGGTTAAAAATAATAATAATAATAATAATAATAATAATAATAATAATAGTTAACAATACAAATAAGTAAAACATGTTTTATGTCATGACTGAGGTCTCTCAGCCATGCCTAAAAAGCTCATGATAAGTTTGCTATCTCTTTCAAGACAGAAGGATCAGAGAGGAAGAACTAGAAATTCTTCAACATTCCAGAAGTAATATATTTGGTCTAAAAATATTCACATTCTGCCTGAAAGGGGGAGAGTGGAGAATAAGACCAGTGTTTTCATGAGGTTTTATTTATTAAATTTGTGCCTCTTCAGCATCTGGAATAATATGGCCATACAGTCCCTCTTTTTAACGAGCCACTCTGCTTATGAAAGAAGACCTCACAAGAGAAAAGGCTTCGGAGCAGCATGGTTCCACTTGCTGCCACTGGCTACAGCTCTTGCATCAAACAACACTTGCAACCAGCTTATTTGCTCCCATGATCCAGTCATGGATGGACTGACAGGATTTTATGAAAGACTCTTGCAGTAGAGACACATCAGCACTAAACCCCGAGTGCTCTTTTCTCAGTATTCTTGAATCGTGGTTTTATGATAAACAGAAAAAAAATCCCAGATGGTCATTGATTGAGGTTATATGAGTATTTGACATGAGGCATGTCTTCATTAAATAGAAGCTTCGTATTGAATAAATAGCAAAATCAAAGGGACATCATTTTAAGGGATGTCAGGTGATATAAGGGAATATATAGGGGAATATACACAGGCAGCTGATCCATTGTGTGATACCAGACAGTCCCTTCTTACCTTGCTAAAAGATTAGATACAAAGCTTTAGGCTCTCACTAGAAATTCTTAACTTATTTATTCACACAAAATATTTTTGAATGGCAAAATTATTAAGAAGAATTACATTTGCTCAAGAAGTTTCTGCTTATTTTCTCTAATGCAGTTGTTGATATTTGAGTGTATATTGAATATCTTCTCTACAATGATACGCTTGAAAACAATATTTACTGTCATTCTTTAACTATAACTATTAGAAAAGCTATGAGTTAACTAACTTACAACACTTAAGTGTATACTTTAGCATAGTAAAATTCAGAAAAAGATAACCATGTATCTGTACCTGAGGGCTCTGTCATGTGTAGTGTGACTATGAACATTTTTGTACTACCTGTTCTTTATCTGGGCCTTGGAGTTAGCTTGTGTCCTTTTTCACCATTACACTCATTTAGATTTTTTGATGATTTCAGACTTTCAGCTTTTATTTTCTTATTTCAAGCGTCATAAGTTAATGTGCTCATGCTTGTTTTGGACTCTCCTAGCTAGCATCCCAGAAGAGTATTGTCAGTCTCCCTTTCTATTTACCCGCAAAGCAATCTTTTCCCTCCTGTTCCTCCAGCAATTGTTAAACAGTTGCAGGTTAAGACAAAGCAAATCTTTAGTGCGTGCAGTGGGTCCTCCTCTTATACTGGCCATTATCTTTCAGCGATATTCTTTCTGAGCTAGCTTTGCTTTACATCATCCTGCAGCATACTAGATGGCAACAACAAACACCCATCTGTTCAAATGTTACTAGGCCGGGTGCCCATGGAAAGGAAATCCCCTTAGATAAGCAAGTGCATCAAATCAGAGAAGAGGCAAATGAATGGAAAATAACCCTAGGTCTGCTTGCTCTTTCTAACAAACCAAATCAACATAGGACTGATGCCAAGAGCCCATGCGTCTGCTAGCAAATATCTGAGAGAGCACACTTCATTTGGAAAGAGCACCCTGCCCAACATGCATCCTCTTTTCTCATCTCATCCTCTCCTTCATTTCCTGATAGTAAGTTGTGCAAACTTGCCCATTTCTAGGGATCAATTTCATGTTAAGAAATGGGGAGGCTCCCACTGACTGCTTTTACAATAAGATGCTCACTGGATGCTCACTGTTGAGAGAAATCTTTTTTTCATGTCCCAGATAAATATGTAAAAACAATCATTTAGAATTTTCTCATGTTTTTCTGATAATTTATAATATTTATTATATATTTTTTTTCCAACCATTTTTATCCAGGAACATGAAACAGAAAAGTTCTATGCTTGCAGGAAGGAGACTCTTAGGGAGTTACATGTGTTCATTTGAACTTATGATTTTGAGTTGCTTTTTTTCTAACTCCCAGTGCAGACTGCAGCACCAGGAAGCTGTAAATAGTCTTTGTGAACCTTTGTCTTCATGGCTTTACCTAAGCTCCCTTTGTACGTAAGTGTCACAATGAGATTGCTGTATCTCACAGTCATTTAATCTAGTCTTGATTAATTCTCACATCCCCACTGGAGGCATCAGCTTCTTCAATACCTCCTTCTGTGAAGCAGATAATCACATAAATTGCCTTTTGAGCTATCCATGCAGGAGACTTCCCTTCTCGCTTCTGAACTAGAGAGAAAAGAGTTTCCAAATTCTGCCCTCATTGTGCCATCTTAGATCTCTGGCGTGGCTTCCCTGAGGAGGATAAAGTTTGCCATGCATTGCCTGTAGAAATGTTCTCTCTAAACAAATCCTTCCTGTGGCTTTACTGCAGGTGTCAGTCAGGCATGCCTAAATATGTCTGCAAGATGTGCCCATAGAGCAATAATCTCATACCCTGTGGATGTCGAGAACCAAGACAAAATAATAAGCGTACTCCAGGTTGAATGAGGTTAACTAAGTTGTGTTCAGTTTATTAATTTTACCCATATACATAGCTGGTTTTGTAAACACCAGGTGAGGATGCAGGATAAAATGTAACAAAGTGGTAGGGGAAAAAATTTCAATATGTAACGTGCCAGTGTACCAACTGTGCTTTATATATACTTTACATTGAAAACCAAATAAACGAGAGCTTTCCAGAGGAAGTACACATTTTATTTTGAACTAGCAAATTTAGTTTATTAAAAAGTAAAAAAATAAATCTACAGTAGCAACAGTGCAAACACATCAGAACTTGCATGGCAAACAGAACACAAATGAATAAAAATTATTATACAAATAGCCCAATGTTTCGTACGGTCCTGGCTGTGACATGTACAACAAGCAACAGGGTGAGAAGTATACTGCAACATAAACATGAAGATGAGCTGCATATTACTGGTTCTGTCTTGTATGGTCTCTCTATTTCAGGAGGTAAAGCTGTCATGCCTTGGATCTGCAATTAAAATCACCAAAAAGGGTCAGAGATTCTTCAGAGAAAATTAGGAGTCTGTCTTTTACTCTCTAAATATTTGGCTGTTTTCTTCAAAACCTATGGTTTGCTTTGTGTTGAGATTGTAATTCTTACTGTAGAGACCTCAAGCTCAGTAAAAATTCATATATTCATATATTCCATGCCAAGTTATTGGTGGCAGCCATTCTTGTCAGTTGGTGAACAGCTGTATGCACTGGCATCCTCACCAGCAGAGTAAGATTGGTTGATTTGTGTTGGTTGTTTTGTGGAGTTATAAGAGATAAGAAGTGCAATAGTCATATTGAATGTTATTTAAACCCATTCTTTTGTACATACAAGGCTTATACCTGTACATACAGGCAGTTAACTGGGCACACATCTATTTCTATATATTTTCTATTTATTACTCCTCCCTAAGAATTCAGTAAAAATTTTAAGGGGGTTAACATATTCACTTGCTTGTTCCAGTTTTGATATGAAATGGGAAAAATGTGGGTGCTGTTGGGTTATGCTTTTCCTAAACGTGCTCCTTACTTGCGTAGTTTAATTCTTAAAGTAACACTGCCAAGTATAGTATGTTGAAGAGAGAAGTTCTGTGAAAGGCAAGCTACTGAGCACAAACATTTATGAAGGTTTGAATGTCTACATATAAAGTATGAGCTTGTCTTAGAGGTTTTTCATGTTGCAATTATCCTGCACTGCTGGAAAAATAAACCCTTCAAATATTGACTCAATCTAAGCAGATGTAATACAAAACTAAAACTGACCATGACACCATCCCTAGAGAAGAAGGAAGGTATTTCCAAGTCACTTCCTCTGTTTTTTTTCTTGTAACAACTCACCGATTGTTTGGCTATTCAGTTTAGGTCTGTTCTTGATTTGGAGGAGGATGGCAAATTGAATGTAATATTGCCCATGAGGGAAGGAAAAGGAAGGAGTCCTGATCTTAGCTTTGAGGACTATGTCTTAGTCATTTGAAATCAGAAACTAACGATAAAAGTAAGAACTAAGCACTCCCAGTTGCAGTGAGATCACTCTTTGACTATGTTCTCTAAGTTGTGAGCCTTATTCTTTCATCCTGTCAGATAAAAGGCAACAGCATTTTCCAGAAAGCATACCGTTTAGAAAGGAAAGCCTATCTGCTCCTGATAAAAGTCACATGTGTTTTCCATCTTTTTAACTTGTTCTCTGATAAATAATCAGGGAGAGAGTGGCTATGCAGTTGCTACTGGCAAGTAGTTGTAAAGGTCAAAAAATTTCACCAGAAATAGTGAATATTCATATCTACTGTCAATAACTGCTTTTCATAGAAGGACCAAAGTAGGGTAATATAAAGAAAAATCAGAACATCTTTGATTAATTATAGCTCATGGTATTTCATTCACATTTGTAGGCAAAACAGTCTAATCAATACTGGAAAACTTGGAGAACACTGCTGCAGAAAAGGGAATTAGAGGTAGAATGGCCTGTAGTGGGGGAAGATCAGGGTGAACAAAGGTCCCTTCTCAGAAGCACTTCATCAGTAGTACTTGGTATCAGCTCTGTTAGGCTGGCTAAAAATTGTATTTGGATATTGAGGAAACAATCTTGAATTTGGACACAGTAAAGGAGTTCAAGGCACTTAAAGTGACAATATATGTTTTTCAGTGTCTCTTTCATGGATCATACTCTCATGATGTAATAATTCCTTACCAACATGTATCAATACCAAAGATACTAGTTTCTCCCTGAGGGTACTTTAAAATACGATTAGACATTTAGAAGAAATAGCAACTTATTGGACAACTATTTTTATCTTCCCATTTGTTAATCAAAAGGAAAGAAGAAAGGAAAAGCACAGAAGATAAAATCTTCCAAAGGGCACATGGGAGAGAGTTAGTTTAAATGTATTCTTTGATCCACTACTGTAGACATCTTTGAGACATAAGACTAGCAAGAGGTAAGAGATGTAGGGAGAGCACTTATATAACCTCAGACCATGTAGAGATCTGTGTTAAATAAGTTTCTTGAGACTCCTTTGGCAGTTAATATAGCAGAGTGTTTCGGAGAACAAACCTGCTTAAAATCTGACTCACCCATTGAAAGACCCTAACGGACAACGGAGGGAGCCAACGGAGACTTGTTTTTGAACTTGGACATCTTGTCTGGATACACATGGATGTCCTCATCAATGTTCCAGATACAATGGAAGATTCCAAGCTTCCATTACTGACTTCAAACACTGCTTGCAGTTCCAGCTTTTCTACTCTTTTTAATATACTTGGAACTTGAGCCAGGCAAAAACAACAAAACCATTCTTATCATTTATTATTTCATTTCTTCAATGACCATGTCAGCTGTGTGAACATACCCCGCCAGCTACTTACTCATACCGGATCAAGCAGCAAATGTCATATCAGGCAGTTTCATGTCATTGTCACTGTCCCTTTGAAAGCTCAGGAATAGACTTACCGACCACTCTGCATTGTCTGTTTTTGAACATCGCACATTCACTGGTAGTTTAAGAACGAGTTCATTATAGGAAAGACCCTCTGATCTGGACCACTTGAACTTGTTCATTGCATCCATAAAAGACAGGTTTTTGTATTGCTTAGGACTCTTGATAATAAAAGGCCAAGTCCTAAAGAAAACACATAACAGATAAATGTAACACCATCTATTGAGAGAGATGAGGGAAAACTTTTGAGTAATCTACTCAGAAAATGAAACACACTGTAAATTTATATAATTACATATGGCTCACATTCTCAGTTGGTGAGAAGTGATGTAGTTTCATTGACTTTAACAGACCTATGGAAGTCTGGCCTCAGTGTCAGACCTGCTACCAGGTGCTTCTAAAAGTGAAGGACATTTTAAAAAACAAATTACATTGCTGTTCTCTGATCTACAAACTGAATACACGGTAAATTCGAAACAAATCTTCTTTGGTGACTTTAGAAAAAAAAAGAGAGAAGGAAAACACCAAAGGCACACTCTCTGCTAGGCTTGGCAGGCAGCCATTAGAGAGCTGCTTCCAGATCCCTCTGCCTAGCTGTGGTCACAACTTGGATAATAGGACTAATCTCAGCATAGTTCTGGGTTCCTCTAACATGTATCATTTGGCAACTGTCACAAAAGAGCAAACAAAAATAACTGGAATACAGAGTCCTGGACATTGCTGTTTGACATGTCCTGGCACCCTGTTTGCAAAGGAACTTTTGGTAAGGCCTGAGACAGAAATCTGTGATGCTGTCTTTAGACATCTGACAATTGTCCCATTTTCCTTCCCATTCTCCCGTTTTTTATCCCCAGCAGGAATGAGTGAGGTCGAATCCTGTTCCCTCCCTGAGATGTGGAAAGGGAAACAATAATGACTTCTCCTGCCAGTCCCAGAACAGGGAATAGAAAAAAAAAATCATGAAGAAAACTTTTCTTGATTGTTTCTTGTTTGATTCTAAGAGAATTAATGGAAAACAGCATGATGAATATGGCAGGCTTTTAAAAAGAGAAAGCCAAAAGCTGCTAGTGCAAAAATGACTCTGCTTGACTAAAAGTTTAACTGACCTAAACAGTACTTTTGATGGGAGCATGAGTGAATCTTTTTGAAATAATTTAGATAAGTTGAGATCCATTCCATACTTAGGTATGTGGGATATAATTTTAATCGCACACATATTATTGTATCCCAATACTTTTTCATCTCTGCTCCTCATGATTTATGCCACTGTCTGTGTCAGAGTAAGGAAAATAAGAGTTTTAAGGTGAACAAATAATGCCTTGCTTCTGCTTCCAGTTTGTTTTCATGTGTAAGACAAGAGTGAATTTAGAGAAGTCAGTGAAGTAATTCTAGTGTAAGACTGACACAAGAGAGATGAGTATCAGGTCACATACCCTTAGGCTGACAGAGCTTAATTAAACAGGAATTGCGGATTAGGTCATAAATACTAGAGGCATTAATAATCTCGCTAATTACTATTCCATATGCAGCAGACAGTCTGCATACTTATTCTATTCAAAACATCTTTATTTCCTCAGGCCAAATGTACTTTTTTTTTTTCTTAAATACAATTATCATGAATGAACACTCAAGAGAGCACACATTTGTTACAATATTTTCTTCCTAAGCTCAGAAAGACTCTCTTTGGTTGGACCTGTTTAGATATTATTTCTTAAAAGAAGTTGTAAATAGAAATGGCAAGAAAATTGAAGCAGGCATTGCACTGTGACTTTCAACTTTTCTGTTGCAGATACAGACTTCAGACCAGTAATCTTGTACAACAAATGATTTTGCAGTAATAAATGGTTTTGTTAAGAGCTACTGCGTAAAGAAAATTAATTTTAAAATATAATTATAGGCTATTAGTGTATCAACTATATTTTAAAATCCTGCTAGTGCCTTTATTTATGGCCACTAACTTTATGAATGTAATTTGCATTTCATTACTAGTAATATACTATGACAAAGAACTAAGGGTCATTTGAAAAATCTATGTAATCTCATACACCAAAACAAATGGCAGAAATACATATACACATTCATAAATATTTTACTTGCCTGACTGGTCTGTATATTTCCTTTACACCAATAAACTGGAGTTGTTCCATTATGTCTGGAATACTTGCACATCGGGTGAGGTTGATTCTTGGGTAATAGAGGAGATATGACAGGCACATTTCATTCCTGGTGCTCAGACCACCCTGAAAATGAAATTTTATTTTATTTAAGATAGTCTTGGAATTTCACAGATAAAAACACTGATTAGCATTTATATGATAATGAACTTGTAATGGGAGGTACAATTTGAGAGGTATCCTTTGCTCATTAGATTATCAAGCAAAAATATTATTACATAATTAGTTACAAAATACTTTTCAAGCTCAAATGGTATCTCCTGAGCTGAGATATCAGAAAGATTGTCTATCAATATTTAGTAAAATGGAGATTGGGACAGAATATATATGTAATGCCTGATATTGTTTTTGTACTTATGTTGATCCATTAATGTTTTTTCTTACCCATGTCATACGAGTTCGGTCCATAGTACTGTAGTGACATTCTGTGATTAAATTATCCCCCTGAAAGACAAGATTTAAGATGTTTACTGTTATTAAGTTTATCAGCACTAGCTTCAGGTGACCAAAAATGACTGCAAAAACTTAAGAAATAAATTTATCAAAGTCGATATGAGTTTTAGAAAGAGCAAAGAATTAGGTAATTAGTCTAGACTAAAACTTAGCACTTAGTATCCATATTGTCCCAAATCTTCAGGGATCTGTGACTGATTAAATGGGGTCTTATTCAGTATTGGATGCATTTTTTTTCAAATAGCACCGAAAATGCCAAGTTATGATCCTAATTTCAGGGAAATTATATATGCAGACAATGTGCACACATGATTTGTGCTCCAAAACTCTTTCAGCACTACTTTGGGTATCTTGCTCCAGGCTCATTCATCCTGCCAAAGTCAATAAATTTGTTGCCAAATCAGGAAAAGAAGGTTTCCCACATCACAATAACAACGATTTAACTACCAAGCCTTGGAGTAGAGGAGTGGCAGGCAAAGACTCATCTGCCTTGACAGATACGTATGGGAAAGGCTGAGTGATTACCTTCTCAAGTACCCGCAATTAACTTTCTGCTGTTTTGACAAACTGATCTACAGTGTTTCTAAACAATAAATAAAAAAAGAGTAGTACATTTATCCCCTGTACCTAATTAAGTGCATATCTCAAAATCACCAATATTATCAAATGGAAACAAAAGTACTGAGATATTGCACTAGGATGTGTATAGAAGTGTGCTATAGAGAAGTAGTTTTTGCATAAGGTGAAAGCAATAAATGGCATTGAGCAAGGCTCACTTCAGAGACAGAATACTAGCTTCCATTCTAGCTGTCCTTTTAACATTGCAGATATTATCAGATACTTTTTTTTTTTGCTGCCTACTGCCTTTTGTCTTGGAATTTTAAAAGGCCTTTTTCTATCATTTACTTGCATTTTCCTAAAAATATTACAGGCTTTCTCTGCAACAGCATCTAAGCTTGCCATCTTCAGCCAGCCTTGTTCCTAAACCCTGAAATGCTTCTTTCCTGGAGAAGGTAACACAAGTTCGTCTTTGAAGTCCCAGTAGAGTACAAGCAGTAGATTTTCAAAGCTGCACCTGAACATCTAGGTTAAATTAAATTAGAAAGTTGCTATTTGAGCTTCTTTGTTCTAAAGAACAAGTAGCAAATTTGTCCTAATAGGGGACAGAAGAGATAAAGGAAGGAAGAAAACCGGGCTGTTTCAAGCTATGATCTTTCTGACCATACCCACAGTTTAGTCATTTCATCAGCCTTTTCAACTTCCTAGCTTCAGTTATGAACAAAATGTGTTTTTTTAGTTTTTTTGCATGCATTTCATGATGTTAACAACAGACTTGTTCACATGCCCTAAGACAAGTGCAGCTGCTCTGCTGGCCAGATCTGGGGCATCCAAACCTTTGCAGCACTTAACTTTCTGTCCTCGAGCCAAAGCTTCAGAAATGCACTGCCAGGTAAGGAGACGAGTGAATAATTTTTAAAATGAGTAACTCATCCAAAGAACGCAGACTCTTTTCATGAAAAATCTATGGATAATTAGTGATTTAAAGTTTTATAATATGTTTACAGCTTCTTTTTTTTAAAAAAAAAAAAATACATTATTACAAGAAGAGCAGTAGAGTTGCATGATTTCTTATTCCAGAGTGCTTTTTTTGTTTACTCAGCAAAACCTCATGTGGAGCATTAGCTGCGAGTTTCCCTCCCAGCAGGAAACAAAACCATGAAATAACAGAAGACCTACTTGGCTGATCTGTAGAGGCATGTTTGCAAAGCTGCATGCTTGCTGTGTGCGAGTATTTGGGATGGGCTGCTTAGTTCCACTGCCTCAGTAAAGCCACATAGTGGGGTTTCAATTCTATAGCTAGATGGAAGCATGCACAAAGATGGTACACATGTGCATGAATTTATAGTCTCCTTTCCACAAACATATACAATTGTAAATCTCAGATCAGATACTTGTGGACACCAAACACCTCCCACATTTAGCCTAAATGGATGGTACAAATCAAATTTTGAATGGAGACATTTTTTGGACAGTGCATTTGTGACCCTGTATAAGTGGAAACACGAAAAAAGCATCAAAGAAAATCAAATAAAGAAATTAAAGACATCCTGCTGCAAAGTTAATCCTTAATGTGAGTAAATGTTAGGCACATGTTCTCTTAAAGCACATTCAGGAGAACAGCGATGGGTGTCATACAGGCAATATGGTCCTTTCTTCTTTCAGATACTGAAACTCCTGGAAGTTGAAGTCAAACTCATCGTCATAAGCCAGCAGCTTCTGCTCCTCGCCGTTGCGGAAGTGGCGCATCCGGATAGCTCTGCCGGCAAGATGGGCGTGAAGAAGCACCGCAAACACGTGAATCCCACCAGGCCGCTCGGCACCTAGAGCCTGCCCGGAAAGCCAACATCAGGAGTGGGCCCAGATGCCGTGTACAAACAGAGCTGAGTACAAACTAATAAACCCATTTCATGTTCCCTTAGTCTACAGCAGAACAAGTGGCATACAGGTAGGAGCAAAAACAAATCAATATGTGAAATTAAATGTATACACAAGAAGGGGTGGCTGGAGGGGAATTTCTTTTGGTTTTAGTAAAGATGCATTTTAACGTGGGACACACAGTTTTTATCAAGATCAACTGGACTGCCAATAATTCTCAATCAAATATGACCTTTAAGGGTATTATATTAAAATTGGCACAGGATTTCTGTCCTTGGACTGATATGGCTGAATGTGGATGTTTAAAGTGAAAAATATTTTCAGTGCAATTGAGAATATTATCTTCAATATTGTGCCAAGAAAAGCACTTCAAAATAAGATGCTATAATTAATATATGCTCTAATTCCCATCTTCAAGTAAGCTGGTAGTGAAATATTGAAGATTTATATCTGAAATTTTCTTTCCAGGTCAAAACCATTTCAAAATGAACTTTGCCAGAATAGCACAAATCTGACATCATTCTCACTGCAACAAACAGATCCGAACTTTGGCTATCCTAAACTCCTACTCTTGATCAGAGCCCAAACTGGAATGAACCTATAACTGAAATATATTCCAAGTAAAGCTTTTATGTTGGAAACCTCAGTGACAACAGGCAGCATTCAATATCAATAAGAACAAGTTTAAATTCCATATCTAGTACACTCTTCATACCAAATGATATCATATATCATAAAATATAAATAATGATTCAACCTTTCTCTAGAAATGACAAAATATCTAGAGAATCAGAGTTTATGCAGTACTTCCATAATGTCATTAAAATAATCCATAAAGAAATTTAAGTTATTTTAACAAAACCCAAGTATTTAATGAGTTCACAGTTTTGTGCTTCGGGCCATAGAAGCAAAATCTATTCAAGTATTCAGTTGCTGTTGCTGATCTAAGAAAACTTCTCAGGTTTTCACTTCAAGACAAGGAGCCTTTTACATATAGATCTCAGTTAATCTCTCTCCATTTTTCTACTAGGCTAGCTATTAAAGGCCATTAGCAGCTTTGTCATGGAAAGTAAAGTATGAGTTTACATTAAAGAGTGGATTAAATCGGTGTATGCATTGCATCACTCAGTATTACTTATATCAATAAAGCAACATATTAATAGAACACTCTGAAACCTGAGATAATCGTCATTTAACAAGCTCTTTTTTTGTAAAGTACTAAGGTACTGATACCCAAAAAGGTTCAGAGTTCTAGTGTGTACCATGAGGCAAATGTCATTGCTCACATGTCTTCAATGAGCATCTTTCAATCTTACCAGGCAGTTAAGTAGGCTGCCCTGAATTATGTCTGTGAATACAACCCAGCACTGTCAGACAGGAGGCATACCTCTTCCAGACATTCCAGCGTGCAGTGACCCTCTGACACAAATTCAGGCATGCCTGGTGGGATGTTGTGGAAGAGGCTAACCCAAAGCCCAGCTTCAATAACCCCAGCATCATATTTCCTTAAAACTGGAGTATAAATTAGCCTCAGTCCAGAGTTATCTATCAAGCCTGAAACAAAAGAGGACACAGTCAATCGGAGCTATAAATCAACATCAAAAAAAAAAAATCACATTTTTCAGGGTTTGCCTTATTTCTTTTAGTTTTTAAATGCATATTCAGGAATTAGCCTCAATAACCCATGAAAGAGTCAAACCATTCATGGGGATGCAGAAAGTATCTCGTGGGCAGCCCATGAGAAGGTTGTTTAGGCAGAATATGTTGGCATCCGCAGTGGTCAGATGTGAATGAAAAATGCATCATTTCTGTTAAATGTCCCAATACAAACCCCAGAGGAAAAAAGGTAGAGCATGGAGAGAACAAATAGTAAAAGCAAATTAGTTTTCAATAGGTGCTACGTATGATTTTTAAAATTAAACATTTAAAAAATTGTCTTAAAGTTTGTTTTGATTTTTAAATGTACAAGGCAAAGAAGATAAGAAAACTATATAGAATTTTTGAAGACTCACAGACCCCTCTCGATTTCAAAAAATAATTAAAGGAATCAAAGTTTGCTGTAGAAAGGTTGACTTTGAGTGATATTGGCGAGACTTTCATTTGTCTAAATGCTTAACCATATTAATTTGCTTTTATATCTATTCAGAATGTACAGTGCCTCCATCAATCAATGGCTTATAATTCCCTCTCCTGTATTAGACAATTTTACCTGGCAAGATATACACACAAAAAATGACTGAATTATTGCACAAGTATTAATTTCTGTGTTAGTTCATCTACTGTTCTTCATTGTTTTTCCATTCTAAATGTCAGCTTTAAAAATTGAACATGCAAATAAATTTCCAAGTACCTGAGAGAAAGTAAGAGGCCCCCCAATGACCTACACTAGCCTTCTAAGAGCCAAATAAACACAGTAGTGCCTGAAACCAAACGGTTTATCAATATGAAACCAGCAGGCTATTTTGAGAGTGACAAATGCTAGAGATATTGAGTAGGGTGTAAGGTGTTTATTCACCCTAATAACTAACAGACAGCAATACATAATTACTGAGGAACACAGGATATGAGCTATGGACAGACAATTAAGCACGATAATCAAGAAACCTACTGATTTGAGACTTTCCACAGAATACAAATTATAATCACTGCTGCAGTGATATGTGCTGTCCCACAAGATCTCAATTTTAATGCACTTGGGAAACTGGACCAGGTCCCTTTCCAATGCTCTTAGTCGAATCTCACCGAGCTGAATCTTTCCCCTGCCGTGTCCTATTCCACATTCAGCCTGCCCGTTACCAAGACTGAAGTGCCAGACACGGTTATGTGATCCAAGGAAATTTAAGTGTTTCTGATAAACAGTTTCAAAAGCAACTGTCTTTCAAATTAAAAGCAAATGTTAACAATTACAAAAACAGCAACATCCAAAAACGTACAAGTTAGAAGCAGTTGAAACATTTGTGAGTCTAACTGAGAGCCTCTGAGTCACTCAGGAAAACATTAGGCAACAGCACTAAGTGACCCTGCTGGTAAACAGTATGCTCTTTAACAGCGAGAGGCAGGCCTGGAAAAAACAGAGCTGAAACTGGGGGGAAAACCGTGCTTTTGTGGCAGTTTGACCACGGTGCCTGCAGGCCTGGCAGCAGCAGGGCAGTGGGGTAGGCAGCCTTGCACAGCAGCCGCTTCCCTCCAGCAACCCTCCAGCTCCTCACACTCTTGCCTCATTTGCTGTATCAGCAAGCAGAGGAGCAGAACTTTATTCCTGACACCCATTCCTGCCTCCACAGTCTGAATTTTCCCTGCTCTTCTGTGGATGCTGTATCCACATATGAGCAACCCAACAAGGCCAAACTGTCCCCACTGCTTGCAAAGGGGCAAGAAATGTGATTAATCCCTGGCCTTTCTAAGGCATGTAGCACCAGTGATACAAATGAAGTTTACTGCATCCCCAGAAAATGTGTATTTGGAATGGACAGCGTTTGTCACTGTGTGTCAGTTTATCAAAGCAATTTTAAAATATGAACCAACACAGAGAGCCCTATTTAAACACCGGGGGAAATAAAGAAAGACCAGTGCATTATGCTGCTTCTACCCAGTCCAAGTGCACCAGGCATCAGAATATATTCAAGTACAGCAGCTCAATATAGTTTTGTTTAAGAACAAAAAAAAAGAGCATTACTTATCTTCTCAGAAGTCAGCTTTGAACTATCTTAGCTTTTCTGGGGCACTCTGGCTTCATAGCAAAACTTCCTTTTGCTTTCTTTAAATATAAGTAAATCTTAGAATGAAGATTTAAAAAGAAAAATACAAAAAGAAAGCTTATCTTTTAAGATAAACTGCTTTTACTGAGCAAATGGTCTAGCAACCTGAGACTTTCCTTTGCTTTCAGAACCTGCCCTCAGCTGAGGTCTTAAAAATAATAGAAAAATAAATAAATAAATAAATAAATGGCCCTAGCTGTCACTTTTTTTAGCATTTCAAGGCCACTGAGTGCTGAGTAATTCTCCTCTGTTATATCTGAGTCTGACTGGATCTCTCAGTGAAAGGAATAGGATATAGAAAGAGCATAAGGAATGTAGTGATAAAGAGATGTATTCAACTGGCCCAATTCTTTGGACATCCGAATCTCTTCCTGGTAATAACCAGGAACTATTGACTGGAAAAAAATGAATCTCAGATTTGCTTTTGCTCTGTTTGCAGAGGGATGCAACAGGAAATGCTTGTGTCCCAGTACATGTCCCAACCTTTGTGTTTTAAAGAGTGTGACGGTACAAACCTTCTGTATATGATGGGTTGTCATAATGCACCTCCATAAGTACAAACAGAGGATCACCTACTGTGCCAATGGACAAACCAACATGAGGGGGGTAGGTGAAGCCCTGGAATTCAAAACATATTGTCAGAAAATTTTTTACAATGTTTATTGCTTTTTTTAATCTATCCATTCATCCATCCATTTATCTAAATGCATAATTAGATTAACAGTATAGTAATATTCTATTTTATATATATATATATAGAGAGAGAGAGAGAGAAAATACTGAATACATTAAATCATTAGATTCTCTACCTTCTAGAGGATAAAGCCCTGAGCAACTTGGTCTGACCTCATGGCTGACCCTGCTCTGAGCTGGAGGTTGGACTAGAGACTTCCTCAAGTCCTTTCCATCCCAAATCATCTTATTATCTTATGATTATTTACCTTACATTTGTTGCTTCAGCTGAAAAGGAAAAATCCATTTTAAAAGCATAAACATTGTATCATCAAGGGGTTAGTTTGAGAATAAAATTCTTACAAAGAAAAGAGAATCTTCATTTAAAATGTTCCTATTTTTGAAAAGTGGTAATTTACAAGGGATACTGAGGTTGCATGCAATAAGATCACTTTCACTGCAGAGAGCTTTTAATTCTACAGAAAATTATCTGAAGGGTAAAAAAGATCTTTATGCCTATGTCTGCATTAGCAAGTAGTGTGGTGTAAAAGGAATAGATCTGCACAGTGCAACAGTTTGTGCTGGACCTGCTGCCCCCACGCTGTGATTCAGGGTTGTTTCCTTTGGACAAGCTCTGGTCTGACCCCATGCAGTTAATGTCATTAGTGGCTCAGGGTGCTAGGTTCAACCCCAGGATGTGCAAAGTGGCTTCCTCTCAAGGGAACTGTGCTCAGTCGCAAAACATTCATCATAAAAAAGAGATCTTTGTATGTGGGGAAACCTCAGAGGTGTACTTCAAAGCACACTCCTGATCCAAAGTGCAATGCTTCTAAGTACTAATGAATCTTAGCAGGAACCATATCCGCACCATTTTAGAGAACAGAGATAATAATATTATAATATGCAGTTTGAGATCCTTTCTAATTTGATGTGTACTAATGAAATAATCTGATTGATACATAGTAATAAATATTATCACCTCTGTATTACCTGTCACAGAATCCCAGAGAGGTTGAGGTTGGAAGGGACCTCTAGAGATCATCTAGTCCAACCCCCCTGCTCCAGCAGGAACACCCAGAGCACAGGGTGGCATCCAGGCGGGTTTGGAAGATCTCCAGAGAAGGAGACTCCACCGCCTCTCTGGGCAGCCTGTGCCAGGGCTCTGTCACCCTCACAGGAGAGAAGTTCTTCCTCATACAGAGATAGAACATATGGGTAAACTGAAGCACTATGAGTTTCATGACAAACCTGAGTGTAACCCAAATCTGCCAGATTCTTCTCTAGAGAGTTTTAGCAATGCAGCCATGCTTGCAAAAGCCTTCATAATCCTTGTTAAATGATAATTTATTTATATGAGGTTTTTATTTCACTTGGTTGAAGACAGTTGAAGGTACAAATACTAGGTCAGAGCATAGCTGATGGCAAAAAATGCCCAAAGTACACATCAGGGATAATGCTCAAAGTGGATCAAAGCTGCTTTTGATGGGTCTGTGTTGCAGCTCTGTGCACAGCAGCTCTGGGATCCTGAGCAACTGCCCTCTGGGACAGTCCTTAGGCCTCATGATGCAAAAGGAAGGCCATAAATATTGTTATCTGCCTGGTACCTGCACCACTGTTTGTGTGAGTATACAATAAATCAGGGGGCAATCAAGCACTGCTCACTCGGTAGTAGTGCTGAAAAGTACTATCCAGAGCCTAAATAGAAAAGAAAATGAAAACCCAGCTTGGGGCCAATATGGCATCACAGACTCTTTGCTGTAGATGTAGCCAAATGCCATAAAGCAAGTAGTTCTTGTGTGGGCTCTACACCAACATTAGATTGCTCCTACATGGAAATGATGCCTCTTAGGGTTGACTAGGGTATTTTCTGAGGCACAGAAAAAGACAACATTGTAACCAATGTGGTGGCGAGGCATGAAATGAATTGAACCAATATCTAAATTCATTTGGGAAGTGTCTTCTGGTCATCTTGTCTTCAGTTGCCTATAGATGGTGCTTTCACTTTTCTCTCTCTTTACAAGCAACAGCTGTTCACCATTGGTGGTTGCAGTGTATTGGACCAGATGGAATAATCTGATATGGGGAGAGACTTTCTTGCTCCTGAGTTACCTTTTTCCCTGTAGGGCAATAGCTACCTCTATATTTTTCATTTCATTTGGATATTCAATACATTTCATACTTTAAAGGCCAACAAGAACTTGGTGGTGAGGTATTTGTGGACTGTGATTATATATACACCTTTAAAAAGAGACAGATTAAGTAATCACTAACACACTAGGAAGAAGCTTTTCTACAACAAACACTCCCTTCAAGATCTGCTGTTGAACCATTTAGAAAGTTATTCATCCTACCTCTCCTCCAATGGCCCAAGCAAAAATGACTGTCTCACACGTGAGGAAAGAATCTGGCATGTTGGGGTGGTAGCATTCATGCCCGTAGTCCAGCACACTGTCGTTCAGATTGCTGCTGCACTGATACAGTAGGATATGGTGCACCAGATTCTCATGGCCTTTCTGTATTAATGGCTCAACCTATTGACATTGAAATAAAAAAATATGGAAAATACATCTCAGATTTGACCATTCAAATGCAAATATTCAGACAGATTTGAAGGTTATGTGGTGCATTTGTTTTAAAGAAGGAGGTCTGGCATTAGACTGCAGGTAGGTTGAGATGATCGTTGGTTCTCTGCAGCTTCAAGTATTAAAATAAAAACCTCTTAGCTCTACTGTGTCAATGGGGAATAGAAAAAGTTCTGCATCCCAACCAAATCTGCATTGCCATTTGTCTTGTTTTCCCTTCTCCCATCCCCGTCTTGCACTCTCTCTTGTCTTTTTCCCTCCCTGGTCCTGCAGAGCCAAATTTAAAAATGAAATAGATATAAACCAGTCAAATGTCTTTTCAGATGCACCAGATTGGTATTTAAAATACTCAAACTTTTTTCCCCATTTTTATCTCTTCTGTGTAGTCTTGAACTAGAATTCCCCTAAATTCTGCCCATAAATTCTGTATATCTATGTCTATCTGTATATCTAGGGTTAGGTCCGGAAGCATACCCCTTATTCCTTAGAAGCTTAACATATATTTTCTGTTTCTTCTGACATCTAAAAAAAATAGAAATAGCTTCCAATTTGTTAAATTCCACAGAGTTTATTAACATAAATTTATTCCTTCGAGGTTGGGTGCTCCTGTCTTGTCATGGCAGTGACAAGCTAGAGGGCTCTTAGGAGTGCCCTGATGCCCCCAGTGAATTTTGACCACTGAACTTAAGGGTAGACTGAACTGATTTCACTCTCATCTAACATTTTATTCACTCTGTCTTTGGATGGATGATGTTAAATCATGTCTGCCAGAGATGTCGTCCCTAGGGCAAACATGAATACCACTGAAGCAAAATTATTTTGCTTTTCAAAAAGATCACATTAAAAAAAACTCAGCATATGGAAAACAATATTCAAATGAAAGGAGGTTTTGCCTTGCTTTTACTTTCAAACATTTCATCCCATCCTCTACTCTATCTACCTTCAGTCAAATAAGAAACATTCTTTCAAATGTTTTCACAAGACAAATGGAGAGTTTTGGCAATGCAGTACTTAATACGTGGCTATACCGTGCAGTTTGGCCTTTTAATATTATTAGGAAAAAGAAGTTACTTTAAACAAGGAAAAAATGCATATACACCCTCTATTTGCATCCATTGGTTTTGCAAGCACAAGAACCCCAGGTAGTGGAGGCACAAACAAAAAAATGTTCTTGCTTATGCTATTACCCTATCAAAATATCTTTAGCACAATATTGTTACCACAAATGTCTCTCTCTTACTTCACACAAACCACTAAACTGAAGGAGAAAATAGGTCAGGGAAGGAAGAAGCAGTCAGAGCTTTTGCATATCAAGACCACCCTTGTTGACATAAATCAACAAAATTTCATTGAAGTCAGGCTCTAAGGGAGCCCAGTTGCTTGCTGAGTACCCGCATGTGTGTCCAAGAAGAGCAGAGCTGAAAACCACCCACTTCACCGTGCTCAGAAGTCAGTGGACTGATGCCAATTCAAACGGATGTACCAAAGTTTTATTTTGATGGCAGGGCTGAAACACTTCTTTGCATAGAGATCTTTTGTATTAAGTAATCCCTATTTCGGTTAGCATCACAAATTAAAGTACTAAAAAACTAAAGTATTTTTGAAAGGAACTAAGATAATGCAGTCAGTTTTCCCATCAGATAAGAATTCACTCTCAGATATATCAGAGACAAAGATTCAGAAATTCACTTCAGTTTGATATTGCTCCTTACCTCTTCTCCTTCACAAATCTGCATATTTATGGAAATCACACCCATATCACACTATCTTATACCTTAAATATCAGTCTGTCTCAATGTCTCGCATAATGTATGGACTAGTCTCTGGGGCCATTATGGGGCCATAATCTCTGTATCTACCAAGTAATAAGAGTGTTTTGTTCAAAAATGTGATGGTTCTGCCTGCTGATACAAGATCCCAGCACCTGCTGTGCTTACAATCACTGCTTCAAGAGCAACTTCCCCTCGGAACAATGGGACATCACCAAAATTAGAAGCTCTCATCCTGCCACTGGCTCCTCAGTGGCAGTTACCTAAACAGTAGCAGCACTTCAGAAAGTGTTTCTGTTCAGCTTGCTTTAGCTAAGGAAAAAAAAAAAGTAGAACAAACCCTCAAGCACCTTTCCAATGCATCCTGTAGAGCATTTTATATTCCTCAGAGCATTTATAAATAATAAAAAACCCACATTTTTATTACAATTTAGTTAAGCAATGCCACCTTTCTCATCTCTTAAGCAAATAGAGGGATAAAATTACTAGGATAGGTTAAAAAAAAAAAGAAAATTATTTTTAACAAAAATAATAAGAAAAATCCATTAATCACAAGTTGTTTATTTCCCAGGAGTGTATGGGGAATATTTTCATGATCAGATCTTACAAGTTTCCAGCCTCATTTCTGACTGAAACAAGATAAGGAAGAAGAGGAGCCCCCACTTCAGTCTTTAGGTTCTTTTTTTCTGATGTAATGAATAGCTAAATATGTGTGCTAACTGGAATAACTTCAGCTGAAAAGGAGAGAAAAAAAAAATTTATTTCTATTCTCTGTCCTAGTAATTAGCTGAACAAGGGATTTAAACGTGCCTTTCCTACAACTCAGTTGAGTGTTGTGCAAATTACTTGGACATTTGTTATTTCAGCTTACACAACAACCCAGTTGCTTATGCTGTTTCCCTTTTCCTCTCTCACTTTCCTTGGAGAATATCTGTTCAACTTCTGACTGTGCTCCACGTTGACAACAGATTCCAAAATGTCTTTTTTTTTCCGCCTCCAGTAAACAGGATTTTTGTTCTCTGTTCAGTTTCATAAACAACACTGAACAATGACTGAGTTCCTCATACATAAGGCCACATCTTGTAAGTCACCAAAGAACTTAAATGTGCATATAAGTAGTCCCAGGTGTAAAATGAGTTGCTAAAACCCGTATCTACAATAAAATATGACTACTGTGGCCTGGTTTCCAGAACACTCACAGCCACAGTTCACTCTAACTCCATTTGTAGGGCTTATTTCCTACCAGTTTATTCCTATTTTAAAAGTAAATATCAATCTTGATCCCTAAATATAAGCATCCAATCTTACAGCATAAACTGTTGAATGTATAAGGCCAAAGTTTCAATTAATTTAAAAGATTTAGAAATAAAATTTTGGGGTTTTGATAGCCTTTACTTCCCAAACCACAAAACATTAATCTAAGGTCTACTTTTACAGGTCTCCAGTCATAATAGTAGTGGACCAACACTGAAAAGTTACCATGACTTTCTCACTAATTTGCCTTGGGAAATAACCCAGCTTTCTGGCAATCATAAAAATACACTAATATAATGCAGTAAACTATAGCAAATTACTGAAATATAGACACAAAAAAGTGATAAAAATAGTTTTATGATATTACCTAAAAATCAACATATTCTGCAGATTTCAGTGTCCAGTTTATTTTTCTGTGAATTTTCCATTATATTTAGCCTTGTTTATAATGCTCTTGTAGTTTAAAGAGATTCTCAGAGCCACTGGCACTCGAGGAACACAGGAAGTGCCAATGGAAGTCGATCTTTCACTTCCAGCAGTTATGAGGAAACTTGTGGCTTTAGCATGTAATTCCTTCCTCTTTCCTTGCTAATTCCTACCCAGCTCTTGTAGGCCATGGGAGTCAAGAAAAATTCAATAATCAGACACTGTTACTTAATTGAAAGAGGATTGTAAAAGGAAACTACCAGCATATTCGCTTCTCCGTTTTAGCCCGTTCCGATCCGGAGTGCGGCTGCAACGCGGACTCAGGGCGGACTCAGCTGTCAGGGTTCATCTGCTCGCCGTGTCGGGAAGGAGCCTGCAGAGACAGTGCCCTGGCCGGGCACGGCCCCCGCTTTGGCCCCCGCGGGCAAAGTGCATTTTCTGCTTGACATTTCCGAACTGCCAGAGGCTCGGAGAACAAAAGCCCTATATCCACCCGACATCGAAATGCCAAGAGCCTTTGGGACTGCAAAAAAATATGTGGAGACACAAGATGCGATCTCCACTGCTTTTCAGCAAACCAGCAAAAAGAGGCTGCTGTTTTATTATTCATGATGATTTACTTTCTGCATCCTGTCTACCTTCATTGAAAGCTTGGTCTAAAGATATTTTCTAACCAAGTATACCAACATGTATGAACAAATCTGACTCCCAACACTAGACAAGCAAAAATTCATACACTACAATCCCCCACCCCATCAGACTGCCATTTCCTAAGAAAGGAGTACCTAAAGTACACCTGGTTCAGATGTAAAATGAAGACCATGCCTTTTGCAACCAAAAGTTGAGGTTATGGTGTTTCATCACCATGACCTGTACCAACTGGGTAGCTTCTGAGGTTTTTAAGAGCACTGCAGCTTCTCTCAGCAGACTGTATCTCTCAGCACTTCTCAGAATGTTTACTTTGAAAGAACATAAAACAATAAATTTCCAACTTATTGTCATGTTAAAATAGGTAGGATTTATTTCCTCCTGTTTACAGAAACTCTATTAAAGTCAACAAACTTACACTAACATAAGAAATGTTTACATTCTCTGGTGCTGGTTGTTTAGCTTTAGTTTTTCCTCACTCTTCTCTCTATTTCATATTATTCTTTCTCTACTGGAAATACCACTTTTTTTTTTTCTCTTAATAAAAAAAGAAACAAGCCAATATTGTCATATAACAGAAGCCTGTATCTCAACCTGCCAATAAGGAGAGAAAAGACACTAAGGTAAGGCGTAATAAAAAGAATGAATATGCAAACTGTTTAAATGATCCAAGCAGTCGGGTTCCCTAGCAGGGAGAAATAGCTGAAGAAAGCTGAAAGGCTTTCTTGCTTATTCCTATTTTCTCTTCCTTTTTATTTGCTTTGCTTTCTTTGATGTCACAGCTGTGGTGTGCTCTTCAAGCCTGTTTGTGTGTATGATGAAAATGAGTAAACTACATCCATATTCTCCTCATAGCATCTCTGTTAAAAAAAAAAGCTAGTCCACTGAACTTAAGGAAACAAAATGCTGAATTTATTTTGGTATACAAAAACAGCAAGGAGTTTTTGATCTAGTTCCAGTGATGTTTTTATACTGAAATGCCAGTGAAAAATACTGTTTAATTTATTCAGGCTCAAAAGCTAGTTTCCACTTAATTTTACCTTTCAACATCCTCAAATAAAAAGTGATGCTATTATTCTATTGCACATCACACAGCAATATCTAGCCTTCTTTGGCTGAACATATTAAATTATGTGCTGAATTTAGAGAAGTTCTTCAAAGTAGATGCTGTCTTCTTTCTAGGGACAATCAGTATTTTTCTGTTTTGTTTGGAATAAAGAAACATTTACTTAATGTATCTCTTTAAAGGTTTTACACTTTTCTTCAAAAAAGCAAACTCAGAAATACTTCTCCTTAAAAAGTTGGGACTTTTTCATCAAAAACTTCCACCTAAGTTTTGTGTCAGTAAGAACACAGAGTTATGTTCATATAGATGTCCAGAAAGAAAAATACTCATCATTTTCTGGATAGCATTGCCTCTTGCATTCAACTGACAGGTGCAAAAGCTTCTAGAGTTGGAAATATACCTCTGCGTGGGGATAGATGTCAAAATCCATCAGTGGAGATCGAACCTCTACCATTAAACAGTGACCTTGTGTCAGGAGCAAAGTCTGTCCCAGCCAGCCTCTTGTCTCAGTCTAACCCACTGCAGACCTTCACTCCACAGCTCAACAGTGCAGGGATCAGGAAGAGATCACTCTCCTCACTGATAAATTACCATGGCAGAGCAGATAGGGCTGACAGAGGGAACCTCGAATGCTCCACAGGCTGCAGCTGGGCCTGATCAGTGGCAGAATTTGCACATATGGAGCCCATTGTCCAGAAAACCCCATAAATCTCTCCCAGGTGTTTCTGGTGCTTCCAGGGGGTATATTGTGGTGATTGACTTGTGCTCAGTGGAAGCCACTGTTCATGTATATTCACAGTTACCTATGCAGTGAGCATTGAAGCTTGCCTTAAATTTGTTCCCCAAATGTAAAAATATGAATCCAAATTATTTTCATATACAGTTTTCAAATTCTGAAGATGGGGAAAATTTATATATGCTGTCTTGTTTTTAATGACTATCATGCTTTTCGTATTTTAATATAAAAGAGGTGGATATGAGAAAAAGGTGCAGGCAAAGAGGTTCCTGCCACCCTTAGAACTAAAATATTGCAATTAGGTAAAGTTTCTTTGGAGAATGGAAATTTTCCAGATGAAAAAGAGAGGTTCAATAAGACTTAAGGCATTCAAATTTGCATGACTCATCAGTACATCAGTATGTGTGCATTTTTCCCCAAAAATGAGATTCAAGTACAGAACTGAAATAACAGTGCTGTCCTGTTTATTTTTTCAAATTATAATGTTGGCATTTGGGTTTAACTGGTTCTGCCTGTAATTTAAAACATGTAGCAAAATTCTAACATCAGTGTGAAGAAAAAAAAATCCTTAGCAAATGAATGAAAACCTTATTTAGTGTGAAAAAAGTTCTGTTCTTCATGTAAAGAAGAAAATATTTTTTATTTAGTGACTATGTTGTTCAATGAAGTCTTTTATTCCAACCTTAACGATTCTATGATTTTAAGATTCTATGATTTAAACTTTATTAGTGGTTACATTATGAACTAATTGCAATACTGTAGTTTTAAGCTGCAGAATTTTCATAGGAATAATATATATATATTTAGGGGAAAAAAAAGTTGCACTGTTAGCTTAGAGAGGGGGCTGTATTTTTGCATTCACACAATTCCTTTCATCCACACATATTACTATAATTAAAAAAATGCTAATGCTTATGCAGTTCTTCTAGAATTTTCTTCATCAAGAACTTAATTATTTTTATTGAGAAAGACGAATACACACACAATAACCAATAAAAAGGAAGCATTTTAAACTGAAAACTGACATGGGCTCAGAGCTTCTTTTTTTTCACTGTTAGTCCTTTCCTAAATCTTTATTCCTAACTAATCACCTGGAACTCTGCCACTCATAAAGAGTTTAAGATTTTAAAAGGCTTTCAGTAATTTAGAATAAGTCCAAAAGAAGCAAACCTCAAAGTGATCCTCATTAAAAAAAAAAAAAAAAAAAAGTTTCTCCCTCAGGTATGTCTGAAGATTTAAGATAACACATTTAGGAATAGTTAAAAAATATAACCTTGAGGAGCAATCTGATAAAATGGTTGGGTCAAGAAGAAACATGTTTCATTTGGTCCTGCTTCCTGGCAATACCTTCCCTGCACTCCTCAGCACGGGGAATACAGGCAGAGTAGCTGCTGTATTGGGCACGGCCATAGCCTCTCCGTGCAGCTGACACACACCAAAGAGAATTAATCCACAATTAATCATCATTTGCCTGTGAAAACAATGTAATAATAAAGTAGTAACCAGCCAAACATGTTTCAGATGAAAAGCTCAAATGACTCATCTGTAAAGAGCCTATATTTATTCAAGAAGAATATATAATTTGAATAATATAAATAAAACAGTCAATGAAGGTGCACCTTTTTGTTCATGAAATCACCATTAACACGCAGTGATGTCTATCTGTTTCTTTGAGGTGGCAAGGGAAGAGTTTTTAATTCCATTGCACCATTACAGCCTGTTCTCTTTGATGATTCAGCTTAATAAAATTATATGTTTTCTCATACTATATACACTCTCACATGGGAATGAACAAAAAAATTTGCCCAAATACTGAATGTATTTACAATGTGGCTGTTTCCAGTATATGGATATGAAACTTACTTTCTGACAAATAAATGCTGATTTCTACCCTGGAAAACCAAAAGAAAACACACACAAGGAAAGTCTTAAGCATACAGGTGCAGAGTTTCTATAATAGTCACCAATTCATACTCTCTGGCACTGAAAATTTACTAAAGTGGAAGAACAGAGTAAAAACTGCAGAAGTCTTAAGATTTTCAAATAGCATAACTTCATGAGTAAGTAGAATATTTTTTGCTATGTTTAAAATGTTACCAAAAGTATGATAAGGAACCCAAAATATATGTTGCTGGCTAATGTGTGATGTTAGGTCTTACCTATGTTAATTTTATGATTTCAACCTGAGCCAGATTCTGGCACCCTGCAAACTTCAGTGGCACTCAGTAATGTAAAAGCTCACACAGTCACAACACGGGGCATTTTCAGATAACCTGGAGTATCTGAAGAGGTACTATATGCACCAAACAAACCTTCATCTAAGCCTCAGCGCAAAGGGAAAAACATTCATCTACCTGTGATTTAGCATCATCCATGTGGATTCTGACATTATGTATGTTATGTGCAGCTTCAAACAAGAACTTTAGTCACGTGGTGCGGTGGGATTGTCTAGCTATAATATTTTTCCATTGCTGTCAGGTTTTTTTTCTTTTGAATTTATCCTCGAGAGTCACTGAATCTACACTCCATAACTGGTCAGCAAAAGCGCAAATGAAGAAGGTATAATATTCCTCTCTGAAGACTGAAGCAATAGTAGGAGAGTGAACAGGGTACTAAAGAGAATCACTTCAGAGCTAGATTGAAAGTGAAATTTCTTTTCCAGCTGCAAAATATATAAATGACACTGGGGCAATTAAATGTGGCCCCACAGAGAATTTGCTTAGGGGGTTGATACTATGTGGCTGCCAGGTACTAAGTGGACTGCCAGAAACCATTCCAAGACGTTAGCAGGAGCAAGGTAGAGATGTCCTGTGATCCATCCAGATGATCCCACCTGACAGAGAGTAAGCCAAATCCATAAACTGAGTTTTACTACCTATAAACCTGCTCTTCTGGCATTTACACAGAGATGGTTTATAATTGCTTATCAGGGGCCCAGTCCTGCTTTTTGAAATATTTTACTGCTTGCCATGATAAGGAGTAAGGATAGATTGACTGCAGACAATTCCCAGGCATGTTTTTCTTAAGTTCCCAGCACATTAGCTAGTTACAATTAGCCATTATTTTAAAACCATACACTTATCTAAGGATGAAGAAATAACAACAAATAAAGGACAGGGCACAAGACCAAAGAGAGTTGTAATAGGAATCCTATACTGATGACTGTCTCACGAAAACCTCGGATTTTGGAGATAAATCTCAGAGAGATTCACAAGAGTCATACCCTCCTCATGCTCAATTTTAAGTCATATTTTAAGTTAAGGTTCCTTTCACTTAAGGCTTACATGTAACCAGAATTTAACCACAAAGTCCCATAAAATGCCATTTTCCAACTATATGCTGGCATAGTCGACATATTGCCATAGTAACATATGCTGTTTTAACTAAAAAAAAGAAAAAGAAAATCAAAGAAATGAGCGTAAATTGAGTAGATGTTCAAGTTTGCTGATGACAGAAATTGAGTCAATTATTTTTGCATGCTAAGCTTGGAATAATTAATGATAATTAATGCAGCATTAGCCGCTTACTTTAAACTTTCTTACTGCAGATTATAGAAGAGAAATCAAAGATGATGACCACAAAATAAGAATATGTCCCACTATGAAATACAAAGCTCGGCGTGACAGTAAAATCTTCGGGCATACCTACTTTCATCTTTGATCGCAGTCTTAGGTATGCAAATAGCTTGCATACAAAATAGTTTAGCAGGATATGAGAGAGGACAGTATTTCTCTCATTTCCAGAGAGAGCTCCTTGGGAAAATCTGAATTTCCAGCCCATTTGCTTATACGATTCTTTAACACTGCAAAAACGAATGGGCCCATTCAGGCCCGCGGTGAGGAGACAGCCCAGCTGACCAAAGGGCAGACAGCTCGTGAGTTCTGCCGCGTATGACGGGCACTGAGCTGCCAACCTAATTTACGGAGGCGGAGACAGCTTTTCAGGGAAACACACAGTAAAATACAGAACTTTTGTTTGTTTCGGGCTGCATGATGCAATTTGCCAGCGTTATCGCATTTAGAAAAACGTGAAAGTTCGAGCCAGAGAGGAACAAGCAGTCACTGTCTGGTGTCACCCAAGTTAAGAATCAGTGCCCTCATTTAGGTGCTGACGGCTACAAGCTGCCCCTCTGGCTTCCAATCAATCAGGCTCTTAAACTGGAGTCCCTTTGTGTTTTCACACTGGGGTCTTTGGTACTACTAAAGCATTCCGCTGTCAAAAAGCCCAGTCCCCCTTGGCAACAAGATTTTTGGGAGTTTTTGCTTCCTTATCAGAGATTGCCCCGAAACTGAACATGAAGATTAACGTGCAGCTGCTGGGGCGCGCTAATACAGGCCGTTCTTTAAAGGAAAAGAGGCTCCCTTTTCTAACGGGATCAGTAACGGAAACTTTGGTGCTTTTATAAAAATACGCCCGATGCAACACTTTGCAGCTAACGCTAGGCAATTGAGGGGTTTTGCTGTTGCTGTTGGTGTTTTTTTTTACTCAGAGTCACTTATCTAATCTACTCCTGGTTAGCTCTCCAGTTTCTTTCTTCAGCC
Source organism: Eudromia elegans (assembly GCA_003342815.1). Classification (NCBI taxonomy): domain Eukaryota; kingdom Metazoa; phylum Chordata; class Aves; order Tinamiformes; family Tinamidae; genus Eudromia; species Eudromia elegans. Next base: position 3,740,707 of record PTEX01000044.1, on the reverse strand, counting down.
AAGGGAGAGAGACTGAATCATACCAGGGATGTCTGAACTCCCATATTTTAGACACCTCTTCTAGGACGACATAAATCACTATTGGAAAGTATCTATTTTTGCCACTGTCTATTGATGTCATCTAAATAGCTGGCTCAGACTTGGAAATGGCTACATGAGAGACAGCCCAACTTCACAGCTGGAAATTTACTCCCTGTAACATGTTGCCTGGGTTTAATTTACTATGCATGAGGAGTACTAAATATATACTTCATTTTGACCACATAAACCTAATCCCCAGCACAGGGCTTTTTCCCACTTCATCAGTGGTTAACCTGTTCGCTCCATACTCATAAGCAGGTTCAAATAACATGAAAAGAGTGCTTTGTGCAGCAAGAGGGCTTTAAGCACTTACAAAATGCAATGTACTGTCCTCCTCTCCACCTCTGAACAGCCTCTAAGGTTGGGCTGCCCATTAAAGATGCTCTCTTACAGATTTTGAAGTATTTTATGCTCTGAGCACAGTTATACTACAACCCTTTTGCCAGTATTCCTCCAACTCTGCTTCTAGTTTCAAAATGAAACCCAGAAAGTTCAGAACTACACAAACAGGAGTAATTCTTAAGTAAATACATCTACATATAGATGAATGACTCTGCTACTCTCTCTGTTGTGTTTTATTCTATATAGATTTGTTTTCCTATTCTTAATAGTAAAATTCCATATCAGACACGCTTTTGTTTATGGGATTATCACTACTCAAGCCTAGGAAACTATTTCCCTTAAAGTAAACAAAGTACGTTGCAAAGAGGTTATGAAAATAAGAGGGAAAATAGATGCAGTGTTGAAACTAGCGTAGTCGTGCTAGTTACCGAAGCTGAAAATTCATACAAGCAGATTATGGCATGCCTGACACACAATATACATACCATTTCTCCACCAACAACTACTGCACATTTTCAGAAATGTACCCCCAGCATCAAGCAATTTGCCAGGTGTAGTGGTTGAGCACAGATATGGAAAATATGCAGAAAATCTGGAGACAGTGGAAGAAACACTGTATTTTAAAGTTTTTGATTGCAGCAGATAAAGCAGTGATGGACATGCGAGACTGGAGGCTAGTGTAAAGCCAAAGCAATGACTCTTTAGTAGAGGCAGTTATATTCATAAGTAATCCAATTAAATTAAACTAATGAAAGACCAGCGACATTGAAAACCAAGTTGTAAACAGTAATAAAAAAGCTGTAGCTGGAAAACTACAGATAAAAAGAGCGGAGAGAAATAAAAACTAGCTTTGAATATACAGCTTTGGGGAAAAGCAGTTCTTGTGAGTGTGAAACAACCTTTCACTTTCATGACACTGGTAAACATCTGCATGATGCCAGCTCATGGAAAGAAAAAAAAAATCAAAGAAAAATCAGCAAATAAGCAGAAAAAACCAATCATAAGCAAACAGTCTTACAAGTTAACACACACACATGCACACTGAAAATCAAGGAAACCAGACATCTCGATTAACTAGAGGATTTCAGAAGGCAGTGTGCTGTCACTGAAGGGTTTTTTTTTTTTAAACTGAGGGAGACGAGATTAAGAGATATTGAAAGTGGCCGATTTCCAAGGCTGAAGGTGCTGCCCAGACGGGCCCTTTCAACGCGCGCTCCTTTCCGGGAGCGCCTCTTGCCGCCCAAGGCTCCTCCCCAGCCCTGGCCGGGCACTCACTGCCCCTCTGTCGGGCGTCTTCACACTCAGGGCGGCTCGGGCAGGGAGACAGAAAGCTGTTCATGAGAAAGGCCGTGCATGGATGGGCCGCGGTGCCGGCTTTACCAGCGGCTTTGGAAAGCCCTTCTGGAGCAGCGCTCCTTCTCCGGGTGCATTCAGCAAAGTAGGAAAACTTTCTTTAGTGACCTGAGAAGAGGCCCACACAGGACCAGTCTGGGAGACGATACCTACAGTGCACTACAAAAAATCTTAGCAAGAAATAACCTTAAATCCAACTCCAGAAAGTCTTGGATAACAAATGAAATTCTTTTTATTTATTTTTTATTATTATTTTTAAGAAAGCTTAATTCTGTGAAAACTCCACACTAACTTCTGTATAGAAGAAAAATAAAATCCTACTGTCCATGTGGTACTAAGCCCTAAGCATCCAGCACAGCCTGAAGCTTATAGCAGCAAAACTGGCAAATGCACATTTTGCAGACAAGGATTGGTGTGTGCTCTCTCACAAGAAGGGCAGTCAGGGTCTGGGGTTGTGGGGCCACCATCGAGCCACCCTACAAGTTGAGTGACACAAGGGAGCTTCTCACTACTACCTCCAAGTGATCTCTTTCGTCTGTTCTATCTACCATCATTTTCAAGATCAACCTGCTAGTCTGATGTTGATTCTGCTACAAAAATAAAATAAAATAAAATAAAATAAAATAAAATAAAATAAAATAAAATAAAATAAAATAAAATAAAATAAAATAAAATAAAATAAAATAAAATNAAAATAAAATAAAATAAAATAAAATAAAATAAAATAAAATAAAATAAAATAAAATAAAATAAAATAAAATAAAATAAAATAAAATAAAATAAAATAATCAACGACAGCAAAAATCTTTAGAAGTTTAAAAATTTTTGAGGGAGCCATTGCTTAGCCAATTGGATATCTTGAAGCTGAGGAGCTTGAACCTCTCCAGCTGTTTAAAAATCATTTTATTTTATTTCTTAGCAGGTACATTATTATTATAAACAGTTTTATTAGCTATTTCTCAAAGAGTTCCCAGGGGCATAAGAAATCTTGTAATCAAAGCACTGTAGAGACACGTAGGAAAACATTGTCTCTTCCCTAGGGACGATATTGCACGAAATACAAAATAAAGGAAGATTTAAAAGAGAAATCTTAACCCTGGCTATTTACCCCAGCTATACTGGAGTACTATTCTCCAATAGTAAATGCAGCATAAAGACAATTTATTTATCCATGTCCTTATTCTACCTGAGATGAATGCAAGATTACAATCTTATCTATTGCATGCTTTACATATCATGTAGTGCAGCTTGCTCAAGAATAGTCAATGAAATTATGCTGATTTTCATCACCTGAGGCTCTTGGAAAGTATCATAAATATTATGTAAAGAAGAGGAAAAGACAGAAGATCTTACATAATTTACCTTCCAATGATTTCGTTATCTTTTATGCCAGTTGCTTCATTATATTGTGCACCAGACCTCCACATCTAAGCACATAGTTCCATGTTGTTAATGGCACATCTCGTCCAGCTAAACTACTTACATGTATCTTAAAATCATAAAGAAGTGCAGAAATAGCCAGAATCAGCTTTCTTGTACACTATTCACGCAGACTCAATTATACCAGGGATGAATTTGTACCGTTCTATTGACACTTTTTTTTCCCCCTGTCTACTAAAATGGGATGCCTGGGTTGGACAAATGTTGTACTCCAGAAGAATTATGAATCAACATCAACATAGCTATTTAGCTAACACAATAGATTTGATCGGGGCACATAATTCATCTGTCTTTCCCCTTGTCAAATTTAATCCTTGTTTGCATGACCGATGTCCTTTGGAGTACTCATAAGTCAAATCATCTGTGTGTCAGGAAGCTTTAGGAGATGTTTAATAGGTTGCCAAGGATGCATGGACTGAATTTCAAAATAAATCTGTAGTATCAGCTACAGAAGTCACGTATATGAAAATTTAAGCTGTAGCTCTGAAAGAAGATACAGGCATATTTCTAGAGTAATTCTTTACTTTCTCTGCAGACATCTTTTGAGTTAGAAAAGAAAAAGTAATATAAAATTTGTTTATTTTCTGAAGCTGGGAAATACAGGAATGACACTCTCATTTTAATGGTTAACAATAAACAAATAAAATTCAGCCCTCAAAACATCACTTCTAAAATTATAATATTATTATTCATCATAGTAAAAATAAATAATATGAAATTTTTCTGAAAAAATAATCAATGCCTTTCTGAAATAAACTTTTTTTAGCTTCAGGCGAACACCAGTTTGTTTTTGTTTTTGTTTTAATAACTGTGTGTACTGTCTAGCAAAACATATTTAAAGTATTGCAATTAAATTCAGTAAACATAAATAACACATAGTTCCAGAGATTTCTGGAAATCCAAATATATTTTACAGACAAGAAGAAATGTCATGAAGTACGCTTTTATAAAATTGTGCATAGGTTTTGCCAATTTTTTTTTAAGGTTAGAAATAATTTTCACACTTATTCTCTGTTACGGCACACCAGAACTGGTCCTTGTGACATATACAGAAACCCTCTACCCATTCTTGTGAAAACGTCCAAGAGGTCTTGCTTCTACTCCAGCAAGCAGGGAAACAAGTTTTGAAAGCACAAAAAAACATGATTTGAAGAGAAATTGTTATCATCCGCACTCCTCTAGCTGTAATGACATACAGGGGACTTCTCACAGTCTGAGCCACTCACCTTTGTCACATGATGCTTTTCATGTTGCACAGGAATCTTAAACATTTGGCACCAATATGTTGTATCTTTATCTGGTATAGGCACCTGTCTTAATAAAAAGGGAGAGAAATTACTATTATAAAAGTTGCGCTGCCTGTTGCTGAGACCCAGGGGTCCGGATGCCACCTCACACCGATCTCCACATAAACCCAAACCCCAAGTAACTTACGTCTTTGTTTGTCAGGTCGAAGGAGGGCAGGGAGGCAGATGAAACTTCTGCCTTCTCGGGGTTCAGTAAACGCAGACTCTTTGACCCACGATTAGCCCCGTGGTAATTTTGACCCGCTTCCTCCATGTCTTTGTGGTGATAAGCCCATATCACCCGTACTGTGCTCTCCTTAAAGGAAAACAAAACAAGAAGGAATGGGAAGAATGTCTGCCTCACAGTATGGTTCATATAACTGCTGGAATAGACGAGACATAGATGTTACTGTATTTAAACAATGAAAATTTACACTAGGTAAGAAAACTAGATCTACAGAAGTTGAATTTCTCTCTGAGAGATTCCTTCCATTGATGTAGCAAAGTTGACTCATATCTGCAAATATCAGAAAAGATACATAAAAAAAAAGAGAAACCCAACTAAACACATAAAATGTTTTTTTCTAGGGTGTCACTCATTTGGCCAACAATTGGAAACTATCTATCCAAAACAATTTCCAGACTTAACTGAATACCTCCTGTGAATTAGTGTCGACTATATCGGAGGGAAGATAGAGATTAAATTACAAGAACAGATTTATATCTTAAAAAAATCTGTCTACAGCTACAGCGAAGATTAATTTTCTGTAACCATTTCTCAGAATGCAAAAACCACCCAGGAGACAAAATATTCTAATAAATAACAAAGTTAAGATATACTGAGACAATATGGAGCAGGTGCAAAAATCATAGATCCATTGGCTGCCTGGGGTTATGGCAGTTTATACAGCTGTGGATTTGCCTCCCACAACCTTCAGCTCCTCATGTGGTTATTATCACCCAAATTATGAAAAGACAGATAATTCAAATAGCATTAACTACTATAGCAGTGCCTCCAAAATAAGAAGTAAAATGCACACAAATTGTTGCAAATCTATTAGGTCCAATATAAAAGCCATCATGGTTTAAAATTATCCATAGGAAAGATTACAGCTGCCATTAGGACGGCAAAAGAATTGATTATGAAAAGTAAAGATTTATTATCACACACTTTAGTTTTCTGAGGTTTTTTTTAACACAGAAATGAAGACATAAAATACAATTTAATGCCATACTCCTGAAAACTTTCTAAAAGTCAAGTTTTGAGAGCAATTGCAAGTCAGTGCAAGACTTGAACAGTGTTTCTGAAGTTGTCATGATGGGGTACCCTGTTTCATTCCTGTATCTGTACACTGGCTTAGAAATTAGAGAATATTATGCATTTATTTAGAGGAATAAAGAAAGCTGCAAAGAAAATGCAATGGTCCACACCTAATAAAATATATAAAATTTAAACTGAAAAAATGAAGTTTTGGAAAATGTATTGTGAGCTGGATAAACTCATGCTCTAGCCAAATTTATGTAATTCTTTCCTTTTTACTAATATGAGAAGAGTTTAATAACCTGCTTCATACTCAGGTATGCCATCTTAGTTGATCTCTCGACATATTGCTTGTGTATCTTACCGTTATACTCTTATCATTTGGATCGCAAGTGTGTAGTTCTCTGGTAAAAGCCAAAATTGTATGTGTACTATTTTCCATGGCATATTCCAGATGGTAATCCTGTTGAGGGTCCTTTTTCAGTACTCTGTTCTCATCTGTAAAATAATCCTGTTGAAAATAAAAGAGGAACCACTATTAAAATCTAAAATATTATTTAAAAATACAACTCAATGACAAGTACTGAACCTCTTAAAATAGATATTTATGTAAAATATTGAAGCGTCACAGTTTTGTATGAAATAACTTTGGGGTGATACTTAACAATTTTCTAAATAAAAATGTATAGTAAGAAGTCTTCTTGATAAACTGCTTTTAAAAACACTTGATCTATCCTGCTTGTATAAAACTAAAATTAAAGAGCATAGCCAAAAATCTCTTAGCCTACTTTGTTGCACTGGGATGCCAGGAAATTTTGCAGAAATTAGCATGAATTTCACCTAAAATATTCCCATCAACAGTACTATCATTATATCTTTCCCAAATGCTTTTCCTTTTCTTTTTTTTTCACCATAAAAGACCAGAAATAGAAATGTTACAATCAACTGATATATATATATATATATATATAAAAATACATATTATAGATATACATATAAAAACTCTTCTTCATACAGAAAGTCTCTGAAGTGCTTCAGTGTTCATTTGATGATCTGGGCCTTTTTCCTTACTTTTTTTTTTTCTCTCTCTTTTTATTTTTTTTTAGTTAAAGAAAGACGAGCCCACCTCCAGTTTAGCAGAAGGATCGCATAAAGCAGAAGCTGCCCCGTCATTAACCTCCTCACCCTTGAATTCCTCAGGCCGGCGGGCAGCTGTGGCCTGGCTGCGCTCTGCTCCCCGCTGGAGCCCAATCGCAAGGCTTGGGCCACCCATTTTTCAGTTTTCAGCTTTTTCTGCCGACTCTGGGACAGGGGAGGGTGAGCTGGGGCAGCTGTGCTATGCACTGAACCCTACAGGAGAGCATCTGCTCCTTGCTTAGAGAAACATCTCCTTTTCCCCGAATACATGACCTTCCTCTCTGGTGTCAAACTATTTTGTCAAGAGATTTTTTTCTTTTTTTTTTTTTTTCCTCCCAACTAGTAGAGCTCTTTCTGATGCCAAACAGCTTACAGGCAGACACCATCAATCACGCAGCTTTCCCAGCAAAATAATGCAACGTCTGCTCTTTCTTGGAGGCATTTTCTTCTGAAGATATTTAGACCTTATTTTTACAGAGTTGCAACTTTCACATCCTTTTGCTGAGGTGGACATAAGGCTGTAAATTTGTAAAATCTTTCCTATTTTGATGCTGTTAAGTTAGCTGAGACTTTTCTAATTCACTAAAGGATCATTTGGGAGCCTTAATCCCACCCCTGAAAGTTTTGTGTGTGTACAAGAGACCATGTGCACACCAGTTGGTGCATGAATAACTGCATGTCTAAACATTTCATTAAGGTATATTACCTTATATGAATATTTTTATAAAATTTTGTTTCAGTCAGGGTGCACTTCCCAAACAGGCAGAAAAGAGTAAAAAGCTGGGTTTTTTTTAACAGAATGAAAATAAACTACCCGTAGATTTTGGAATTTCTCAGAAAAAAAAACCCTAAATTTCTAATTTTTTGAAAGTACTGAAAAGATTCATTCTTTTCCTGTCATCGCTTTTCATGACTATGGGTGAATAAGTACATACATGACAGAATACAGATGTGGAAACATAATCAGGAACAGAGAAAAAGTGAGCTCTGGCACCTGCACTTACATGCTGAAAGAAAGGAAACTGATGGGCTACATTTGTTTAGAGAAAGAATTTGAGATTTGCTTTTCCTTATGGAAATAATGGACTTGTTCTTGGCTGGTTCTTTAAGAAGGATATTTTATGAGATCACACTGATGGAAACCCCCTTTACTCCTACATCAGAGCTTGGGAAAAGGCTGTGTATATCTAAATGCAGTACTCCCCGCTTTGAAAATACAGCTTTTCAGAATCTCTGCTTTAATCTAAATAATAGTAGGGCTTGCCTGGACTAGAAATGTAACCTTGTGAACAATCAACATTTACCTGAATGTGATAGCTTTGCAGAAATGTTACACTAAATTAGAAGAAGGCAACCTTTATACTGGAGTAAGCACATACACATTGAATTCAATTATTCAGGAACAGAAATGAAAAAAAGGCTTTTACAGAGTAATTCCACATTGAAATAGATTGAAAGGCTTTGCCTCAAAAGGCAGTGAAGGAAACTTCAGAAATGCAAAGCAAAGTTAGGTGTCTAGGAGCTTGGTCTACACCGTAAATAATTTTCTGGTAGAACTACACCATTTCTTAACAGCTGCAGGGGACACAACTCTACCAAAAAAATTGCTCGTGCTACAGCTCTGACTTCTAGGAGCCTGCAGGGAGAATGCAAGAATAACTCAAGAAATTGTATAATTAAGGTATTAGCTCAGATGTGCCCTGATAACATCAGTGTCAGTGTAATTATTTCATTCGCATGGATGACAGTCAAAGAAAGGTCACAGTTCTGATCTATCACAAAGGGTTCATTTTGTCTGGACAAGCAAACTCTGCTTCGAAGACACGACCACGGTGTCCCATCCTAGCACCCAGAGGCACAGGAGAGCAAGGCTCAGCTGGGGAGAACATGGGGGGCTCACCAAGCTGCGACACCAGCTTTGAGCGCTGTGTGATACCCCACCTCAACGTAGGTTGTGCATAGACGTTAATCTGGCCAATTAACACTAATCTGTCTTGGGTGAAAGTTTCTGTGAAGCAAAGAACACAGAGTGTCTGCCTACATTTGCTGCCAGGTGTGTTCCTCCTCGACACTTCCCTTGAGCACGTGGAGAACGTCACTCAAATCCCAACTCCACAGAGCACGAGGGGACACGACCAGGGGACTCAGGCAGTGAGCACTTCGACGGGAGCTACTTCAGAGTCACTAGCCACCCCTATCACTGTATGTATTACTGCTGCTGGAAAATATCCACATGCTCATCACAAAAATTGCTGTGGAGTCTCCTTCTCTGGAGATCTTCCAAACCCGCCTGGATGTCACTCTGTGCCCTGTGCTCTAGGGGTCCCTGCTGGAGCAGGGGGGTTGGACTAGATGATCTCTAGAGGTCCCTTCCAACCCTAAAGATTCTGTGATTCCGTTACTCTGTGTTTAGCACTTTGAAATGGTCAAAATGTCAAGGAAAGATATGGGCCTCTTTCCATTTCACACAGTGGATTTTAAGTCAAACTGCAGAGACTTTGCTCAATTTAGCCATGATAGCTTAAGAGCCTTTGAGACCTTTGTAAAGCCTATCATTCATTAAACAAATCTCCTCAGGCATTAGTGTGGAGGACACGTACCCTTTGACTTATTTCCTTAAATCATATTTAGTTAAAGCCCTGACCATTCAGAAAGGTGGTGTCACAAACACTAAAAACACATCTAGGGATACTTTCTTTCAGAGTGAAAAAATAAGAAGAAATTTAAAAAATCATGTGTTTTACAGTACAAATCCAAACAAAATGCCGTTTGGGTTGCCAACACTCCACTTAGGTCTTTGTGTCTAATCAAAGAGAAAACTGGGTGTCTCTGCCTTTGAAAAGTAACACAGAAGAACAAAGAATGGCAGAGAGGATGAATACACCAGAAGCCAGACAGGCAACATCAGTACAAGGACTTCAGTTGAAGTTAGGATGGGTAAATACCTTCCAAATTCTTCCTGGAATCTATTCCCATGACACATTTACACATTTCACTGACTCAATTCTGTTGAGAATAGAGGGCAAACATTTGCATCAACAGAATTACAGTGCTTCCATATCTATCATGGTTGGGCTCAAACGGGGCTCCTGTTATAACAGCTTCTTCTTCCTGGATAGGAAAAGGCTCCAATAAACTGGCTGCTTGCACAGACACCTAGTTTTGCCATCCCTTATAGTTAGTGTGAAAACTTGTGTCTTTTGTAAGAAAGATTATACTGATCCAAGTTGTCTTGGATTATACTGATTATACTGTCCAAGTTGGAATTTCACAGCACTCCAGCATAGATCTGTGATAATCATAAAACCCTTATACCAAATTTCTGAAACGGGCAGCACAAATCAGAAAAAATGTGGATTAATTTACTGATTCAGCACTTGAAACCAGACACCCCAGCTTCTGGTACACACAAAAGTATACATTATACCTAAACTCAAAACAAAGCTGCTGAAGTTTAATAGTGACTTTAAAGAAGTGTTAGCAGTTGCAGAAACAGAAGATAAGGGTGAAATGAACTCTATATTTTTCTAGTAAAAGCATCTTATTTGGGTTATTTAAACAATAAATGTTTAAAACTTAAAAAGTTTTGGAAGTGCAATTTGTCATGCTACATAAAAACAAAAATTTTATTTTAATTTGGGCGTTTGACTATGTTAACTGTTTACATTTGAAACATTGTACATTTAAAGCTTCTGCCCGCTCTTTGATTATATTGCATAAGTTGGTATTTTATGCTCCAGGCTGATCTCTGCCATCAGTCAAATAATTAGATATCTTGTTCCTTAAGTCATCGAGAAGTTGAAACAACATATGGAAAACGAACAATCTTTCTGATTACAAAAGCTATTTTATGTTCTTTACTACATGTGAAGCTGCTGATGTTTCGTTGTTTTGGAAATCCTATTAACCCATCTTTCTCTCTTAAAGATTGTTTTGCACTATATATGCAAACCATCAGGGAGAAGAATTACTTATGGCTGTGAAAAAAGATCTAAATGGGCTGTTTTATCCCTCAAGAACATAAGCACAGCCTGCACAAGGAACCCCGGCCGAAAACAATGTTCCCAGCTGTCCTCACCTACTTGAACAGGCGTCTCTGAAAAGCCCCCCCAGGACCTTAACAGCATACAAGATTGGTTTGTTTATGATCTCCGTTTCCTATGCTGAATTACACGCAGCACCGTTCAACCTCAAGGAGCACAAACCGACTCTCAGGCTGAGGCCCCCTGCAATAGCTGCCCTGCAGGCCCTGCTTGTGAGCAAAGATCTGAGCCCAGGATTCACAGGCTCTGCCCAGCTCTAACCCGGGCATTGCCCTGCGCCCAGCACTGACTGAAGCTTCACGAGGGGGCCAAGGGAGGAGCCGGCAACGGGAAAAGGGAGGGAAAAAGGAGCTGTGTCGCAACCAGGCCTGGCCTGATGGCCCACAGCCAGCTCAGGCAGTTCTGAATAACCTCAAACCACTCAAACTTGTGGCAAAAAACAGGGCTGGATACAAGTCTGGCAAAGGAACTGGGAGGCTATACCCAAGGGGAAACTTGGTGCGAAGCAGGGTCTATCTTTTCATAAACAGGATGGATGAATTGCTATGGTACACAAAAGAACAGATCAAAACTCTTATTTGAAAAACTCCACCAAGCTATGCCTTTCTGGGTTTCCAAAAGAAAAAAATCTCCTTTTTATTGTTGAATTTTCATTTAAATGGAATCCTCCTGCTCATGGTTCCAGCACACACTGGATAATACCACAAAAAAAGATGTTTTCACATTTTATTTGGCAAGAAGCAAATAGAACACGAGTTTACAAATAAGCAAACCCAACTATTTTCAACCTCAAATAAATTTCAGCTTGAACTGAAGGCAAAGATCTTACCCTACTCTCATTTTATTAAAAAGCAGAGCACATAGAAGAAAACTAACACAAAGCAGAAGTCTGAAAGCCTCATGGCATCCCATAGAAACACCTTAAGATCATTCCAGTTGACTGACCCAATCTTGGGATTGGCTCCAAGGTAAAAAAAAAAATTCCAAAGAAAAGGATATTGTGTCATCAATCAAGCAATTGCAAAAAGTTCCTAAAGTTGCACAATAGTAAGTTCAGCTGCTGCTTATGAACTGTTTTTTCATAAATAATTTACAAATTCTTTTTCTTACCCAAACACCAAGCTAGTAAGAAATGATTCACTCTTTACAAGAAGCCCAGACTTTACTCATGTGAATAGTTCCAAGAAATTGTATCTCCTCCTGGTACAATTAAACTGACTCGATTACGTTAGAGTAAATGTGACTTGTTTACTTCAGGTAACTTTAATATGGACAAAAAAAAAAATTGTTTGTATCAAGTACCTGAGGGTGTGTCTGCATTTTAAATGCACACATACACAAATCCACAAAGACACATCTTTTCTACTTCTCTATTTACATAGATAATGTGTGTGTACATGTATATATATTTTCATTGCAAACGAAGGCTGTGTACTCTTTCTATGTGAAGCATAGTAATTTACTTAGAGACACCTTTTTCCTCCTTCTGACTGTAAGTCATTTGCATGTATTTTGGTGTATTTCGTATATCTACTAAAATATAGCCAGGAGATGTTTCTTTTTTGCCCAGAAACCCCCCATGGTTTCTATGGCATTCCAGAGAGATTTAAAAGCCAGTTACGACACACACAAATGAAAACGACCAAAGTGTAGAGAGCTCTCCAGCTTATCACATAAAGACCTCAGAAGCACTAAGGTTAGAAGTTGAAAAATGACATCACTTTTGGGGATGGATGACATAGTCCCAAAAATCCCTTAAAGTCTTTACCTCAAGAATGTATGTTCATGTAAAAAGTAATCCTCTAGCTATACCAGAAGCTATAGGGCTAGATTAAAGCTATTCTAACAAAAGCAGACTAGACAAAACATGCAGCAATGTGTTTTAAGGGAAGGAAAACCTGTAACTGGGAGATACTTTATGATCCAATCTCACAACTGTACTCTATCACAAGGAACATTCCTTGTACAGGAGCCACATTTAAACTGTTCCCATTTTCTTGTTTTAATTACTTTAATTACTTCAATTATCAGGAACAGTTTTCAAAACACTTAAGGGATTTTGGAGCACAATTATCAGTGATGCTCGTGCCCAAAATTCTTCCATGTGTCTAAGAAAATCTCCCCTTATCCTCCTGCTATTTCTAAGATCCCTATTTATGTGAAATTATTCCCCCATCATTTATTACTTTTGCATTATTTAGAGCAGTTACACTCCCATCCTCTCCCAGGTGTGAAATACTGCATGTTAAGAAGTACTGGTTTTTGTGGAGCTGTAAGAAAAAAAAAAGGAGTTTTCTTGGCGTTTCTAAAATCCTGAACACAAGAAAAATAATAGAAATGCAAAAATATGACCAAAACCAAACCTAAAAGCCCTTACCAACCTCCCTACCCCCAAGCTTGCAACACAGAAGACCTACAGAAACATTCTCATCTTTTGTTCATCAGTTGTTGCTTCCTTGTCCTCGCTATTGTACCTGTGAAAGAGAAACACAAAGCCCCCAGCCGGGGCAGGTGTCCAGGACAGTGTCTCTTTATGCCTCGCACGGAAGCCAAGAGGGACTCATTAGTCACGTGGAGATTTGGCCACAAAGCCCAAAGCCCACGAAATGCCTCCGAGGGCGCTCCAGCTGAGATGTGTCAGCGTGGCGGCGCACTTTGCAGCTCCCTTTTGGTGCCTTTCAAGTTGTTTTCCAAACACTTCTTTTGTTGCTGTTGGCATGAGTGCACTTAAAAGCAGCATATCGTTAAGTACAGAGAATGCTCACTGTTTTCTCCTTTAAAATCCATTCCAAGTGCTTCCCTGCGAGCAATTAAGCTAACTCCATGGGATACATTTGATAACAGATATTCTTTAGTTTAAGCGACAGTTAACAAGCAAGGCTGTAATGAATAATAAAGCACTTTTCAGTGATACACAGTCCCCATTCACCCCGAGTAAGGACTATTTCTGTGCAAGTTCAACAGAAGGTTTGAACAATGCAGGCCTCTTGTGTAACTCGCACAAAATAGACATTCATCAAGGAGGATTACTCTCCCCAAAACGGGGCTCCCAGCAGCTACGTGCTGTGGGTGGGGATGCACAATTCCAGACAGGGGTGGAGACCAAGGGAAAAAAGCATGGCTCTGGCATGAAAACACACGCTGTGTCAATTCATATGCCCAAAAGAGGGATGCGTAGAAAAAGCAGAAAACTACATGCAAAAGCTGTCCCAAGAACCATTATGGGGAGTAGCCCGTGCTGCAAGGGACCATGGTAATACGGCAAGGTAACATTTTTCTAAGTATGGACCGTTCTGCAAAGTGTGGTCCCCTTACAGAGCGCAAAGCAGCTCCCCAGCTTTCCAACGCCAGACTCCACTAGACTGTTCTTCTACTTTCTCTCAAACACCCTTACCCAAACCCCACATAACGTGCAGCTGCGTCACCCCCGGGCTCTCAGTGACATGCCAGAATAATTTCCTCGCTGATCTCCCTATTTTTCTCCATCTCCATGGTAGAGGTGGCTCCCTCAGAGCAATACAGGATGCTACGTGTCTGTGCCATGCGCGTACTCAATATCCTCCCCCAGAACGTCTAGGTTTCCCTTCCAAATGCTGAACTCTTGAAACAAGATAATAAATGTATCACTCTCTGATCATTTCAAGGCCCCTTATAAAGCTATTCTAGTATTTCATGGAGGTTCTTTCTTCTCTCAATCCATAGCTCAAGATACTTAGAGGGAATTACATTTTAGTGTTGGAATCATTTTAGCCTTTGTTCCGGATGCTGGATATCCTTTTAGCTTCAGTATGGCTTCAAAACAGAGAGGCAAAGCAAAACAGGCAGAATACCTTGTTATACCAAAGGTCAGGAAACACCTAAAGAGCAAGAGAGTACAATCTACTATTGTCACGTATGTAGGTCTTAGGGTCATCCTTTTTTTTACACGGAAGCCCTGGGGAGAACAGCATCCCCTTGCTGTGAGAGGGTGAAGAATAAACACAGGAGGAAATGCTTTCTCTCTTTGAAAACTTTCCTCTGCCTCAAAGCACTTTCACAGGTTAAGGAGTATCTGCTTTTACCTTGATTGATGGTAGCCTAAGTACATTTACATGTCCGCTCCCAGAAGATGATGGACTCTTCCTTGTGTGGAACACTTTCTACTTCTATTTAAAGGAGGACAGATGATTTAGGATGGGAGGAAAAGAGGCTAAATTCCCCCAAGAGACTAGCAACTTTAATGCCCACTTGAAAGGCAACAAAGGTGTTTTTCAAACTTCTGAAAACCAGACTACTAATGAGCATCTCAAAACTTTCAAATAAACTTTCAAAAAAACTCTTAAAAAGTTCTTTTTTTTTTTTTTTTTTTTTTTAAGAGTTTTGACCACAGTTAACATTTTCTTACTGGTGATCATGGAATAAAAACATATTTCTAAAACCAAAAAGAAAAGTAAGTTCTTTCATTATAGGGTGTACATATTTTATAGAGCATAGCTATGTGTAAAACCATACACTTTCAAGGGCACCATCCATGAAAAAGTCTTACTAAGTAAGAATATTGCAAAGATAATACACACTAAATAGTGTTTTTAAAATATTAACTGTGTTTGTGGCTGAAATCAAGGGAAGAATTAGATATAATTGAAATAGTATTTTAGAATGAGTTATTATTTTTACATCAACCTGTGTTGACTGCCTAGAAAAAGCCTTTGGACAAATTTTGCTTCTCCAAAGGGTTTACTCCATCTTCTTTGTTTTCAGCCTTTCCTTCTGTTTCTCTTTAAACTGCAGTGGAACATTTGCAAAAGTTACTAACAGTTGCTCCCAACTGCTTAGAAATACCCAAGTTTAGAAAGAAACCTTGCTGTCTAAAACTGAAGAAATGGGGATGGAGAAACGGATATGGAGAGGAAAAGGCTCCAGCAAAAGCACTGCAAACAGCAGCATTGCAGCAGGGCATTACCTGCTCTGAGAGTGCAGCAGAATCACTTAGAGAACCTGGCATAACACATATACCTACATTAAATAAGAATTTCAGGAAAAAAATATTAGGAGTCTCTAACAGGAGGCACTTGCTATGATCCATCCTGTTTTATCTCAGTTGTAAATTTATTTTGTGCTGACAATGAATAAAATCTGCAGAAGAATGGGATTCTGTATGGACCAGTCCATTTTAAAGGATCTTGAAAACGTGCAAGGGGTGTCAAGAGCCATAGAAGTGACTTGAGTGCCAGGGAAAACACCCTTGTAGTGGGAAACAACTTAGTGAGGAGCCTACACAAACTAATATTGGAAAGAAGAAATAGCAAAGACTTTCCAGTCATCTGGCTCATCTATGTATGAGCCAAACACAAAGCCTGGGTTTCTTCTACAGCTTAGGAGGGGAATCTTCTCAAACATACACCTCCACCAGGCCTTCTCTTCTGCAATCTAAATAGCTCCAGTGCTAGAGGACTAGAATAGGGGGTTTTATTATTAGTGTTTTATTTAGACTGAGGTTTTCTGAAAAAATGATCTTCATTTTGAACTATGGAGAAAACAAACAAACATTTGGAAAATCATTGGTTTGAACTTAAATAAGACAAATATTTGCCTGCACTTTATGTAGTAAACTAATAAGAGAAAAAAAAAACTTGTATTGAAAGTTCCCCTTTTCTAAAAAAAGGTTTAATTCTTTGTGATTACAATAAATAAATATTAGGAAGAATATTAAGCATTTTGTTTTCTTGTGCTGAAAAGATCGGTAAGTTAGTAGGACATTGGAAGTTAAGAAGTTAATAAGAAGTTAGCAACGTTCTATATTCAGTTGATTCTATATTCCAGTCTAGAAAGAAAAGCTCTCAAAACTTAAGGAGCAGCTTCAAAGGCCGATCAGTGACAGTCAGCTGAAGAAAAAGACGAGTTGACCCCACGCCAACAACTCAGCTCTTGAGCCGCCTCCTGAAGAGTTATTCCTCAGGTTGCGAGGTCAACAAGTCGACGGCCGGTCGTGCGGGGCCTGCCTGCCCTCCGGGTAACCAGATGGACATGCCGTCCTCGCCCGGGGCTTCCCCAGGCTCCTGTCCTCCTAGCTCCGTGGGGCAGGAGGGGCCGTGCCCCTTCTCCTCGAGCTTCCAGCTGGCCAGCCCAGCGCTTACTGCTGAGGTCCTTTCCAAGGACAGGGTCAAAGCGCTTCCAGGTGGAGACAAGGAGAACACGAGTGACCAGAGCCCTGTGATGCTGGTGGCAGGGAGCCCTCACACCAGCGGGGTTAGAACGGGGATGGTCTAGCAGCTCCGGAATGATAAAGTTCAGGTAGTCGTTAATTGCAACACATAACGTACAGCACGAGGAGGGAGGGAAGGAGGGAAAGGAGCTGCGCCTTGCTGGAGGAGCCTCACCAGCTCTCTACCTTCCTCTGCGCTCCCGGGCTCACGGGCCAGCAGGAAAGAGTGCCGGAGGAGAGAGAAGGAGGCAGTTGCGCCTTCTGGACGGGGAGGAAGGAAACCTGACACCTGGGACGAACCCAGCGTGGACGTTTGGAGGGAAA
Organism: Eudromia elegans; assembly: GCA_003342815.1. Taxonomy (NCBI): domain Eukaryota; kingdom Metazoa; phylum Chordata; class Aves; order Tinamiformes; family Tinamidae; genus Eudromia; species Eudromia elegans. The sequence goes on along the minus strand of PTEX01000044.1, from coordinate 3,723,256 downwards.
GCGGGCAAGGAGCGGGCCAGCAAGGAGCGACCGCTCCGTCCAAGCGGAGGAGCGCGGCGGGCGCCGAGGGGAAACGCGGGGCGAGCGCGCGGGCGCCGCCGGCCTCCTCACCTGCAGGTAGGGCTGTCCCCTCCGCACGCCGCCCACGGCGATGTCGGCCGAGGCCATGCCGCCGCCGCCCGAGAGCCCGAAGCCCACGTAGCCGCGGGCGCGCACCTCGAGGCGCACGGCGAGCGCGCTGCCGCGCCGGCCCCAGCGCAGCACGTAGGCGGCCGCGCCGTCCAGCACCGCGCTGTGCGGGTAGCTCCGCGGCGGCGGCGGTTCCGCGGCGGCGCCCGGCGCCAGCAGCGCCAGCAGCGGCAGCAGCAGCAGCAGCAGCAGCAGCGCCCCGGGCCGCGGCCGCCGCATCCTCCCGCCGCCCCGCGCACTGGCGGAGCGGGGCGGGAGCAGCGAGCGCGGAGGGGCGTGAGTGTGTGCGGGGTGCGCGCTCGGTGAGTGAGTGCGCGCCCGCGTGTGCGAGCGCCGCGGAGGGGGTGGCTGCCCCGGCCAGCCCGCCCCCGCTGCGGGCGGCCCTTGCCGGCCGCGCCGTCGGGGAGCGCGCCCCGCGGCAGCGCCTCTGCGCGGCGCGGCCCCGGGCTGCCGGAGCCCCCGGCCCGCCGGTCTGGGGGCAGCATCGCCCCCCTGCAGCCCCCGGCCCGGCCGACCCAGGGGCAGTGATGGCCGCCACCAGCACCTGCGGCGGTGCTGCTGCCCACGGGGTAAACGTGGCCCTGCTGCAGTCCCCGTGGCGCGTGGGGAGCCTCTTCTGGCTTTGAGCCCTGCTTAGTGTGAAGCATCCTGCTTCCGAGGGCAGGTATGCGGATCCCGTCTCAGAGCGGAGGGTTGTTCTTACCCCGTGAATTGTAGCTGGGGACCCCTATAGGGATTGGCCCCGAGGCCACACGAAAAGCACGTCTGGAAACTGCATCTGCGCCCCGGGACAGCCCCCCAGCCCCAGCGGCACCATCGGCCCCGTGCTCCTGGGTACCCGAGTATCAGCAGCTGCATCCAGTTCCCAACTGCGTCCCATTCAGGACACCCCAGAAGGTGTCTCTGGAGTAAGGTGCCCCCTGCTCTCTGCAAAGAGGAATGGAAAGAGAAAAACTAGCATGGCATCAAGCTGGGGAGAGCGCCGTCATTGAGAAATCATACCAGCCCTTGGAATCCCCAAGTAATGTGAGATTAGCTTTCAAATCAAGTTACTCTGCTGGAACTGTGCTTTGCACATGCTTACATGAGACAGCACCTGGCAGCCAAAACGGATGAAACATTACTTCTGGGAAAACCAAACAAACTAGTGCATAAGGGAAACCAGGGAAATTAGCAATGCCTCCCTTTCTTTTTTTTTTTAGCCTTTTCATGAAAATACTGCTTAAACACGTATTTTACCAGAGATATCAGAATAGCACCACATGCTCTACTCTGAGGAATACATCAAGCTGCAAAACAATTCCTAAAACAGAAAACGGTGAAAAATCAAAGCCTCAAAAATTACAGGGAATGGAAGAAAAATAATAAATAAATAGATATTGGCCAAATAAAGGTGTTTTTTAAAAGGAATGGATTGGTCTGACCTTTCTTCCAATAGTAGTGATAACACCAAAGATACAGACTTTCATGGCTCACACAATAGCCAGCAGTGAGTTGAGGACCACTTAGTTTCTTTTCTGAAAAAAATGAATAAATTGCTGAACACCTGCAAGCCCCATTAATTCAAACAGAAGTTGGAAGTGTTGCTTAAAGCCCGAGATGTGGCCTCAACACCCAACTGGGGGAACACGCCTTTTGCAAGTCTGCCTCTAAGAAAGGATCCTGAAACAACTGGGAAAAAAAACCCCAAACAGGTGATTATGCTTTTCAGGGGTAGAGCCAAAGAAGGAATGGAGGATTTTTCTTAGAATTTGGGTTAATTTCCCTTCAAAACGGTTTATTGTGTTCTTACATAGAGCAACGCTGCTGGGTGAGCTTACCGCCGTGCGGATGGGCTCCGTGCGCTCGGGCAGCAGCTTCCTCGCCACGAGGAGGGCCCGGGTTGCCCCTCTGGCAGGAGCATCGTTGCCCTTCGGCCACAGCGGGTTGCCCAAGCGTGGCCCCCCAGCTAGGAGGCTGCTCTGCTGAAGAAGCACCTCTACGAAATGATGGCACGCACTCGGTTAAGGGTGTTTTCCATTTAGTCAGGGTGCTTCCGACAGCACCTTGAGAGCCATCTGGGATAGTGCTGTAAAACGCAGCGCGACAGGTCGCTCCCATGGCCGGTGAGCTGCCAAGGCCCCTGTCTCCCAAGCCCCTGAATCGCCCAGTGGGTGTCCTGGGAATGCCGAGCCCGTGGCCAAAGCTTCCCGCTGCAGGGCACTTGAGCTAACAGCCCATCGCGCTGGGGTTTTATTTTCCTTTGCGGTGAGAACTGACACTTTGGAGGCTGGGAGCCGCAATGAAAACAACGCCGGAGCTCTTGAAACGCCCGTGGGGCCGAGCGATCTCGCTTGCGCGCAGCTCGCGGGTCAAGCCGCCGCTTCCCAAGGCGAGGGCGCCTTTGTCGAGGCCTTTGTGCACAAAGTCAGCGTGACCCCCTGCCCGAGAGGGCCGTGCTAACCTGTCCTCGCAGCCCGGGGCTGCCCCCCAACCGGCAGCGCTCGCCCCTGCCGCTGCCTGCGTCTGGGGCAGGGGGAACGCCAGGCGAGCAGCCCTGCTGCTCTCCAACCTCAAGCACACATTTTTCCATTAAAACAGACCGTCCAAACAGTTTTATTGAGGGGCGCGCTTGATCTACATATACACTAACAAAACCAACCTTGTAAACTTGCTGCTATTTTTAATCCTAAAAAACAATACAAGTGTAATAAAACTTTCCAAGTAGAGTTAGAAGAGGCAGTTTGTGGGCAGAGGAGTATAATTCCCAAAACTCATATTAAGAGATTTCAGTGACTTCACCAAAAAGTCTTGCATCATTAAGAGACCAAACTCGTATGAAAACACACTGTAAATCCAATCCTTGGCTAGAAGCAATCCCACAAACAGGAGTATACGTTGCCATCAAATTACCACCTAGTTGAATTCAATCCCATCTCTTCCTTTTTAAAGGAAAGCCGTCCCCTAACGAAGCACAGATTCAACAAGTGTTTTGCTGTTTTAAATGTCTCACTGTCACTATTCAAGGTGATCTTGCTAATTCTTCCATCCCACAATTAAAAGCAATGGTCCATCTACTAAAACACCAAGTTAAAAAAAAAGAGAAAAGAAAAAACACTTTATTCTTCATATCACAAATGTTTGAGGAAAACACACAAGTTCTATAAAAATTAAAATAAAAAAAAAAGAATCACTAAAAATGTAGACATCTTTGACACAAACCAGTGCACTGTTTTTCCAGGAGACATCCATTCCCCACGCTACGAGGAAAGAGAGAACATGTCACAGGTGAAACAACAAGCCGTGGCCATCGGGAAGCAAGCTGAGCCTCGGCCAAGGAGCTAATTAGACTGAGCGGGCGGCAAACCTTAAGGACCCCTTGGTGCCAACAGCGACACGGCGGAACCGCTTTGACGTCGCTTTCAAACACACCACTCACCTGAACCGCAGTCCTGCCCCAGGCACCGCACGTCTGGTCGGCGTACGAGCGTTCCCGGCTTCCTCGGGGAGGACTGTGCCGTGTGCAAGAAGCATTCCAAATGTGTGTGACGGATACACGGGCAGGGAGAGACACAGAAATGTCATAATGTGTGCTCGCTTACCAAACACATGTACGAAGCATAGGCAACCATTCCTAAAATGCTCTTTAAAATGTTTGTACTCAAAGATTTGTATTTTAAAAGTATTCCACTGCTGGGAACATCATTGCTAGCGTTGATGCATCCTATGAAAATGTGAAAGAATAGAGATTGAGAAAAAAATCAAATGAAAAGGAAGGAATTCTTCCGCGCACCTGAGGAGATAGGACTGTGTAGAGTATTTCTGAAATACTCCCTTGTGGCACTTGCTGTGAATCAGCTCCCAGCATTACACCCTGTGAGTGAGTGGGGCTAAGGGCTTCCTTTCGCAGAGGCGCTCTTAGCAGGAAGTGAAAAGACTCCAGTCGCAACCAGAAGGAACAGGCGGCTCTCTGCTTTTAAGCTTGGACATTTTTCCAGCCGGTCTAATATGAATCTCTCCCTCCCCTCCAATTTTCACTTCCCAGAGAAGTAAGAAGTTTATGTGAGCTTGACTTGAGGAATCTGCAAATTTGGCAATGTCTGCAGATACCGACCTGGAAGTGTGGAAAAGAAAGCTAAATAATTCTGCTGATGCCCCAGTTACAGGACTGGGAATGTATGTATTCTTTTTCTAATACTGATTTTGTTTTTCCGTCCTCAGGCAAGTAACTTAAAATATCAACCAACGTGAGTCAAACTCATCGTGAGAACAGCTGACAGCGTCTTATACTTGTTGGAGATTAACAACATTTAGAATATAGATTGAAGGTAGCACAGATGATCTCCAAAACTATCCTAACTTGAGCCAAGGGGGAAGCTGTTTCAGGAACAGAAAGTTAGAAGGGTTCTAGGTGTGTACCCAGTGGTGCCAAGCATTTCCTGCAGCTTCAGTGATTAATGTACATTGCCTCATAAGAAGAATTTGTGGCTCTGTGATATGCCAACCAGAAAGAGAGAACAACTGTTTCTTCTTCTTTACTCCCTCCCAGCAGAAGAAAAGAAAAATGCAAAACAAATATGTACAATGCATAATAACAGGATTATTACAAAAGCCTTCATGCAGTTATTCGCCTTAGAGTGACTGGTTATATGATAGGGATTTTCCATTTTATAATGCAAAACTAATTTTCAGTATGTGGGAAACAGGGTGGAAAAGGACAGAGTAAGAAACAAACCTCTAGGACCAAAAAGTGAAGTAATAAAGCAAACTCCAGACAAAATATATACTGAAGTGCTGGAAAACTTGCATCCTTATTTTGTGTGATCCATTCCTGTAAGAGGCCTTCTATTTTCAGGAGACTAATGGAGCCCTATATTTTTCCACTCAAGAGGTATTTGATATTTTTAATGCCTTTCAGCTAGAACACAGTAGTAAATAGAAACACTGTACACACAACTTCTGATGTATTTACATGACCATGTTGCTGTTATCCTAAGCATAGCATCAATAAAAATCAATTAAATTCACCACCATGATCTTTTCTCCCACCCTAGTCCAGTAGATTAAGACAAAACAGTTGTTCCAAACTCTAAGATTTTGTAATCCTTTTAAACTCAGCACTTTAAGCAAATGTCTAACAGCAGCCAAATCATTACATGTTTCTGAGGAAATGTTTGGCGCCGATAGAGACACAGGTGGAACATTTCCACCTTCCTGCTCTTGAAGCAGTTTTGGCCTTGGACCAAGATAGAATAGTTTTACATCTCCTCTTGTTTGTGCTGGTAGTGATGCTTGTTAGGAGTCTGTTCTGCTGGATCAGCATTACAGAGGGAATATTGAGGTCAATCCAAAGACCTTCCTGCTCCTGTCATTCTGTCTGTGTGGAGCACAGATAGCATTATGCACCTCACAGTCACAGGCATTGGTTTTACTCCGGGTAGGCGTCCTTGCTCTGTTATAACCTAACGGGGAACCAAACCTGCATAGGTCTCCACCATCCTCTTTGTCTGCATATTGACAGATAGAATAGCACTAGGTTGGCCTGCTGTCTATTAAGAATGCTTCAGCGCCGCAGCACACCGGCACAGGGCTCACAATCAGGCTGAATCTTCAGAATCAAGAGAAGCGTTAAGGAACAACAACGAGACATCGTGTCTTTGTCTCTGCCCTTTCTCCGCAGCTCCTACCAACATCTTTGAGTGCACTCAGTAGGGTAGTGCCAGGAGCAAAAGGGCATCTCCTGTTTCTCAAAACTTGCTACCAGCTGCTAAAACAAACTATTCAATACAGCACTAAACGTATAGATGTTATAGATGTAGCATGCAGGGCTGAATTAACGAGACACTCATTATGTGTAAAGAACATGAAAATAGTATGTAGTTTGGAGAAAAATCTCTCTAATTTTAAATGCACACAAACCGTAAGTAACGAATTAACTTACAGTCTTACTATCTTTATTCTATATTTAGCGTTGCCTACTTTGTCTTTTTTCAAAACAAGAGAATAGTCTGAGGATTCCAGTTCCGTCTGGGTGGTTTAGAGTACTCCAGAATCTCCGAAATTCTGACACCTGTCAGTTGGCTTCCTGTACTCACATTAAAAATTCAGTCCATCTTTTAGTGCAATTCAACAATTTTGGGGATAGCATCTGGATTTGATTGACCGAAAGCCGACACAGCTGCTCTTGGAGCACAGCTTTCCCTTATCCCCAGCCCTCACTGTCTCGTTCTTTCTGTTGATATCGTTCAGCAAACAACTAGTAAACCTGTATTTTGAATCCATATGATTTTTAAAAAGCTGAAACCCTCTGTCATGTGTAGTCTCCACAAAGTTCAATAGACATTCATTTTTTTTCTGAACCTAAACAATTACCCCTTTTTTAATTCTAATTTAAATATGGGCTACAGAGGGCACATCTTACCCCTGGATTTAATTTCCCTCTCTTATTTATAACGTCAAAATTAGCAGGATAAACACAAAACAGAAGGACGGTGGGAGGTGGGGCTTTGGTGCCTTTATGGAAATACATCAATCTGCACAAATGGAGTGGGTCTCCTCGAACACAGACTGCACAGCCAGTCAAAAGCCAAATATGCACCAGAAACAAAACAAAGCAAAAAAAAAGGCCGCAGAAAGAGGATGCCAAACTTACTGCATCTTTTGGACAACAATGACAGCATCTGTCTTCCCAACAAATTATGAAGATTAGCACGCAATTTCTCCATAACATAAAAGTTTCCAGAATTTTCAACACAGCAAAGCATTGAACCCAATCCCGTTTCCACTGAAGTCAGTAGTAAATCTCCCAATGCAAACAGGAGAAGTAACCTTCCTTTTGAAAAAGAAAACATTCCTGGGAGGAAAAAACTTACCATCTCTAAAATTTTCAAGCACTCTTTTGAACTGGGTTTTTCTCCTCAGAACTGATGCAAGACATTTTGCCTTTCTGTATAACATCTCCAATCCAAACACACACACGCTTACATAGAGGTGGCTTGTATTTATGCAAACAAGTAAGTTTTGGTGACAGAAAGTGGTAAAATTAAAGTGCTTAAAATCAACAAATGATGTCACTTGTGGATGTTAGTGATGTTAAGAACGAAATATTAACTTCAGGGTACACAAACCAGGCTTGAAGAAGAAACACAGAATCACGAGATCATCACATCAGGGGTAGAAAAAAATGTCATAGTCATAGGATAGGAGAAAAAACTTGGATGCAGTGACTCTGAAAGAGACCCTGGGTTCATGCTAAATAATCTACCGAACACGAACGCCCAGTGTGAAACAGTGACAGGGAGAAGACCTTGGCTGTACTGCCAATAGAGGCAACAACCATCTCTACATTATGTTGTTTATACCAAGGTCCATGTAATAAAAAGACAGTTGAGGAACTGCAAATATACATCAAGTGACTAAAAGACATACTGGTGTCCTGGAAAACCTGCCTCAATTTCTTACCTCACATAATGGATAAATGCTTACATAGGAGAAAACTACACTAAAAAAAAAAGATTTTCCTTTAAAAATACAACCCTCATCTGTCACCAAAATGAAAAGCTATACAGATTCAGAACGAGGAGAAAAATTATATGGAAAAGTTAAATGATAAATATAAAAACATCCTGGCCACCACTTCCTGAAAAATCACAGAATGATTTAGGTTGGAAGAGACCTTGGGAGATCATCTAATCCAATCCCTCTATACCAGCAGGCTCTCCTTCAGCACGCGGCACAGGAGCAGGTCCAGGCGGGCTGGCAGATCTCTGGGGAAGGAGGCTCCACAACCTCCCTGGGCAGCCTGTTCCAGGGCTCTATCATCCTCACAGTAAACTTCTTCCTCAGATTTAGGCAGAACTTCCTGTGCTTCAGTTTGGGGCTGTTGCCTCTTGTCCTAGACACCATGAAAAAGTCTGCCCCATCCTCTTGACACCCTCCCTTAAGGTATTTACACAGGTTGACAAGAGCTCCTCTCAATCTTCCCATCTTGAGGCTGAACAGGCCCAACTCTCTCAGCCTCTCCTCACAGGAGAGATGCTCCAGTCCCCTAATCATTTTTGTACCTCTACGCTGGACTCTGTCCTGTAGCTCTGTGTCTCTCTTGTACTGGGGAGCCTATAACTGGACACAGTACTCCAGACATGGCCTCACCAGGACCGAGTAGAGGGGCGTATCACCTCCCTCGACCTGCTGGAAATGCTTTCCCTAATGCACCCCAGCATGCCATTGGCCCTCCTTGCCCCAAGAACAATTTTCAGGATAATATGTCCACATGGTGGTGAGCACTCTGTTACGGGCACCTTCAAGGTAGAATCTGTGGTCCTACACATAGATACGTGCCAAAATAACAAGGAGTTGCAGATTTGGAGTAGCAGTTTATCTACTAGCTCTATAATTCAGATAGCAAACTTCAGAATCTTAATGGCCATTCCAACTTCAAAATCTATAGGAAAAGGCAGGACTTGGATTTAAATAGTTAAAATCTTATTAATGGATTATCATTGCAGGAAATTTTTATCAACAGTCCAAGCTGTAATATAATCCAAAGCACATCTGGGCTGCTGCACGTGTCTTGTTCTTGCTGCAGCTGATCTGGGTTATAAGACAACTGTCCCAGCCAAGTTTCAGATACCCAACATCAGTTTCCTAACCTGTTTGAACATTTCTCCCATCTTCTTCCATCCTTCTTTACACTGCTTCTGTTTCTCAATTTAATGGACTACTTCCTAACTCAGTTTTTTCAGAACAAATGGGGATAAAAATCCTGCTTTAAAATCATTTAAACTGGTCTCATTCAAGAGATTGATTTTTTTTTTCTTTTTTGCTATACAACCCTGCTCCATACCTGTATAGTTAGTGCAGTCTCTTTGTGACACCGTTTATGCCCTCATCAGCTGTTTACCTAGAGTCTGCACTGAATTGTTTGTTACCCTATGAGAAACTCTTCCATGGCCATTTTGCCGCTACTTGGATGGCAATACTAATAACTTCACATTCTTGGTTTTTTCTTAGTAGAGCTAAGTTAAGCAGACCATGCTTTCAGTACCTCTGATTTTATGAATCGCTAGCATTTTTAAAGATGCTATGCAAATGTTGGAAAAGAAAGAAAAGTTGAAAAAAATTTAGATTACTTGATGATACTTAAGTTCAGATCACAACAAAACTCAGTCATTTCATCAAAATACCAGGAGAAAAACATCTGTCAAGTGTTCCCTTATGAGGACAAAATATAAAGATCTTCAGTTGCCTAATGTTCACAGACACAAACATTTTCAGATTATGGCTCACTTCACCAAAGCTAGAGTCTTCCAAACACAACTGAACAAATCATTGCTTGTAGCACACAATACCAATCCAGAGCATGAAATACATGTTATTTCAACTTTCAGAGATGACAGGTTTGCTAATGTGCCCATAAGGCTGAAGTCTGAAACCCATACTTATACAAGTAACCTTTCTACATGTGACTGTACCAGCTGAACTCCGGAATATCCACAGAATATTTGCAGAGGTTCCTGGGTGGAAACATTTTGTGCTGATGATATGAATTTGGGTCTCTCTGGGCTTTATAAAACGTCAGATGACTCCAACTACGGTAAACTGTGTGGGTGTGTTGGAGGGGAGAATATAAATCATGCAGAAGCAATTTGCCAGCTTTTGTTTTAAGCAAGGTTTTAATTCCTTTTGTATTAATCATAAGTCATGATATTAACAAAGTACACAGATAATACCATTTTGCCAAAACAGCAGTGGGCTGCGGGAAAAGAAACTGCCCCTTCCCATAACCAAGCTTGCTTTGAAATTCCAGGAACTGCAGTTCTTTAATATAAAAAGTTGACAAGCAAGGAAAAAAAAAAAACTTAAATATTTATCTTATTTTAGGAAAACATTTACTTTTAAATATGATCAAGCTCAAAGACTTGATCCTTAAATTTACTTCAGGCCAGGTTGTGTGTGGTCGCTTCATGGTTAAGGGTGGAGGAAAGAAGGGAAAGGGATGTGGAAGAACACAGGGGCCCTCCCTGCTCCTACTTTGCTGCAGAAGGGCTGAAGAAGGAACTGCTTTGCCTGGTCCTGAAGGCTGCAAGAAGGCATGAAGATAGGAAAACAGCTCTGGTCTGGGGATCAATCCTGCCCCGTCTGCAAACCTTACCTCAATGGGAACGTCCCAATCAATGGGAGAGCTCCCTGTGGAAATGCCCCAGGGAATCCAGGGAACATCGCTGGCTTCCATGCAATGCATTTACTACAATTGCACAGGCAGCTAGTCAAAATGCAGCTATAGGACCAGGGACTTTTGTACAATCTGGATATGGAAACACCTATGTGCAAACAACCTTCTGGCCACTGGGAGTGAAGGTGGAAGGAAGTCCCAAACTGCACTTTTGTGAAAATTTCCTTTTTCCCTATTGTCTGCCCGCCCTATTCTAGTGCTGTCCTTGCTGCTGCTGTGTGATGATAAAGTCTGTGAAGCACCTTGCAAGCAAAAAAACTCCTGGAATGTGTTTTCTACAGACAACGTATCACACAGGCCAAGATTTCTTCATGATAAAACAGTTTGGAAACAGTGATGGTCTAAATCAGAGCAGGAAAAAAAAAATTTCTTTCTCTCTCCAATAAGAAAAAAATAGTCCTACTGGGATAAAATGGATACAAGAACAGCTCAGCAAGGAAAATCCACAGATAATTACAATCGCTGCTGGGAGTCACAGTTTATTAGAGAGGATCTTCCATTTTTTGTTTGGAAGGGATGCAGAAGTAAGGTGGGCCTCAGAGACTGCAGTGGTCAGGAATCACTTGGGGCACGGAGAAGCTCTCCTGCTTCAGTGACCCGTTTCAGCTGCTGAACTTGGACTATCTCTGCTTTTGAAGATCCTCTGAAGAAAACAGTGAGTTCAGTGCTCTCCTCCAAACCCTTTGTGGAAACTGAAGATGATTGTCATAGTACACATCCGTGTGTGGTCATGACCTCAAAAGATTCATGTGATACCACTGTTTTTGTTGACCATTTCTTTCCAAACTAGATGCACAATGTTTCATTTTCAGTAAGCAGTGGCATTGCATGAACTTTAGATCATAATGACTTTTTCCTCAAACTTTGTTCAATTCTCTGTATTCCTACAAGTCCCACATTGCAACAGCTAAAATCTCAGTTTTCCACTAAGTAGATGGTCTACAGGTAGTGAAATTCGCTTCGTTGGTGCTCTACTGTAATTTGATCATGCTAAGTATAGATCAGAGACTGACTCCTCAGCATTTTTCAATAGCCTCTCTATTATTTTAACACCATACTCTCGTTACGTGCAATCCAAGGCCCTGGGAGGATAGAAGAGTACATTCCAAACCCAAACTTCCTTGCAAATTGCTAGGTTACGTTCACTAGATTGCAGCCTCTTGTCAGAAATCTCTGTGGGAAATACATCACCACTAGTTCAAAAAACAAACCAAAAAAACCACCCTGCAATCACCTGTTCGTTCTTCTAGTAAATCAAATCACCATCAGGAAAGAGGACTAATGGTCTAAAATAAACCTACAGGGCTTTTCACCCCTGCGGATTTAGGTCTATGTCGTATTTTGATGGAATCTTTTCTTCTTTTTTTCCCCCCCACCATGGTGTCCCTGATATGGACTCTTACAGAGAAGGTACAAGAGGCAGAAAAGTGTCATAAATAGAATGGTTCTTTTGCAAATTGTGCAGAATCTTCTGAGGCTTTTGGAGAAAAAAGCAGTCTAAATAATAGCTCCACAGCTTTTCAGGCTTCAGACTCTACCACTAGGCTACTGTTTGAGTTTCAAATAAAAAGAACTCAAAACCCTGACTGTCTAAGCAAATAATTTCCTCATCACCACCGTGGAAGCAGCACTGCTTTCAGGTGCAGCCCTTGCCTATCTGCTGTGTAGCAGATACACACCAGTCCAGGCTAGCTTGGGCCTTGTGCCATCCAATTAAATCTCTTTCATGCCATTGCTCACAGCATCTTTAACAAAGTAAACACTCAAGTTACTCTGGCACCCATTAAAAGCAAATCAGTACTATTAGCGCTGTAATGACTAATAGTCATTAAGTACTACTCAGCTCAGTGGGAAGTATTCTGTAATGCAAATCCATGGAAAATTTTACAATTCTGGATAAGTAGAAAGAAACAAAACAACAAACATCTCCTGAAAACAACTTTTGCCAGAGGCTTGTTTAAATCTAGTTCAATTAGGACTTTCCTTTCTCATTTTAACTTAAAAAATGCATAAACTTTTTTTTTTTTGGCATTGGGAAATTCTTGAATAGACAGATGGTTTCTTGAAAGAGCATTTGATCATGCTGTACTTCTACCTTCATTGAACATTTCTGGCCTGAATCCATTCAGGACCTCATCAAGAGATCTTCAATGTGTCTGCATTGCAGAGCCTCCAGGAAAGACAGGAACCCAGCGCCTGTGTCCCTCCGAGGTGCTGGCCCTAACCCTGCGGCTATGAACTCGTGCTGCTGCCTGCTGTCTTGCTCCCCATACCTCGAGACTGACTTGGGTTGGAACAGCCCCCGCAGACACTGAGAGCAGTTGCCCTCCAGAAGAGCCCGCACCGACAGCTGGGTTAGAGCAGGACGGGCTGCGGTATGGGCACAAGGGAACCACGGAGAAAGCACGGATGAACAGAACACGCACTGGGAACAGCCAATTTCCTTCACCAGCACGGTCACTGCTTGTTTTATCAGGACTATGTAGCCTGTGCCCCAGTCCTTAGTACATTTTGTCTTAGAATATCTTCCTCCTACAAAAGAACATAACTGGGAAGCCAGGAAAAGTTTAGGGATTTGAGTTTTCCCCTAAACTCATAACAGAAATGATTCCAGCAGTTTACTTATGGTCCCAGTGAAACAACATGCAGAAAAACTAGTGTTTTTAACTCCCGAAGCTGTAAAACAACAACAACAGAGAGAGTTTTTCTCGGTGCAGAAAAGGACAGCTTCAGAAGGCTATTCACAAACGAGTAACTTTATAAACCTGAGTCATCGATAGCGGATGACAGCTGGTCACCGCTCCTCGCACAGAACAATGTTGCACAGTGTTACTCTGCACAGCCGCCCGCCGCTACACGCAGCTCCTCAAACCTACGCTCGTCTTATTTGTTTCTGCTTTTCTCTACTGCAGAAGTTATAGAAAGATTCTTTTCTACCTGTCCTACCTCTTCCTCAAATATTTTTCTGATTTTTGTTTAGTCTTGTGGTATTTATGGAATATTTCTGGTTTTCAGAGCCTTATTAGTACCTGGTTAAAAAAATTTACTTTTAGCCTTTTTATCCAGAGTTGTGTTTCTAAATGGACGAAACACAAATCTGATACCTTTTTCTTAAGAAAAAAATCCACTGAAAATACAGAAGTATTGCAGTTCAGCTAGGGATTTTAAAGGTGTCATATATCTGAGAGAAAGGAGAAAGTTGAGGTCCAAGTTCCACACTCCTGGCCATGTTCATAAGGAAACTAAAAGAAGACAGGAGAGGTAATGGAAAGGTCGACTTCCAAGGAATTACTTGACTCTCTGTCCCATCTTCTACCTTCAGGTGCAATCCCATCATAAAATCATAATTGGTGTGATTAAAACAAAACAAAATCAATCATATTTGTGCCTGCCAGAAGTCCAATAAAGTTTCCTCTTCAGGACCTACACTGAGATCAAGGCTCATTACGGAATGCATGAAACCTACTGAACTGCTTCTGAGAAATCACTCACTGAACATCATCATTCACTGAACGTGTTCGATGCTAAGTGAATCTGAGTCTGCTTCTAGTCTAGAGCTACTGACTTGCACTGAGATCATGTAACCAACCTAAAGGACTTCCTTTTTCAAGAGGAAGGATTGGCAGACACTAAAGACAAGCTGATTCTTGTCTTTAAGGGCACACATGGGCTGCCAGACACACTGGAGCAATGGAAACGGCACTGGTATAAAAGACGAGGAGAAATTGTGCCAAGCTGCTCTTATAAAAGTTGTCTGCTGCCTGGGAAGGAACTAACCAAAAAAGCACAGCTTCAACTGTTAAAACTGTTAAACTCCTACACGAACAAATCATAAATGGTGATGCAGCTGACAACATCTCAGCCCATATAGTCCTATCTGCCCAAAACCAAAGGTTTTAAAAGTCTTAGCGAGACAGCCCATCTTCTCAGACAGTTGCCTGCTTACAGTTCAGCATGATTAGCAACAAAGAAAATATTTGACATGTTTTACAAAATCATATTGATAGTTTCCCTGAATAAATCCAAAATAGTATATAGTGGACTGTCCTCCCTCTACACTCAAGTAAATGCAGATATTTCAAAATGTATTTATATTTCAAATTTAACAAAATTCATACTTCTAAAAGCAGATTAGGAGATGGTAATTTCAACCCTTATGAAAACATTCAGACACCAAAGTGGAGAGTGAAACTTCCAAAAAGGGATTAACAAAGAAATTCTTAACTCATCTCAAGACACCTCTGCCTTTCATGAGAACTATTTCAATTCTACGCTGCAAAGCAAATATTAAGAGATACCCTATGGGATTCACACCAAGAATCCAGCTACATTTTCACACTATCATTTTAGATTTTTCAGAGCCCAAACTCCTCACCCTATTCCTCTTTGCAAGCACTAGAGCTTGATTATCACACATAACAGCAGCCTGTACTGGCTGACCAGGCTGTAGGAAAGCCATTTCCCCAACTCCTAAACTCAGTCACACATCACAGATATCTGCTCCTCTTGCACTGGCTGATATTTACAAGTATTTCTTCCTGTAAAAGGATGAGAAAATGTCCTTTGCCTTCAGAGTGGAGAATTACGTCTTGCACTTTTGTCTGGCAACTAAGGTGCCAGCCTGTCCTTTTCCAGGGACACCGCTGTCCTGTCCAGCATGGGTCTGCAGTGGAAAAGCTTTTCCCACGTGTATGGATAGCTGCTTGTTGATGCTGTCATCCCTGTCAAATCCTCGAGGTTTACCTTTTCCTGAGCACATGGCAATTTATAAACTAGCAGGAACAATGCAGATCAGAGATGAATGCTCTATTCTCCTTCTCTATTTAAAGTTCTCTTCTTATTATAAAGAATGATTTGCTGAAGACATCAAAACCAAGGATGACACAGAACGAGAAAGCTTCAACTTGTGTCACTTTACAAAAGACAGTTAAAATCTGCTTTTTAATAAGCATTTCTAATCCTCCTAGTGTCTTCAGCCTAATGCTTCCTGACAACATAGCAGCTAGTCTCCAAGATTATATGTATTCTTTACCTGGTTGAAGAAGAGACGACAGGGAATGGCATATCAGACAATGGGAATTCTTGCTATTTTAGTGATATTCTGGGACACGTTCTTGAAGAGCAAGACATACGAAGGTCTAACTCTTCCCTTTTGCTAGCTCTGGAAATCCTGTTTTGGAATATACGTTTCCTTCTTCACAGAGGGAATATTCACACTTAGGTAAGGGCAACTGGAAGAAAAACCCAATGCAGATAGTAGGTAATATATTTAACTATCCTTTCCACAACTTGCTCGTTTATGTTCTCCTCTACAGCAGAAAAAGGGTGTGTTTGTCCCTACTTTCTTTAATTAAAGGTTAATATAGTTGACAGGACTTGGGAGTAGTTGTAGCTGAGATGCTTACTGTGTATCTTGAGCATAGGCAAATCTTCTCTCTCAAGTCACAGCCTTGGGAATACAGTAACAGCTGCAGCAGATTATCCTTTTTGTGTAAAGGCAAAGGGTAGATTAACATTATACATTCCAGATTATTCAGTTTACCGCTTTCTCCCCATACTTCATAACTACCACGTGAGCCTTCAAACTTCTATGTGCACTGTCCAGGATGAAACATTTTCTGTCCAAGTATTATAAAAGTTAAAGCATGATCAAAAATCATACAAAATGAATCTTAAGTAACTGAAGGAGCAAACGAAGGAAACTGCTGTTGGTAATTTTAACTTTTTTAAAATATGCAACATTAACAAAAACAAAACTGTGATCTGATCCACTCTCTAGTGCTGACAAGCCTTTGAATTTTACTTTTTGCAAGATACATTTTAAAATATGCTACATTAACAAAAACAAAGCTGTGATCTGATTCACTTTCCTGTGCTAACAAGTCTTTAATCTATTTTTTTCTGCAATCAGAAAAATCTATTTTATCAGCAAAGCAGAAACACGTAAAGCGCTACGTTTGCAGACAGACATGCTTATTATAGAAGAGCAGTTGTGCTCCTTCAAAATATTCTTGCAAAGCTGAACTGAAACAAGCTTCATGTATTTCCTCATCTCCAACACCTTTTTGATATTTGGAATTCAAGCAAAAAGAATCACGGTAGCTGCAATCAAGGGAACATATTCAAAATAATCAAGAAGGATAGTGCATGATCAATTGTATAAATAGCAAACTACAGTACGATTTGGTGTTCTCATGATGATCTATTTGAGGCAATACAATCTGTTTTCTGGAGATGAACACTTCAACACTTTTTCTGGTTACTTCTGGAGAGTTCCTTACTGCTGTGGAAACAGTGGATGTCCTGTATTGGTGAATGTCACAACACTCAGGACACACAGAGAACTAAACAAGCGCCTTACCTTAACACCTAAGGATACCTATCTGTATCCTTAAGTTCTGGACTGCAGCTTTGGAGGCACCACTGGAGACACACACGAGGACAAAAATGTAGGAAAATTTATCAGTTTCTAATGTATATTTTTGAAACTCTAGGCTACGAAAGCCTCTGGGATGGCTCTGCAGGTGACACCTCATCACAGAATAATTATTCTTTGTCCCCCAACAGCTTTGGTGAGAGATATTTGGACTTAATTGCAAACTGAAAAGGAAAGCAGCAGGCTATGCAGTGCAGCCCCACTTAGCCCTGCGGGTAGCCAGGGAAGCAGAAAGTCATCAAAAGCTGACGTACGGCCGCACTCCTCTTGCCTCTCTCACTAACCTCCTGCTCCTGAAAGCCTCAACTAGGTTCAAACAGACCTGAACAAAAGCAACGCTGCTCTTCCAAACAGGACACCCAGCAACGCAAGGCGAACAGGCCTTGAAACAGTCCTTGAACCCCCAAACTGGGATTAACACAACAAGGCTATTTGATCTTTCAATCTCTCCTAACAGATCCTGTCTTTATCTCCCTTCCCCCCATCTTTTGATCCCTTACTAGTCAAGTTTAAATATTGTTTCAGGGTTCCAAACTACTTTTGAGAGCAAAAATCCAGCCCCTTCCTCTGGCATCCACTAGAGTTGTTGCCTTTTTGCACACAGTAAGGGGTGTGATTTATGAGGGCTCCTGGGTAAGAAAGTGTTTTGGAGATATTGTATACGTTGCTGATTATCATGAACAACTTCCAAGGAAGAGATGCAAAAAAAAGAAGAGAGAGAAAAAAAAAAAAACCCTTTACAAAGCTGTCTGTGATTTTCAGCTCTTTCAAAAAGCACGAAAGAACAGAAAAGCACCCTGGTGTGTGGTTAAAATAACTACAAAGGATCTATTCTTACCGGGTTTCTTTAGTAAAATGAGGAGTGCTTTAATTGCATTTTTTAGTCCTGTTAATCTGACATATATTGAAAGATAATTTGGAACAGCCAAAAGAAATCTTTGTTATAAAAACACTAACTCACACACGCTATATCCAGATGTTTAATTAGATTCTTAATAGATATCAAAGCTTTCTTTAAATACTAGGAGATTGCATTTTGTGCAGCTAAGAGTGCACACAGGCAGAAGAGAGGGAAGGAAGACAAGAGTCCCATTAAGAGTAGCTTAAAAAGAAGGATTTAAACTCTACAGCATGGGTAAAGAGAAACTCCTCCCACCCCTTTGCTTCTGCCTAATCATGTTTGAAAACTAATAGCACCAATATTTTTAATTAGCAACAAGGGCCTTGCAGGCAGGTCACATCAGCATTGTCTGCTCCCTGTCAGTGCCTGAGCCCCAAAGACAGGAGACACTTGAGTGAGAAGTGTGTTTAGGAAATGGGATACTGTGCAACTTACTCAGTCACTGAAAATTGTTGCCCCAGTTGGACTCTGACCAACTCCTGATAAAGAAGCTTCATGTCCTGGCTATTTTGCTTTGCCATCTCCACTGGATAAGCTAAGGTAGGTATTCATCCTCTTATAAGAGAAGTAGACAATCATAAACTAGACCATTTCTATCCCAGATTGAACAATAACCGATAAGACTGTTGGTAGGAAATACTCCCTAGCAGAAAAACAAAGATAATTTGCAATGCATACAAAATGTAACAAGTACAAAGCACAAACAAAACTACCTCACCAGGGATCACAGCTAGAGATCCGTTGCTGAAGAGGTGCAGTTCCACACCAGGGAAACCAAACAGTCGCCAAAAAAAGCAGATACCGCAATAGAGAAAAGGATCTCCTGGGAAAGTTGGATCAGGTTATTTTTGCTCGTGGCTGTGTGCAATAGGGTAAAACTTTGGGAAGTTATCAGGGTATGATGTATTCCAAAATCAGTTTCAGATCATTCGCTAGCAAAATTAAAGCTACTGGGCCAAAGTGCTCTTCTAGTTTTGCCTATCGTAATCTGAAATGAAAAGGGCATTTGCATTAAGAGTTCACATTCTGGCTGGTAGTGCCCAAAGGTTATTTGGGCAATAATCTGATGGTTATTTGGTAACTAAGGTCAAACAGAGTCTCAGCATCACTCTCAACATAAAGACAGTCACGTGAATACAGTAGTTGGGAACTCCATACCCTAGCACCCACACTGGAAGTTATACAAAAATTAAATTCCCCTTTAAATCTCAGAGGTGTTCCCCATGTTACACGGACCATAATCATGCAGTTGTAAATGAAAGATTTTTCCTCCACTGCTTTTGGAATCCAAATATGGTAACACAAGCCCTGCTCCCACACTGGGAATTCCTCTCCCATTGAAACTTCATGAGATGACCAAGGGTAAGTAGAAACAGTGTCTGTCCTCAACACCCATGTGTCAGCAGCTGTAAAGGGCAGTGCACCCTTTCCTCCCATGGTTGCGCTCCCATGGGTGGGAATGCAACATCCATGAGTGCTCTTGTTAATAAGGGGAACCGTAGCACAGGAACTGAGATCTTTGCGAGCTCCTGAGACAGCAGATCTGGTGCTATCTGAAGTTGTTCAGAAAAGTTTCAATCATTTAAATAAAAGTAAAGATGACAGATGTGCTTGTAAAGATAGAATCTGAAAAAAAAATGAACTATTAGAAAAATATACTCTTTAAAAGACCTTTATTTTGGTTGCAGTTACAAGTCTGAAGTCCATTTATGCTTACAGTTAAATTGTTCCCAAATAAAAATTCATAGCTCACCACATAGACAGTGCATTCTCTATCAACCTAGTGTACAAGAACTTCATAAAATACAGATTAAGTGCCTTTTTCACCTGTACACTCTTCAGATTAGTGCACTGACATTAATTAAAAAGGCAAATAGATTAATTGGCATAAGAAGTATTCGGCTGCATTTCAATATATTAGTAAAAAACAATGGCACAAAAAGGAAAAAAGTCATTTTAAAGTCTATAAGCATTATGAAACTTCTTAAGCAGTTTAAATCAGTTCAACTGATTAAGAATTTATTTTCCTATACCACTGCTGAACTTGGAATTTAACTTATAATCTTCTTGTGCCCAGGTGTGTAAAGCACCTTACATACAACTCCAGATCTGTTCATAGAAACTGAAACACAGCAGTTTCAGAACAGTGACAGTAAAGTGTAAGTTAGGAAGTTGGGAATTTCTATTCTTCCCAGTAAATCAGGCAATTCACATACTAGAAAGTATTTTCATCTAGCCAATCTCACTGATGCGCACTTCAGATGTGAACGTATCAGATGAGGACACGTTAAACACAGTATTTCTTAACGCAAGGACTAAAACGAGAAATCCATGCTCACAAGTTACACCATCCACCCCTACCTACCTTGGCAGGAGGCTTCCAGGCATAATGGCACTTAACGCCACATAAAGAGACAGATGAAGCACCTGGAGGGTTTTAGGCGCACTGAAGGCTTGCTCTGAAAGCTTCAGTTTCAAAAGAGAGAAATCACACCAACTTCAGCAACCTACATTTTATTTTTGAACCACCCGTAACAAATGGGCAGGTGAGTGGGCCAGGAGGGAACGAGATAGAAAGACATTCCTAGCTTAAAAGTAAAGTCCAAGATACAAGTTTGTTGCCTCAAGCAACAACTCAGGAGTTTGTTTTGGCATCAATATTTAGCAATACTCCCAAAGATAACTGTCCCCTCTTTCAAAAGAGGTTATCAGCAATTTTGATTAGGCCCCTAAGTATAAAAACCTCTTACAGTTTAAACAGAGCAGTGTATGATGCTGACTGACGTTACTGGTAAGCACTCACATCGAAGAAGGCAGGCAGTTATACCAACTGGAGCACTGACAATGCTACTTCTCAGGTCAAAACAAAGTCTCATCAAAAAAAAGCAAATGTGATGAAGTACAGAACCATTATTTTACTCAGCTCCACAATGAGATAATTGTGAATGTAGAAATTTCCTCTCATAATTTAAATATTAAGCACAATGCTTTCTCCAGAGACTTATCTTATACTTGCCCATATGACAATTCCAAGAATCAATGCTCCAATAGCAAGTATAAAAATGAGGATGCACATTTTCTTTCGTGACTTTTGCTGTTAAAAGAGAAAAAAAAAAGTTGATTGCAAGTAGTACCATAATGTCAGAAGACTAGTCAAATGCTTTTGTGGTCCTATTGCTTGCATAATACAAATAAAAGCCATCCTCA
Organism: Eudromia elegans; assembly: GCA_003342815.1. NCBI lineage: Eukaryota > Metazoa > Chordata > Aves > Tinamiformes > Tinamidae > Eudromia > Eudromia elegans. The sequence goes on along the minus strand of PTEX01000044.1, from coordinate 3,702,310 downwards.
CAGACAACAGTAAGTCATATAAAGTTGTTTGAGAGAAGAGGAATTCATTCATAAATTAAATTTAAGGCTATAATACTCAACAAAAGAATTTAATCAATACTTTTTAGCATACATAGTAAACTCAGGAAAGGGAATGCAGGAGCCTTGACAGTGAATAAAAATAGTTAGAACATGGGGGAAGAAAACATGTAAGAGCGTGTTGACATGTACGGAGGTAATGCATGGACATGCAGTTTGTATAATAGAGGAAGCAGGAATGGTCTTCTGGAAAAAATGTTTAAAGACTATTAATACACACACAGAGGGGGACAAAGGATTGCTATTCTAGACTTCTGGAAGAGTGACTCTGCATTCACTAATACTGTTATTAAAAAACAAACAAACAACAAAAAAAAAAAACCCAAAAAGGAGATGTGAATAGATACTCAGTTACACTGATGTCACTACAGTGCTGTACAAGTCATGAGCTTATCCAGAACCTCTAGGCCTCCCACAGAGGTCTGTCCCTTGAGATATCAGAACAACCAAGACAACCATCAGGTTTCCAATTTTTACCTGAGGCAGTAGGAAAGGGAATCAACTCTACCAGTGGATTTCACAGGCTTTTGCTCATATCAAAGGGATTCTAACACTCACATCTTGGGGTTTTAGCCCATGGCCCCAGAAGCAAAGCCAGGCTTTGCTCTAGTTAGCAGACATTCTTCTGGTTATTTCTCCTTCAGGACACATGGCCTGTTTGTTTGTTTTTCCTGCAAAACTACATCTGTCTCTATTCTTTTGTGGAACAGACTGTTCTCCACCCTGCTACCACCCAGACTATTGGGTTTCTTGTTTCAGCTTTCTCCCAGTTTTGGTAAACTTCCCTGTCACTTGTCTCCTCCCACTGTCAGCTCTTCCCTTGGCTGTTTGATCGTTTTATTTGATAGAAGTCTTTGACAGAGCCCCTTTCATGTCTTATTTTTTATTAGATTCTCTCCTTTTAGATCTTAATACTCTTGAGTTCCTTTTTCATCCTGGAGACCAGCTCTTACCAACACCGTGCTCAAGTCAAACATTAAGCCTGTAACACTACCCAGGACTGGACTAAAGACTTAGAGCTGCTGTTTTCTCCTGTGCTTGACTGTCATTCCTACGAGCACTAAAGCAACAGCAGCAAAGTGCAAAGGAATGAGAGGAGAAGAGCCTGGCTTTGACCCCAAGCTCTCTAAACATATCCCATATGCTGGTGCAGACCCCATCCAGGCACACATCTGTATCCTTTTCTCCTCAAGACAAAAAGATTTTTGTACTATTCTGTTATAAATTTCAGCCCCCAAAGTAATATGTTGCATGGAAAACTTTTGCTATTCTTTCTGTTTTCATGCAACTTGTCAGTAACAAAATAGGAGCTATCATTCATATTTCATAATGAGTTTTGCCAATTAATACCATCTGGAATACAATTTGAGGATGCCTCCACGCCTTCTCTTTCCTGACTTCTTCTGAGATGAGCAGGCAATACTTCAAATGATTTGTCATCGATTTACTGGCCTGGCTACTACTAGAATACATAAGAAGATTTAAAAATCTAAAAACTAACATCCAGACTAAAGAAGGATTTATTACTAATAAGATTGTTTCTAAGCAGTCAGTGCCAGAAAAAAAAAGCATTAAAAGGTCTTTAAAATGCTTTTCAACAGTTTGAAAGATTAAAATATGTTCTAGGATCAATGTAGCAACCAACAGAAGCAGAACTTACATAACTTTAAGAAAACTTTGCTTATATATGTTTTGCTTATATATGTGTTGCTACTTGGCAACACCTGCAGAAAGCTTCCTGGCTTACATTCTCCAGCCCTCCAATATGATCTTTAGAAGCTCTTTTCCCACATACAGTCGATCTTTTCCTTCTTGGACTGGAAAGAAGATTTTTTTGTTCTTTTTTTTTAAACTAAGGGTAAAATTCCTAGTGCTCTGAAACAATCCAGTTAATGTTATAACAGACTCAAAGCTTAATGGAAGTCACTGACTTTTATTTCATAGATATCTAGAAATACTGTCCTATTCTAACTATAAACTTTGATTTGATTCTTCAAGTCTTTGGAAAACACTATGCAAAATCTGAACTGCAAAGACAATTGGGGGACAGGACTACTGAAAAAAGACAGTTACAAACAACATACAGTTGGCATTGACATTACCTGGTAGTTCGCTGCTCTTGCCAGCTGCTGGTTTGCCTGCTGTACATGTACATCTGCATTTTCCACATTGGCTTCTATGCTGTCTTTATTATAAAGAGAAAGATTTTCAATTTTCATTAGTCATAACTCCAACAAAGAGGTGGAATGCTGAAATTCGCTTGAGATCATCTGCAATAGCTGCCCCCTCAAATCCTTTCCCCTCCACCCAATTCACTATTTTTATCAACACTCCAAGTGCATTATATTGTACATTACAGAAGTTTGACCTATCTTATATTGAACATTTTGCACAGGCTTAAGTTAAATCTTCAGTTGAATGAGAAATTAAGTGCCTGACTTCATATGTCAGTAAGAGTTGCCATGTTCTACAAGCAGGACTGAGCCTCAGAAACAGACTGGGGTAGAAACTTTCTCTCAAGAAACTTTCTTGCCCTCTGACTTGATATTGACTACTAGAGAAAATGCCCAAGGCTCAGGAGAAACAGATGTGTGAAACACTCCAACAGGTGAAAGTGATTTTTTTCTTTCAATCAAGGTGAAAGAGTGATTTTTTTCCTTCCCTCCATCACAGCATTTCTGTGTGCATGCTTTAACAACTCGACAGAGAAAAATAAGGTGGACTTACCTATCACATCACCTTGTTCATGAATCATCATTCCTAAATCTTTGAAAATTTCATTGATATCCATAATATCAGCCTGCACGGAAAAGAATCATCACATTAATTGGCACAACCTTTTACAGAATATGCACTCATGATTCTTTACTATATGGGGAAAATGTTGTACTTTTGTACTTAACTTTTGTAAAAGTTAAGTTTATCATAATCAAACAGACTGAAGATGAATATATGCATAAAACAAACTTCCTATCATATCACAAAACAGGATCTCTCATATTGCTGAGAGGATCTCTCCTACTGCACTTGTACCCTTAGTTTAGCCGAAGTGATTTTAAAATTTTGCTAGTGCAAAACGCCTTCTGTTTCAGCTTAGGGGCAGGCTCACGCCAATTTAGCTTAAAAGCTATCAATTGACGCTAAGTGAATAAAAGCATATGCAGAAAGCGTTTTGCATTAGTTTTAGTAAAGCTCTTAAATTAAACACACACACTTTATAATGAGCACAGTTTACAAAGATGATCACTGTAATACAGAGCGAGGCTGTCGCACTATTATATTACATCACTGCCATCTGATTCTGATGAAATGATGGATGTCACGTTACCATTGGGTATATGATCTCTTTCTTAACCAAGGATTGATATCTGCTTAGTTTCTGTATGGTACAGCATGGGTGGCACAGAGAGATTAGCACAGAACTCATATGTAGAGCAGAACAGATTTTGCTAAGTGCATCAGCAGGTTCTCCAGTTGATCTTTTCAAGATCTTTCTTGTTGATGATAATAATATGAATTCCAGATTTGTGACAGTGTATTTATTTCAGGCCAAGTGTATTTAAAACAGGATTTCATCAAATTGAAGATAATTACTTGTGTACTTTAAGTCTTGATGTTAAATGCTTCAAAATTTTTGACAAGACCTTTATTCCAAAAGTTTAAATGGAACATGGCATCTCCATTTCCAGATGAAGTGTTTTAAAAAAAAAAAAAAACAAAAAAACCCCCCAACTTCTTAAAAATGTCAAACTAAATTTGGGAATACATGGTAGGGAGGGTGTAATTTTACTTCATTTATAATTAGCCTTTTAAAAAGTTACATAAGTGTCTCAGAAATCATGAGATGTGTTTTTCCTGGTAATCACAACAGCACTTTTGAACTCCTTAACTGAGACAGTGAAATTAAATGCAGTAGCAAAACATACTCATACATGAGATATCTAGTGCATATTTCATATACCAGATAACAGCAATGTTTGCAGATTAAGCAATAAGAAAATCATCAAAAAACAAAAAGCCGTCTTAGGATTAGAGTGTATTTCTTCAACTAATACTTATGCCAGTAAGATCAGTTCTTCCTTGGGAAGATTAGAAGCATAAGTTTAGATCTGTTTTAAAGCCCCAAGTAACAAGCATACATACCTCAAGCTGCCTAATGGACGATTCTCTCTCCTCAATGAGGCGGAGATCATCTTTTGTAATCTCCTCATCCTGCACTTGTGCTTGAGGTTGACTATTGAACAACCAAACACCACAACCGAGCAAGTGTAATCAGAAAAAAGTCAGAACAGAAAGCATAAGATGACAAGCTCTGTATCAGTTAAAAAAAAGTACATTTTCACCTTTGCATGCCCAGCTGTCAGAGAAGCTATCAGAGATTTTGACAGAGAAAACTCCTGATTCATGATAGTGTTACATACTGCCCTGAAGTAGTGGCTTGGAAGTACCACGTATGAACATACAGAAAAAATTCTTCTGAATTATAAACTGCAGGGATTAAATCCATCCGAGACAAACGTAAGCTATCAATGCCAATGCAATCTGAGGCTGAGATGCAGTTTTTGGGCACTTTGAAAGAGCAGGAGATCAAGCAAAGATCCTTTTATCAGAGCTTAACAGTTTTACTCTATCTACAAGTTGGACTGTGCTTATCCACCTTAGGTGTCAAAAAGCCCACATATGGATTTGGGGCAGCTTAAGGAGATGAGTCACAGCAGAGTATGGAAGGAAAGAAGAGAACATGCAAACAGCTCCTTTCTCTTCCCACTGATGCTACCAAGAAGCCTCCTCTTTCCACCTGCCCCATGGAAAAAAGCTCAACTGACCAGCCTGTCCCTACTCCCTTCAGGAAAAGGTAGTTGGTCAGAAAAATCAGCAGCTGGTTCCTCTTAAGACCATTTGCTATTCTGAGTTAAGCTTGAACCTATTAATGGATGCTGCTTACCTGTCCCAAGAGACAAGTGTTCCTTCTTTGTAGCTGTCTTCAGGAGCACCACCCTATGTGATACATAATACGGAAAGAAGAAAAAAAAAAAAAAAAAAATGGAGAAAAAAGTTTTATAGCCCTGGAACCCTGGAAGAAGCACTGTCAGCATTCCTATAATGAGTCAATATTGCAAAGTTAAAATTAAGTAAACTTCAAACTGAAACATGATTTAACACGTTCTCAGCCTAATTTTGCTTTATATACATAAAGCAAGCATATATATACATAAAGCAAAACCATTCAGCTTAGTAACTGCCTGTTAGAATTTATAAGTATAGCAACATGCATTTGGCACAATGTAAGAAGGCAAAAATAATATGCTAGCAAGGAAAAGCTCAACATCTCAAACTCCTCGGCATTTCTCCACTTTAATTACTTATAGAGATCTGGCAAATGAATCTTCTCTGCAAGATAAGTCTATTGTTATGTAACACCCAGGAAAAATATTTCAAGATCCACTAAAAATTGCTTTTGCAAGATTAGGGCATTGAGTTCTTGACTTTGTGGGGAAGAAAATAAATAAGAAAAAAAGAGTGTTTACAAGGTGCTGCATTACATTTTCATTAAGCATTCACCACAAAATGGTTCATCTATACAAAGAAGTGAGTAAAGAAAACTGCTACAATTTTAATCAGATAGCACATGCTCTGCAGTACTTGTAGCCAGATACGAGCTCTTTTAATAGCAACAAGAAAAAGAGTTTGACACTAAGTATTAGCAATGGCACTGGAAACAGTATAGAACAATATTCTGATACTTACAGATACCCTTGAGCTGGCTCTCACTCTGGCTACAAAGTCTTTTTCTTTCTCAGCAGCTTGTCTTTGAAGTCGTTGGAAATTTGTTAATGCTGTAGTGAACTCCCCAACAAGACGATCTTTCTGTATTTTCCTTTGACGCTACACGATAAAAAAAATTTACCAAATTAAATCAAGTTAAACAAGCTCAGGATTTTCAAGGCTTTGCCATTTTCAGGCTGCTCAGTGCTGACCAAGTTATACACGCATTTTAAATAGTAATGAGGGAAAGCTGTCTACAAAACCATTTGAAACTGCAAGGACAAAACTTCCTTCCTTTGAGGATCACACAACTCTGTTACAACTTTTGAGATTTGATGAGAAAATTGATGTATTTAGTTTCATTAAACTGACGAAAATGAGCAATGAGCAGGAACAGGTCAAACTACATTCTATAAGCTGATATATGGGAAGGCTCAAATTTCCTCACTAGCTGTTTCTTATGAAATGAATTCATCACTTAAGTGTAAAATAGTTGGATGCTGTGCATTCTAAAGTAAACAAAACAAACTAATGGAGAGGTAGAGAAACATACTCCACATGTATTTAAAAATACCTGTTGGAAACAAAAATTAATGCATACATGATCTGCACTTAGCGGTAGACTCACACTCCCTCTCAAGCTCCTAAAAACTGTTACAGAAACATCTGTTACAACCCACTAGCTGTATTTTTTGAGAACATTCTAGGGAAGGTAAGAGAAATATTGGACACTCGAGAGTGGCTCTATTAATTTGCCATATGGATACATTACAACAAACCTTCCTTCCAAATTTGTGCAAGCCTATATTTTGTAATTTGTCAGTCTTATTTTTGCTTTTCTTTCAGAGGTATCTTTGATGAAATCTGTTGGATCAAATCCATCTTACCAGAATCAAGCAACAAAGAAACCATAAGATACATTTCGACTGAGCTGGGGGTTATATGCCAAGATCAGGTTTAAACAACTTTAGAAATTAACTATTTGACAGACTGAGCACATATGGAACACGGACTACCTTTTGAATTCTGTACTTCAGGACAATTCATTTTCCTAAAGACTCTTTGGTAAGAAGCCACAGACCAGTCAAGTTGTCTGAGTGGCAAAAACTTGCCTCCATACCTTCTGGTATGCTGTTACTCTTCCCTTATTTAAGCTACAGATTGTGCTAGGATAAGAAACCACAGAATGGCAGCCAGGACTGTGCTAATGACAACAGCCACTTTGCTTGTTACTTCCCATCCAGATTTCACAGCAGACCTGGGAAAGCAGCAGCTTAAAGACTCTACAAACTATTTTAGTAGCAACTTCTCTCTGCCAGTCCTCGAAGAAAGAAAAAGCCTGTGGATAAGACCTTGTGTATACACTGATCAGAGTTATGTAGAACAGATTTACTGGGCAAATTACTTGGTCAGCGTGTGAGCAGGCCTGGTCCCTGGCCAGGCAAGCAGCAACAGCCTTCAACTCTGTGTCACTGGAAGCAGTCAGAGTGCCTGCTGAGTCAGCTAGACTTGGCAGCGCTAAGGCAGGTTACAAAGAAGCCAGCTACCTGCACTCACAGGCACAAGGTATTGCCTTAATTCCTGCCGTTTCAGTCAGACTGCTGCCTTTCTCACACATAGAAACAACTTTGGAACAAGTCTCTAATGCAACAAAATACACCAAATGCAGCTCGGAAAGCCTAGTTAGCAGTACAAAAATAGGCACACAGAACTGAAGTCATTCAGATACTTTACATAAGCCAACATCACGGTGAACCTAGCTGTGTTCTTTGGTGGTTTTATACCTGTTCAGTTGTAGCGGGCAAAGATCCAAACTCTTTAATGTATTTGTCAGTTTCTTTGGCAAGCTGGTTCGTGTACTGCTGCTTCTGCTGCCTAAAACCAAATGCAAACTTTATATTAGAGCCTGCTGGGTTATTTTGTTTAAATTTCACTGAAGTGTGTAAAAATAGTAGCCCTGAATGCTTCACTAAGGAGCATGACCCCATCTCCATTCCATTCCTCACTGTAAAAGCAGCACAACAGCCGATCAATCCACATGGTAGGGGAGACCGACACCAAGGATTACATGTTCCTAATAGAATAGCACAAGTAATCACTGCCCTCCACCCCTTTTTAAAAAGATTTTTGTATTATTTTTATAATATTTAACAGTAAGTTTCTAGTTTTCCTGAATATCTAAACACACTTTTCCATTGCTTTTTTGAGGCTATCAATCTCAAAATTTAAGAAATGCCTGCTTATTTTTGATAAAACAGAGTTCAGAATAACTGTAGGAAAAGACCAAGATTTTCTGTGAGGAAGAAAATACTCTGGGCCTGGATCTCCAAGACCATCGCCCTTGAGAAAGAAAAAGTCATGATAATTACTGGAAAGCTTCTGCAAAGAGATACACAGTTTCCAATTAGATAGCAACTTAAAAATTTATGAATTGTTTACCAATAAAGTTAGCAGTATTTTTAAAACATCCTTGCCTTTAGAAGCACTGCCATTCCTGGTTCTTCCTGCTTCTTCCATTATCACACATTTCTCAACTCCATACATTTTTTTCCCTGGGGTAACTCAAACTGTTCCCTTGCTTTCCCACTCTCCTCTCCAATGTGCATAAATAGGTTTTATCTGGAAAGTTATTAGCAGTCAAAATCAGAATCAAAAATAATCAAATAACTCTTCCAGATACATATTAGCAAGAAAGGAAGGGCCAAATGTTCAGACAAAGGAAAAAGAAATAGATGAAAATCAAGGAAATTTACCACATGTATTACCTTCCTAAAAGGAATGGAATGTGTCCCACTAGTTTCTAGGTCTTTTAGTTGTAAATTGAAGCCTAAATCCTGCCCACCAATGCACACAGCGCACATGGCAATTTTCACTCATTCACAGCCTCTGGTGGGACAGCCACTCTGTACTGGATGTGAACAGTGGTATGGGCCTCGAGCTCAGGCCAGGGGAAAGCAATGTGGTTGTTCACACCAAATGAGCTGGGTGCCTTTGCTCTAATACACACCTCCCCCTGCCATTTGGTGACTACGCGCCAGCAGTAGCCACACTAAAAACTGTCAGCGTGCTCACCCACAGAGTCAGCACGACACATATGCCTTCCGTGAATGTATAGTGTGGAGATTAAAGTGCAAAAGGAGTTTGATTAAAAATAACTACCTAAATAACGCTGGTCCGATAGACTGTGCCACGGAGTGGAAAGAAGCTGATTTTAGCATGTCATTAGCCAAGACAAAGGTCCCTTTCTGCTGTCTGAGCTATAGCACCAGTCATCGAGCCTTACTTTCATTTTTCTAAGCATTTCTGGCATATGTTCACACTGTAATGTTACCTTTTACCATAGCTTTCATCATTACAAAGACACTCCCTTTTCTCCCTCAGTATCACATCTCACAGACCCCCCAAAAGCATTAACCTGAGAAACTTGATACATGCACATTTGAAGAGCTGACTGGGTGGGAGTGGGGGGGCTATTTTGCTTTGTTTTTATTTCTTTGTTTGTTTTTAACTGCGGCATTGCTTTCTGATCCTGTCACCTTCCCCTTGCTGACATACAGCATATGTTCTGTAGAAATACTGATCATACTGCAGGCACAAAGACTACCCAGGATTTACTCAGGATTAATTTTCAAAAAGACACCTCAACATTTAATTTTCAAATGTTTCTTTATACTTGCCTTTCTCAACATGAACAAGTACTCTGCTTAACAACAAAAAAAGGCCTATCACCTACCAGGAGGTTGTTTACAATGCAGTGAAATTAAGGGTTTCCATCTGAAGTACTCACAGCTGTTGTCTCAACTCAGGTGTGTCTTGTGGTGTTCCAAGTTGATGCAGAATTCTTTGTATTTCAGCAGCTGTTTGCAAAGACAAAGAGAAATTTTATTGTGGCACAGATATTTTTATCTTAGTTTCATGCATTTTTGCTAGAAAATTCTAGAGCCATATAGGCTGGAAGAAAGTTACATGCATATCCTACTGCAAAGACTCCATTAAAATGTCTGATAAAAAGTCCCAAAACAATCCATAAACAGTTTTTACCAAATCAAAGACAAAGCCCAGGGCTTCCTAAAAGTGCAGGAACGTATTCAAGTCTCTAGGTAGAAATGGGCAACTTAAAGACTAAGAGGCAATGTTACTCTGATAGTATAAAGCCCTCCTTTTAATAGATATTTTTTTTTTAATGAGTTGCACAATTTATCTGGTTTAAATACGACATACTGGATAGACATTTCAGAAACAGTGCAAGAGAAAAGCAAGAGAAGAGCAAAGTGTATATGGGCTTACAGTACATGAAAGAACAAAAATCCTACTATCTAAGCTTAAATTTAAGGCTTGAGATACTTGTTCTAAATCCATACATTTTTTTTTACTGTAAGATGCAAAACACTGGTGAGATTTAAATATATTTTACAAAATAAACTGGTTTTAAACTGCAAAAAGTGACACTTCACCTGAGCCTTACTTTCAGCTTAGTATATTTACCGTCACATGAAAAAGCAAGAGGACAGACAGGCAGACACTTCAGGACATACAGCTCATCACACCGCAAAACTGATGTTCCCAGTGTGCTCTGCCTTGGTTTAAGACTCTCACGTCTTCCATCAAGGGTGAACAACATGCAAAATAGCTTATTTTTGCTCAGCCTCAGTCAGGAACAGACCTGTCTTCCCAGCCTTTCTGTGGCTCTCTCCAGGCAGACTGGTGTACCACTCAGGCACCAACATGCCTGGCACTACGATAACAGTCAGGAGTGTTGTCAACACAACAACTACAAATACACCCAAATTTGTAATAAAAGACATCCTGCAATAAAGATGAAAACCAGAAAAAAAAAAAAAAGAATTTTTCCATATACCACAGAAAAGATTTGTAGAAGAACTTACTTCAATAAGAATAAGAAACTTATCTGTAACTTTCATTAAGCACTTAGATAAAACTGGAATTCCTCAGCCATTGTTCTAATGTTTGTTTTGTAAGAAACCTCCAGAATATTATATTGGATTTTATAGACTGCTTTATATTACATTGCAATGCTGAGTACTGCTACAACCAATTCCCTCCATATGCAGACAGGATAATGGAGACACTAAAAAAAAAGGTGAAAATATTTCAACTATCATAAAGTCAAAATATCAAATATGTATGCAGTCAAAAACAATTATTTCAAGATGAAAGTCTTTAGAGAATTAAGTGGGCCTAGGCTGCTACAAAAATTACTTAGAGGAACATCAGGGCAAGCTGAATTTCACACTTCTTGCACTTGAATTAAGTTGAAAAGCAGATAAAGACACACAAAGCAGAACTCCTTGAATGCTTCCTACAGTCTCCACCTGCCGACAAACTTCAGGTAGCTCAAGGGTTTGGCAGCTGCTGTGTCCCCGGAGGCAGGCAATGGGCTGAGGGTTGAGCTCTGAAGCATGCACTGGTGATCACACTTGCTGCTAAATAACTACCTGTGGTAACTGCATCTCCCCTTGCCCAACCTAATGCATGGTTTCAGAGCAAAGGGGAGAAAAAGTAACTCAGTAGTTGCCTGTGTTGCCTTTTGAGTTTATCAAGTCTCTCAATTCATTGACTTTAATGCCTACAGAACTCAAAGCAAACCATTCTGAGGCTTCATCTGTGCAAAGACATCCTCCCAAGGGACTTAAAGAGGCCAGGAGCTCAGTTGTTCCCCGCCAAAGTCAAAATGCCTCTATATGGATTCTATGGGGCAGCGGGGAAAGCTTCAAGCACCCTCTTAACAGCTATTTCACAGATAGAAACATTACCAGTGTCTTACTGCCACCTACAGATATTAAACTGCAAATGAAAGAGTGAAAATGCAAGGTTTGGATTTTAAATAAAGACTATTTTTGAAAAACACCCTGAAACAAAACCTGTATTTAAAATATTTTCATTTCAAGCTAAATATGTATCATACTTCTAAAACAGAATACAACTAGGTAACAGAAAGGAAATTAAAAGTCAGCACAGCATAACTGGTCAGCTACACAGTTCTAGGAGGCAGAGGGAAGTTCATCCCAGTTCAAGTCTTGTGACTCAAGAACCCAAAAGGAAGTAAAATATATTTTACCAAGAAGCCTGTGAATAAGCATCAATATAGGAAAGTGCTAAAAGGCTTAGAAACATCAGGGAAAAAAATATCAAGGACTGAAAGGACTGAACAGACAATTTTTTCTGGCTCCCTTTGATTTAGCATTTCCCACTTTAGCTTTTCCTTTTTAGGATATTATTTACAAAAAGAAGTATTTCTCCTTTCACCTGTTAACTCATAAGAGATATACTGCCCTGAAAGGTGAAAACACAACTTATTTAAGCAAACAAATAGAGGAAAGAAAAAGAAAAAAAGGCAGAGTAGCAAAATTAGATCTTGGCATAGAATTGAACTCCTGTCATGTGAAAGCCAAAAGCCTGGTATTTTCTACAGAAAGCGAACAAGTCAGCAGGGCCAGTGCAATGCAGGAACTAATGAAGCTCTCCTCCCTGAACTCGCTCGCGGTACCTCTGGAAGCCTGCAAGCTAGAGAAATTCGTCCTGTGTACTCCTGTACAGCCCTAGAAGCCTCCATGGGCTCCTTCCATGTCCTGCTTGGGAAGTAAGAGGGTTTGGGGTCTTGGGGCTGCAGAGTGCAAAACTGCTGGGAAACTGGGGTTACTTTTCAGAAGATTGAGGCCACAGAGCCCCCAGCTTCTCTGTGGACCATGATATTAATGCTGCTGCCTCCCTATTGTGAATAGACTTTCCCCCCTGGGTCAGGAGTACAGGCTGGTGCACGAAGGTATCTGGCTGCTATCTGAGCGCCTTTCAATTTGTCAGGAAGGCTCAAGGGTCCCAGAGAGATGATGGCACAGGCAGAAATATCCAAGTCATAGCTCAAAGCCATAAATACCCTGGTAACAGCCAGGGACCAAAGTCCCAGTGCATAGTTCTGTCTGTTTTCTAAAGCTACCTCGCTCTTCATGGTTTTCTTTTCATCACTTCCTCATTCTTCTCGCGTCTCGTGACTCAGGGCACAGACAAGGAGAGCTGGAGTGGAAAAGTAAAACTGCTCCTCAAAGGCCTTTCTGTCCTTCTCGACATTTCCAACCCTACACGAGGGTCAGGGTGGAGCTTGTGAATCATTTTAATCCATTTCACTGCAAAGCTTGGCACTTCAGGTGCCTGGGCACGCAGACCCGGCTGCAGGGCCTCTCCCAGGAGCTGCAGAAACGTGAAGACCATGTGAACACAGACATCCTCCAAAGCCCGCACTGCGGATGAAGGTACGCACTTGCACACAGGGAAGGGGACGGAGCAGCCAGGGAGGCAGACCCTGAGCCACGAGCGTGCTAGCTCGGGAGGAACGTCCCTCTGCCCAGCTCTGGCAGGGGAAGTTACAGGGCACCAAGGTGCCACATCGTGAAAATGCCTTTTCTCCCAAGCAAAAACTCTTTGCACTTTCCAACTGGAAGCAAGTTTGTATTAGGAAGAAGCAATACCATATTAGTAACCAGATTTTTCATTTCTCTTCACAGTATTCCTCATCTAGACCTCATAAGATGTAATTGTTAGCTGGGGAAAACCACCCAGCTGCTCTCTTGGGCAACTCACATTCTCAGGAGCAGGTTGGACACAGTTAATGATGAGCCACAGAAACAATTACAATGAAACCTGCATTCCTGTTGAGGAAGGTATTTAAGAGCCAACCCATGTTTACTTTTACTAGGCCAAACAGTCATTCTATTTATCAACAGTGGAAGCTCTTCCTCTAGTTAGAGAGGACACAATAGGGCCCAGAAAAAACAATAATAAAACAGCAAAAAAACCCACTATTGCAACCTCATAGAAAAGGTTTCATTTTCTCTACAAAAGTTGCAGGGGGAGAGACTTAAGAATGAAAATATTACAGTTTTCTAAAAGGTGAGAGTATAGGAGTATATAAGAGAGTATATAAAACTTCACATATTGCATCACACACTGTCCCTGTTTAACAGCTACCTTTTAGTTTTCCAAAGAAGAAGAAAGTCATATCTCCTTTCTCAACTTCCTTTGTTTTTCAGCTGTATTTGCAAAAGCTGTTGCATTACCCCAACTAAAGCACTGTGGAAATGGCTGATTGTAGGGCTTCATGAACTTGAAAATATTTAAGAGTAAAGAGCGCACAGGAAGTTTCACACTTTAAAAAAAAACATAATAAAAACAAAGCTCAATATATAATCACTTTCCACCACCTAGAGTAGCAAACAAAGCTCTCCCTGATGACAAATTAGTAATTGTGTAGGTTGTAACACCCAAGGAGTGGCATAATAAAAATACGCAAACACTTGAGTCAAACCCTAGTTTCTGAAAGACAAAGAACCAAGAGGAAGGAAAGGAAGAGAGGATTTGAAGACCCTCACCTTGCCTGGCCGGACCAAGGGATAAACAAGCACCATATTCACCCCTAGTATGAGACAAGGGAAACTGAGGCTGTCCTTAATTTAGGCCACTTGCCAAGATGCCTAGCTATAAACTATGTTTTCCTTGGTTACTTGCAGTCTTACAAGTAGCTTATCTTCCCATCTCAAACTTCCTTCCACTTCAAGTCTGAAAACAAACCCTTTAAACCCTTAATTGTCCATGACCATTTTAAACACATTGCAGCTTTACAGCAGGAGAGCAAGGTGGAAAGGCCACAATGTACAAGCACGGAACAGGAAGGTGTTTCACAGGTGCTGCCCATTGCTTCGCTGCAGCCAGGAACCTCACTGCTGACTTGACTGCATTGTAAATGAACAACAGCAATTTCCTGCAGACATGATCACTGCACAATTTCACAGAATTATTGCCTGGTGCTTCCACAGGAAATGCAGCGTCCCTTGGGCGTGCATGGAAAAAATCTCCAGCAGCACCAACCCGGGCGTCTTGCTGCAGAACCGGCGGAGCAGGCAGGGCGGGTAGAGGAAGGGCGCTGTGATGGTGCAGCAGCGTGGGGACCTGCCGCAGGAAGCGAGAGCTGCTCGTCCGGGCAACGTGCAGCCAGCCCCAAGTCTTAGCTGCAGCAGGGAGGGCACCCCCTGCCATGCCACTAACCAGGCTTCCAGCTAAAAAGAAAATGGTAGGATTTTGGTCACTGCATAAGGTCCTTAGATCTAGCAGGCCTGAAACTAACAATGGAGATGTAAAGTTGCCATCATTTCTCTGGCTCTCAAGTTTAAACAGACAAAACAGAACCATGAAAGTCTTCTCCAGTGGTGCCTTTCCCACGTGAGGCTCAGGCTCAGCTACTGCCTCCTACAACAAACAAGCAGTGTGTGCAACATCTGCTCCCTTACCTTTCAGAAAGGCTTTGCCAAAGGCCTTATGCATAGAGCCTCTGGTTGGGTAACTATGAAGAAATCACATGCTTGTCTCCAGCTGAATGAGTAGGTCAACAAACAGCATCCAGTTACCGATTAAGTTATGCGGAGTCTAATAAACCTCGAGAGACACTTCAAAACAGGTTACTAGAACACACAGAATGATTTAAACAAAATGTACCCATTCAAATTATTTAGCTTTTGCTTGCAAGTGACAGACTTTCTTCCCCCCATCCATCAACCCTTTTTCAAAGCTGTTATCTACATCAAACTAAAGTAGCTGCAATAAATTAGTAGACTGGAGTTTTCTGTAGGAGCATAAGCACCCAGTTAAATCCCTATTAATAGAGTTCACACTCATTAAAGATTTAAAATCAGTCACAATCCTACTGGAACGGTGTCTGGAATTCACAATTTGTCTTCGGTTTTTCAGTTCAAATGTAATCATTTCATGCAAGCATACTAACATTTGCAACAGTCTTACAATGCAGCTAAGAGGAGGCTTGAAGGTAATGCCTTTTCTTCTAAGGCAGGCATTGAGCATTACCTACTGCATACTGCTTAGGTGCACAATAATAGACTGTGTGACCTGTTAGCTCCTCTCAGCTGAGCTGTAATGTCACTAAATCAAGTTATCATCACTTTAGACTCCATGTCTATATCCTGAATTGTCCTTCGAAACTCCCCAAAAGCACAGGGTTTGAAGACTTCTCTAAAGAATACCGAACAACAGATTGCTAAATTATATGTATGATGCAAGATTCTGCAGCAATGCCATAGCTGCACAAGCAATATAAAACCAAGGGATCTAAGAGAACAAAGTTTATTTTTATGGGGCCAGATCATTAAGACAGGAAGCCCATGCAGAGACCAACCTGGAAGCAAAGACATGTGAAGGCATCACAGGTCGTCGTTCCCAAGTAAGGAGATGTCACTCAAGGGTTTGGGAAAATCAAAAAAAAAAAAAAAAAAACCCAAAAAAACCCCAAAAAAACTTGAGCTCGTGGCACAAGGTGGCATCCAGGCGGGTTTGGAAGATTTCCAGAGAAGGAGACTCCACAATCTCTCTGGGCAGCCTGTGCCAGGGCTCTGTCACCCTCACAAGTTCTTCCTCATATGGAAATGGAGCTGCCAGTGTTTTAGAAGTCTTTTTACAGTCTGCTTGCTTTAAATTTGCATCTGTAGAAAACCACACTTTACATACAGACAAAACAGAATTTTGGTTTCATATGGGCTTTGATTTCAACACCTCAGTGATTCCATTTGCCTTTCACTAGCCCATCTATAGCCTTTTTAGAAAAAGAAGAATCAAGTGAATCTGTTAGTAAAAAACATAGCACCAGAAACATTTTCTCATGAATGATCAGCTGGTAAAAGGCATATATCAGAACTCCAATATTTTTCAACGCTTAATGTGTTCATGATTTTCCACATGAAAAAAGTTAGATAAAGTGAAAGGAAAAATCATATGATGAATATGATTCAATTTCCATTTTAACAACATTCATTGAAAACAATGGCTTGCAGAGCGCTTAGGATGCAACTAGGTTGAGACAAACACAGTCACAGGAGAGGCATCACATGCTAGATAAATTACAGAAGCCATCTCTGATGCCTGAAGTTGACTGTCTGGGAATGTGTGATGCGAACTGATGCTTGTGCTACCTTAAACAGAAAATGAAGAGCAAGCAGAAAGCAAAAGGGTTCTTGTGAGAAAGAGCACCTCAAAGCCAGACACACTTTCACTTTACCTCTGTGCTACGTTGTGGCTACTTGAATATCTTGTTTAATCACCTTGCAATATGCAATGCGTATGCTTCTCCAGCCAAGCTGATTTTCAGTGTGCAAGCAAAAGTCAAACACTGTATCAGTGACCTTGCCAGTCCTAAGCAAGGGAATATTCTTACTGACTTTGCAGTTGCCACCAGACAAAATTCTGCTGCAGTCACGGGGTGGGAAGAAGGGAGAGGAGAATACAATGTGAATGCCTCCTTTGGGTTAGTGTGGGTGGTGCAACTATTTGATTACAGTTTATAAATGAATAATTCCCTGAAACACATCAAATACTGGGTGCACTTTATCAACACAAAGCTTTGTTCTGCATTCCCAAGTAAAATGCAGTATATAAGCACATATGCAGTACAGCTCCTAAATCAACAGCTCTCAAATCCAGGCTTGAGATGCCAGTGGATTCACAATAGTTATCTGTGTTCTCTATGTTACTCATGACTCATGTTCTTCTTTTCTTCTTTGAGGTTCATAAAAAAATATCTAGCCAACAACAACAACAACAACAAAAAAAAGGCATAAACATCTACTTCTTCAATGGCCTACTCATGGAATAAAGACTTGAGGGTCGTTATAATATCCTCAAGAAGCAGCATTGGTTACCTCACCTCGCACAGTTTCCAACACAGCTACATTAGCCCAATCTTCCCAGTTCAGTATTTCTACTCTGATGAGTATGGGATTATTCCTGTAAATTAATGCAACTATCATTATGCTTCTACTGGGAGCATATTTTTAAATAAAACACTTTCCCTCTTTTTGCTGGAGATTTTTTTCTCTTTTAATGCAGAAAACTATCTGACTTCAAAGAAAACTGAGCTCCCCCTCATCTTCATACTTGTAAACCTGAAAGGGACACATTTTCAAATTAGGGGTTTTGCTTCTTTTATTAATTTAATTTTCATCTTCTCATTTGCTGAAATGGTCAGTTTTCTTCTTGTAGAATTCACTAAAAGCTCTTCAATATCAGAAAAATTGCAACATACTCATACTACTATGCAAACCTCTAACATAGTAAATGAAAAAGCCTGTTAAAAATCCAGATTTGTAAGAAATTGGGGGTTGTTTTTTCATAAACTTCTTTTTCGTAGCTCATTTTGCTTCTGTGTATTTTATTATGTGCTTATTATGTGCTTTATTATGTGTATTTTATTATAATTTAGTTATTTCCCTTCTCTATCTAGTTGCAGCAAGCAAATGACCACAGAAAATTTTTAAAAGTATTACATCCTGAAGGAAGAAGGAAGCGACTGAGATTTTTCTTAAGTTATATCAGCTATCATTATACTACTATTAAAGCGAAAGAGTCACCTACGAAATCAGTGCAGTTTGGAAACTACTGCTCCTTTAGTAAATACTGATTAAAACACTTTGATAATAAGTTCTCTACCTGCAAAGTCCAAACTGGGAGGAGATATACAGACTTTATTTTTAGTTCCTCATATTTCCCTTTTTTATATGTAGAAAATAAGGGGCAAACCTCAAACACCTTTGCGTTTATATTTTAGGACCCGATTACAGACAAGGACCTTCAATCCTTTATCATAAATTGCATTCTAGGACACTGAAATTTAGCAACTGCTCAAGCCCTAAGAGATGCCAAAGTTTATCACACACTCAGCTTTAGTTTTATTGTTTAAATCTGAAATTTCCCTAGCTGTTTGCAGAGCTGCTTCTCATCAAGTTTACCCCCAGACCCAAACCCAGAGCTGAGAGATGCTGCTAACAGGCAGGATCGCAGCCTGTCTGACGCACGCTCGCACCACTGAGCTTCAGCACTGAACACTGCATCTCATTCAAGAACATGTGAGTCATGCTCCTCATGTTTTGTACGCTTTTATCCAGCAACAGTCACATGAACTTCATACATTTTTGAGAAGTAGACTTCAGAGTTTAACTTTCTCTCTCCTGCCCAAGGACTTTGGCTATCCCGCTGCATGGAGTGTCAAATAATGGAGCACCGAAGTCTACAGTCCCACCTGTTCAGGAGAATGGATTGAAGAAAAGGCTACGAGAAATGCTGCATCCAGACAAGTTCTCAAAACTCTGAAGAACTCTTAGGCCACCGAGTTTGTCAGGTGGCAAAATATGAATTTGAATCTCTTCAGAACAAGAAAAATCAACTCCGCTGCCTCAAGTTGCTAAATGAGGTTGTAACTGCTACTTATTGCTGCAGCAGTGTTGATAGCACAAAATAAAGCAAGGATCTCTAATTTTGAAGAATAGCTTCTCAGTGCTCTAGAGTTCTGGATCTCAAATGCATACAGGTGCCTACCTGCCTTGAGCTTCCAAAAGAGGCCACAAGTGTTAATATGATGGAAGCATCAGACAGATGCACTAACGAATGCATTGATGCATATATTTTCTCTTATATATGTAAGATTTGTTAAATTAGCTAATGAACAACTGGACTAAATATCTTCCTTTTTAGGAGCTGATAATTTAACTTTAGAGAAACATTACAGTCAAGATTTCATCTTTGACACAAGTTTAATTTTCCAACCTTTTTGTAGTGCTTACTGCACAACACCACTGTATTTTGAAACAGCATTGCCTAATTCAGGAAGTGCTGTCTCTCTCCCACAAGTTAAAAGGCAAGTGGAAGATCCAGTTCCTTTCAAGTAATCTGCATTTCATCAAGATCTTCCAAGTAGTATATGCATTTTCCTTACGTATTAGGAGAAGTGTGAATTAGTTTTAAGGAACCTCTTTAAACATATCAGTAAACTGACACGAAAACATGTGTCTTTATTTATTATTTATTTATTTATATATTATTCTGAAAACTGTAACATCTCCACAACTCCAGGTAAATGGATCACCAAGAAGACTTCAAATGCATTGACATATCTCAAAAATGCTATGCGTTTTTGGACTAAAGTGAAAAATCAAGTCAATTACCTTGAATGAAAAACATGGGACACCTTTAAATTAAGAAATGTAGTCCCTATAGAGTTTTTTTCAATTCTCACTGAAGAGAGGTGGGCTCACTTGTTCTCTACAGTGCCCTCCACAAACAGGAGAGAAGGACCAAAAACCCAAGCAGCCCCAACTTATCTCTAATGTAAACATCACAGTTGAGTGACTAAAGAATTAGGTGGGATGAATCCAAGCACAGGTATATTAAGCCTCATACAATCTTATTTACTTATCCAACATGCACTTCCAAGGACAAGCTGCAAAGCTCAGCCTCCTGTCCCTGCTATGCAATGCTAAGAACCAGCAAGAGCCGGACGCAATCTTTGCTAAGTACCATCACCTACCATCTTAATGAGCCCCATAACTGGCCAGGGCAAAACTGGCTCGTTCCCAGCAGCTGTCACATTCACAAAGTGAAGAGAGAGGGATAATGTACATCTCTGGGATATACACTGTACTAACCATGCATGTGAAGGACTGGATCAACTGTGTGGGGTACAAGAAACCCAGCACATGAGCAGATGAGGCAGAAGAGTGAATTTCCATGAATGAACCTGAGATACTAACCCAGAACATGGGACACCGCCAGTAGAGTTTTATATAAACACAGAAAGTTGTAACTTACAGCATTGGGTGATCTTCTGGATGTTAGAAGTGATGCGCTGGGCTAGCTGGTTCGGATCCCCAAAACCTGTACTGTACGACATGGCTGAGAAGAGGAGGTGTCAAGATCATCCACGATGGGAAGAGGTCAGGCAATCTCCAATCTCCACCAATTAAGGGCACCTGAACCACCACAGAGAAGAGGGTTATGTCCTGGCCACTGCCTTACAAAGACCTTTATCATCTTAAAGAGAACACCCAAAAAAAGATTAAACAGAACTAGTATTTACCCTCTGCTAAAACAGTTTACTTTAAAGACAGTATCTAAGAGAACACAGTCTTAAAAGGATTACGTAAGAATAATAAGACCTTTCTGAATTTCCTACAGTAAGATAACATTTGCTATTAAAATTCTTAATAATACATAGATCATAAGATCTGCAATTGCTCTACAGCAGCTAGATCACAGAAGCAGCTTGGCAAGCTTCCCTTGTCAAACCTCATATATGAATATTTTCCTCATTGCAAGCAAAGAAAAGGTCAATTTCATTTGCCTGTCATTCCAGGAAAGAAAAGTTGTGCATTTATGCTTTGAGTACCAAAGTCTCTGATGAATTAGGCCTAAATCCCCATTATATGGCATTCCCTGCCTCACCAATACCTCACCCATCTTATCTTGAACTGCTGGGAAACCAATTGTATTTTACCATAAGATATAAGAATGAATGAGGCACCCTAATCCCTCCAAATGCCAAACATTTGTATCAACTTCAATTTTACAGCCTTTCCAGTTTCTTCAGGATTCTAAGAGTAGCCATTTTGTCCTCTATCAGATGCTAATTCTCAATATGAAATTATTTTTCTACTACTTCGATATAAGTGCATGTTTAGGGTATTTTCACACCCAGGATTACCAGATCTTATCTAAAAAGCCCTAAATCTGACAGCACAGTATATTCACAAATATGCTTGCCTCAGAAGGAGTTATACAGGATTTAACTGTTACAGATATCCTAGTTTCCTTTTCATGAACACACACCAAACTCCATCCCAAGTTCAAAGGCAGCACACATCCCAATTGGCAAGAAAGCAGATACACGTGCAAATTCAACCAAGCAATTAACCTATTCCACAACGGGAATGCTGACTAATGTACCCAGCACTATGTCCAGGCTGTGCTTAGTCTACTTCATCCTTTCTCAATTCCTGCATAGCACCTTCACAGCTTCAACACTTAAACTTCACCAGTCCCTTGCACTTTCACGGTTTGACCAAAACACTGTGCTTGCCCTCTACACACCCTGCCAAAAAAATGAAAAAGTCCTAAACTATCAGCTTCTGGTTAAAAGACACTGGCAAAACTCAATTTTAAGTGAGAGAGATAAAGAAAATTTTAATGTTTAAGCAGAAAGGAAGGTAATGAAAAGCCCAAGTGACCAGTCAAGTGTGATACCAACAATTCCACTCTGCAAAATGAAGCCCTTATGAACATTTTTTCACTAATAAAAATCTTGCTGCCAAATACTATTTTCATGTACCTTCATAAACATATGCATTAATATTGTGCAGCAAAACTCTTAGCAATTTAAAACAGGACCATTCTGTACCATTGCCAGGGAGAACAATTGCATGTGAAGGAAAAATCAATTCTTTCAGCGTTGATGATGTCTAGCAGAGAAGCCACCATTTAGCACCCCGGAAACACCCCACCAGCACTGCAACAAGCACGTCGCTGCAGAGCTCAGGCTGGCTGCAAGTTACAGCTGCGCTGGAGTAAGGAGCTGCTGCTACAGCACAGGCAAAGCCTGAGCGACTCTGAAAGGGCTGGAGCACCGGGCGCTCAAATCCTGTTGGGAGTCCTGAGGCTCTGAAGTATCCCCAAGCAGTGAACACTCCAGATCCCAGTTGAGGAGGCTGGGGTGTATTTGCCACCGCCACATGACCTGCTGCACAATCACCCACAGTATTTCTTCTTCTGCCATCTTTCTCTGCAGATCCAAGTTATTTTGTGTTACACAACTACAGCCTGAAGTCAGCCAGCCTAAATCCTGCTTATCTAGACAGCAGTTCACATAACAACCCTTGGGCCTTCTGAAAACTCCCAGCAACTCCACATGGATTTTGCACTGCAAGATCAAACCCATGCAAACTTTATACCAAATAAATACCTTTAGGCCTTAATAATGGAATAATTAAGGAAATTCTACAGATTTGGTGGGGAAAAAAATTGAAGGCATAAAATCTACACAAGCCTCCTAAAAGAAGTGAGTAATAACAAAGCATTCCAAGAAACTTCTGACATTTTTTCTTTTAAAAATTATGACTATTTCTAAACATGATGATAGCATGAAAACTAGAATGCTAGTAGTGGACAAAGTTATTTTTTACCTAAATAAGATATTTAATGTTAAAGGTTAAAGATCAGAATCAGAGGAGAGACAGCAAGAAGTCAACTACCTCATGTCAAAAGACTACAGAACCAAATAAAACAGCCCTTCACATTTTTTTCTCCCCTCACATTAGTATTCACCAGAGAGCTGCCTGTAATGCTGCTTTCAACAAGAGCATTACAATCAAGAGACAGTGTTGACAAGGCAAAGGGACTTTTTTATTCCTTCCTGAGAATTTCTACAACTACTAATTTTAAATATATTCAGACTGGTTACCTCACACTTTACTAACAGCATTCTTTGAAACATACAGACTGTACAATACAGAAAGTGCTTTTCAACTTCCCAACTACACAGCCAAGCATTACAAATAATAAGAGGATGTTCAGATTATAAATTGCAAACATGAGACAGTTCAGGTCTATGCATACATATACTTTTTTCTAAAGATTAAATGCACCCTATCGAGAGTAGGCTTCATGTAGTGCAGTACGAATCTATCCCTGAAGAGCCAGGTCAGGCACTTGCTGATAATAGCGATGAAGTGTCTGCTGAGGTCTATGCACACTCCCAGGACCCTGTATTTTGCAGTGTCAAAAGCAGGAATAGAGCTTAAAGTATTTGACAACTTCTGCTGTGGCACTAAGAATACTCAGCAAGCTCCTCAGAGTCAGTACTTGCATCTATCACCTTTAAAATATCATAAGCAGAGCACTTCACAACATGTACTAAGCAAGCCCGTCTTTCATAAGCATAGTTACGCTGCTCTGCAGAGTGCTGAAGCTAGCACCTGCTTGTAACAGTCAACCTTCTTACTTAGTAATATCTACAGCATGATTTTGTTAGAACTCATTTTAAAATCCCAGAACAGGATAAAAAAGTTGACTCAATTCTTTAGCCTTTGCTAACTTGGATTTTAAATGCAGTTTTCTATTTCTATGTATCATGGAATAATTCCATTTTGTAATCATTTAACACCAAGAAAAAGGTATTATGAAAACATTTCTAATTAGATATGGTATTGCTTTGTTTAAGTGCTAACATTTTTTTTCAGTTTCTCAAGTTACTCTTTTGGGAAGTCCCCTCGGTTATTTTGAGAGCATAAAAAAAAAAAAAAAAAAAAAAGAGAGAGAGAAAAAGGAAAGGAAAGGAAAGAGAGTAGTTTACAGAAGGAAAAACACACATTTTAATCAAGATTTATAGTCAAGTTAGAGGTTAGCAATGTGCATTCACAACAGTGATAACTCATAAGGGTTCTTCCACCAGCAGTGGGACTCCAGAGCACACTAACAACTCAACTGGACAGTAGGATAAGCTCATTGCTTCTGATAAATTTGGAGCTAGAGAATAAGAGGGGTAAGGGGGCAGCCACCACCTTTTAGCACAATCCATGATCACAGATTCCTTAAGGCAAGGGGGTGAGGGGGAAGACAAAAAAAAGACAAATTAAAGAGCCCAAATAAGAAATGTTTTGTTTTGAAAAACAGGAAGCATTAACTTCTCCTTCTTACAAGTATGTAAAGCAACACAAGCTTTCTGAACTGAAAGAATCTCCCACATCCACTCAGATATCCTTCAGCTGTTAATTTGGAGTTGCCCAGAATCCTCTGAAAACACAGAGAAGCAGCTGAGCCCTTGGAAAGCCAATGCAATTGCCGCTAATGACTTTGACAAGGTCAAGATTTCATCCACCAGAAAACTAAACACACATATGTGCCAAGTCTTCCCTTCCGCACAAGTCCATAGGAGTATTTATTAAGACCCAGAATTTCCATAAAAATTACCCCTCTTTCGTTCCACAATGTTTAACTGTTTCACCATGAATCTATTTTGGTATTATCATCTGCAAAACTTTTTAAATGGGGGAAAAAAAAAAAAAGTCAATAATGAGCTGTCGCTTGGGGAAGAGCACTTGGCATTCAAACAGGAACAGAGCTGTATCTGTGGTAGTTTTAGTTCCTCTGAAAGTTTCAGTTTAGTGTGTGCTTTTGATCATGCCTTTCATCTTAACAGCTTTGTCTCTGATTGATATACTTTGTTGCAAACAAGCATGTCTAGCCCCTGGGGAAAAAAAAAAAAAGTCCGAAGAACTCCGTCTCCTGCTACAAATCATGTAAAAAAACTATACAGGTTAATCAATGCTGAATGAAGCAAGAGCTTTTTGCATTTTGCATAACAATGAAAAAAAAACCGGAAAGCATCACTACACATATTTTTTTCCCCAATTCCCACACCAAGTTGTTCCTGCATCACACAGCCATTCTTGTGACTAGAGCAAATAACAGACATCTGCTTAGTATCAACATCTTCCAGACAGATGTTCAGTCCATCAAGGTATGGAAAACAATCCACTTTTCCCTGGGCTATTTTCAGTAGTTACCACAGAACTCCATAGACCTCTTTCCCTCCTCTTCCACCGCCACCCTGGAAAGTTTCACAAGGACAAAGTGACACTGTGTATCAAGCACAGCACACTTCAGATTTCAGCAGCAGTCACCTGGCTATCAGGCAGGCTCCAGTCAGCTTCAGTTAATGAGCACCTAATTATTGTTTGCTTTGCCATTTAAACATTCCAAGACATTCCTCCTCCTAAAAAAATACTCCATAACAACAGTAGCATAATCCTTTAAAGAATGACCTCGCTATTTAAGCAGTGCTTTAGGATCAGGACCTAGAAACATTTACATGATTCCTTATCTTATACTAAAATAAATTTACATCTCACTTTCCAAAAAGTGCTTGAAAATTTAAATCTGATCTGGGTTAGGATTTTGCTCCCTTAAATATCCAGAGGCAAGTCATGGTATGTGTACATAGATGATCTTCTTACATGTCTCTCTATATATATTTTAAAATAATGGTAATAGAAATTAAATTTTTCCTAAATGATTTATGAACTTTAAATGTGACTTCCTTTATAAAGGAAACTCTGCCCCTCACCCCATAACACCCAAAAGGACTTGTGCAAAATCCTTCAAATAAGAAAAAAACAGTCAACATAAACAGCAGAAAGATTCCAGCAAGAGAATTACACATGGTCCCAATCTTAGCAATAGAATATTCACATCAATGAATAACAAGAGTTCTGCAACATGACATTGCTCAATCTATTTCACCTTGGTAGGTTTCACCACTCACAGCACCGAGATGACACCAAGTGCATCTACAGACCGACACTGGCAGCTGTTTAAGGCAACCCAAAACATACATTGCCTTCAGATAGCAGCTATTGCTAACCTTAGCAATCCCTTTGGAGGAGGTAAACACACAAAAATGTATGAGAACAATATTTTCTCTAGTGGGGACGAGGGAAGTAAATTTTGTCCTGATACATCTACTTTTTGTATACTTCTACTTTTGTATACTTAGGCTGAACTATTTTGGGAAAAGAAAAATAAAAAAGAAAATGACAGATCATATTTCTATCTTGTGCTTTTACACTTCCTAACATGCTGAAATTTGGGACCACAGAGGGACTCCAGGTATTTCCACACACCATAAACCTATGGAGCATAACCAAAATAGGGCAAGGAGAATTCTATTTTGAAAGAATAATAAAAATTAAAATCCAGGGACTTTCAAATCTAATTTTAGGCCAAACTCAAACCCTTACAGGGTACTGAAAAACTGCAAAGTTTATTTAAAACTTCCATTGTTCTTACACGAGGGACACAGAAGGCATCAGAAGGTATTTTTCTATTCCACCCTGCTAAATTATTGCACAAGCTGTATCCTGCAAATCAATCCCACACAACATACAGCAAAACACTGCTTTCAAAGCCTTGACTACAATCAATATGGAATGGTTTGATTTCCCTGACAAACTCCTGAGATGCTCAGTTAGTTGTCAGAACAAAATGGAAAGGGTTCGACTTCCATAGATTTTGATTTTTAAAATAGACCACTAAGAATTTTTGATTTAACATATAGTCACAGAGCCACATAGGCCGTGAGAGACCGTCAAGAGGTCTCAAGCCAAACCTGCTGCTTAAACCAGGGTCATATGTGAGTTCAGACAGGCTGCTGAGGGCTGTGCCCCTCGAGCCCTGAAAACCTCCAAGAACTGAGATTTCACCTCTCAGGGCAATCTGTTCCAGTGGTTAATTATCCTTGTGAGGATTTTTCCCCCAAATCAGTCAGTCCCCCGTGTTTCAATTTACAGCTGGATTTGCATCCTCCCACTGTGTAGCTGTATAGGTGCATTTTCTCTGAAATCTTCTTGCAGGTACCAGAAAGCCGCCATTAAGCCCCTTCTAAACCTTCTCTTCAGGTTTCCCTCAGCCTCACCTCAAAAATTAGGCTGAAGCACACCAAACCCAAATTTTACTTTGTGTAATAACTTGAAATATACATATATATCCTTTGGAAACATGAAAAATAAGAATGATTAGACTGTGCAACAGAACATGCTGGTTCCCAAGGAAATACGTTATCCAGGGGAATTAGGCTCCCCAGAGGACACACAATATGCAGACATTCCTGGATCCTTCCCTGGATCCTGGAAGCATTGGCGAGCAGAGGGAAGGCAGCAGGAGGTGGCACTGAGATGATGGTTTCCAGGTGCCACCTTCCTTGCAGTCCTGGCTAACATCATCTTACTGGAAAATGAACGCAGGCAAATGACAAGGAGCACCAGCAGAATACACCTTTTCTCACCCAAAACCGCTCAAAGGCAGCCCGGGCGCCCTTAACCATGGGCTCAGCTCAAGGGCCGTGACGCAGAAGTCACGGCCTGACGCAGAAGCTAAGGTAGAAGATCTGGTGTGATGAGGCCAGGCGCTGGTTTCCCCCGAGGCCCCCGGGACGCCCCGTGGGCTGCGCGGGTGCATCCCGCGTGGAAACGCGCTGCCTCGCGTCCCCGGGCAGCTCACCGGGGGGTTTCCAGGCAGGATTTGAGGCAAACCCAGCTCGCGCGACGCCTCACCACAGCACCCGGCGCCCCTTCCCGGCAACCGCGCCCTCCTCCCGCGTGCTGCAGACTGTGCTCTCCTGCCGGCTTTGCTCCTTCTCTCCCTCCTCGGGCGGCACAAATCCTCGGGCTCGCAGGGCCTCCCAAGCACATGACCGCGGCCGCCCTCAGCTCGGGGCCTCTCCGGGTCGCTGCGGGCGCTAGGCCCCGGCTCCGCGCACCGCTGAGGCCCCGCCGCCCCGAACCGGCGCGACACGACACGACAGGGCGCGACACGACAGGGCGCGACACGACAGGGCGCGACACGACAGGGCGCGACACGACACGGCGAGGCTGAGTCGCCCTGCTGCTGCTGCTGCCGGGCCGGGCCGGGCCGCGCGGCAGCCCCGGCGCCGCCGCCCGCACCACCGCTCCCGCCGCGCAGCCCCTTCCCCCGGCCCGGCCGCGGCTCTCACCGGCGCCAGCGCCCCTGGTGCCCCGGGCGCAGCGAGCAACCCACACGACAGCGAAGGGGACGGGCCGCGATGGGGCCTCCTCGCCCGCCCATCCGCCCGGCGCGCCGGTACCGCCCCGGCCCGGCCCGAAGGGGAGGCGCCTCGGCGGCCGCCCGAGCCCGCAGGCCGCGCCGGGGCCCCCGGCTGGGCTGGGCCGGGCCGGGCGGCGGCGAAAGGCCGTGGTGCCGCCCACGAACAGAAAGTGTTTTGGGAAACGGTAAACAGAGGCCCGTAATCAAAGAGGAGCAGGGTGTTTGGCTGAGAGATGGGGCAAGAAGCGTCTGGAGGAAGGAAAATAGCGTAGCCTCGGACGGGTCTGTGAGCCGTCACTTCAGGGCGTCTGTGAGCAGTCGTGGAAGACGCGGTGCCAGGAGGAGGAGCCAGGAAACGGGGCGTCCGGGGTGCTCTTGGCCCAGATACCCAAGAAAGGGGACACAGGAGCCTTTGGATGAGCTTGGGAGTGTTCCTGGATCCTGCTTGGTCCTTCAAAAGGAAAATTACAGGATCGGATGAGCTGCAGAGCCCTGCGGGCTGCCCCACTGGAGCTGCAGGGCGCTCCCGTGTGCACTGAAAGCGGCAGAACAAGCAGTGCCCAGTGTGTGACTGCCCGGGAATGATCCAGCTTTGCCTCGGGAAGAGCCCGGAGACATGGCAGCACGCTCCTCTGCCAGGCCCCGAGCTGCCTCCTGCCACCGAGCGTGTTTCTGCTGTGACAAACATCCTAGTCATCGCTGGGATGCAGAAATAATCGGAACGGTGAAAACCTTGCTACTGTCATCACCTAATAACACTAATAAAGAAATGAAATAAAATACAAATGCAATTTGGTGAAGTTTATAAGCTTGAAGCATCTACTCATTTCAGAAAGGGTACAGGGGTGACTTAATGTTTGTTAAAGCATGTTCAAATGGGAGGTAATGTAGTCTCCAGGATTAGCATGTCTAGATTATTTCTTTCATCAGCTGATGAAAGAAAGAATCTTTACTGTAGGCTCTTCCACTCTTTTCCCACCCCTTCATTCCAGCTTTCACAGGCCGCTTGGGTAAGCAGCTACCCTCACACTGCTGTGTTCCTAGGGCTCTTTTTCTCCTTAAATAGTTAAGACAATCCAACATGATCCCACTAGGTGGTGCGCTAATGACAGTGCAATTCACCTCCCTTCTGAATCCAGGCCCTGCCTTGATTTCTGTCTTGGTTTTGTCACGTTGATTGGTTCATTTCTCTCCATTGATTAAGCTTTGTCACTCTTGATTTACAAAGCCTCACCTGTGATTTTCCCGGGTGTTTTTCCGGTCATTTTTTTCCCTGGAAGGTCATACATCTCTTGTGACCAGATTTCGAATGCATACTCCTGTTTGAATGAGGCGTGACCCTGTGTCAGTAAGAATACTTCATCGTCATCAGGAAACCTCATTTTTTATAGTTTGGATACAATGTATGCTCACCATAAACAGTGGTCAATGTTCATTCTTAAGCTATAGAAAACATGTATCCAATTGTTTTCCTAGAGATGCTTGGTGCTGTATGGACAAAACGCGGCTGCTGAAATGCTGTTAGTAGCTCGCGGAGCACCCATCTGGAATTGCTCACAGCTCAGAAAGTTTGTGGTACTGGGACAGCCCGTGCGTTTCTTCCTCCTGCTCCTGCTGCCGCGTTTAGGCAGCGGGCACACTGGGCCCAGCACGGCGGCGGCCCCAGGCAGGCGGCTGCGGAGCGGGGGGTGCTGCGGGTGCCAGGGCTGCTCCGGGCAGAGGAGCACGCACAGCGCAACGGAGCGGAGGCAGCCCGAGCCTCCCCTCACACCCTTAGCGAGGCCCTCTTTCCGAGGCGTGAGGGGTGCACAGTTTACCTTCTAGGCAGATTTCATTCTCTGCTCTCGTATTTCATTTATGGGCTTCTTGAATCTCAAACGTGAAGAGCGGTGTTGCTAGAATTCCCTACGAACAGCAAGCAGTGCAGCTGAATTTCTCAGGCAGTTTTTATTAGTGCACTCCATTAGGATGAAGAATATTGCTGTTACTGCTGCTGTTTCTGCTTGATAATTTAATTAAACTATCTTCTCAAAGATCTGAAACAAGATTATGTTCATTTTACACCAGATGCTGTACAAAACTATGGCCTAAGATGCTTTGCAGCCTGAACAAGGTTATGGACTATCATATTGCCAATTTGCTTATAGCCTATTGGTTTAAATAACTGTACTGGCCATTTCTATGTTGTTTAGGCTGACACCTATTCTCTAGCAGAGGTGATTAATGTAATAAGTTTTAAATGAGTGGAGAAAATTCTGTTCCCAAAGTTATCAGTTGGTAATGTTTTCTGAAAGTGAAGTTCACTAGCAAATTATTTTCAAAACTTTCTTAACCTTTCTATTTAGTTCTGCAAAATCATATTACGCTTTCACCCACAGTAGTGAAAGAAGCTGATAATGATAGTACGTTATTTCAAAGTCTTTAATTAAGAAGTATCTGCAAATAGATAATATTATAATAGATAATCTTATAAACTTGAGCCAAACCAAGATTTAAAATGATAAGAGGTTGTACAGGACATAAAATCAAAAGGCAAAATATTGCCTTTTTTAAAGAATATATATAGAAGAAATATATAGAAGGAAAGCTAGTAGCTTCTAG
Organism: Eudromia elegans; assembly: GCA_003342815.1. Classification (NCBI taxonomy): domain Eukaryota; kingdom Metazoa; phylum Chordata; class Aves; order Tinamiformes; family Tinamidae; genus Eudromia; species Eudromia elegans. The sequence goes on along the minus strand of PTEX01000044.1, from coordinate 3,671,407 downwards.
TCCATAGAAGTCCTTAGATTTAATTCTCTGATAGAATCTAACAGTTTTTCATTTTGAAAAATTAGATCATTGTTGAGCAACAAAGCTTTCTCATTTTAAAACTTGTCATCACCTTTCTACAAGTCACTCTCACTGTCATTGCTGTTCAGAATCACAGAGAAAAAGAAATCAAAGGGATCATGCCTGAGTCTGACTTTGTGAACCAAGTAGACATCAAAGGCAAAGCGGGGGAGTTAGGAAGGCAAGTAAAGCATCAGTCAGGGCTGCTGAGAAATGGAGTGACGCCATGGAATGACATGACGCATGTGAAATGGAGCTCTCAACAGCCCTTCCCTGTCAGCCGCCTGCTCTGTCACTGTATGTATCAGTTGGCTGGTTCAGCTGCTCCCTCTCTGCGTTATTCCAGCCTGCCACTGACACGACAAGCAGAGCTTGAAGGTCTGCCGCCAGTAATGCCTGATGTTACGCCACCACATTGCCCTCATCCTGTTGCATAGACAGTGTTAACCAATTCAGTAAGGCTCATCTGTTTCCGTAGGACAAAAGAAAACCATAAAGACATCGATTATGCAGGCAGACCCTGAAAATCTCCACCAGTTATGTGCGCTTATGGCATATACCCTGTCTCTTGAGGATTTATAGAACGTGCTAAAACAAAACAAAACTAAAAGTTGAAATTCAATGAAAATTCCCCTTCTCTATTACTTTGTCCATAATCACTTCAGGAGATGTCAATGGAGAGTGCTGTTAAATAGGCCCAGACGTGTCTTACCAGGCCCTCAGCAAGTCTAAGCTGAATGCTAGCCTGAAGCATCATAAATAAAATGAAGTCTAAAGCGTCATAAATGAAGTAAAAAAATGAAAAATAAAGTTCCCTAAAGCATCCTAAATGGCAATAGGCAACTGATTCATATTCTAGGTATCTACTGACTACCATCAGAATGTAAGTGACTATACTGGCCATACGCTGGCCATGGCTATAAACTGTGCTTAGAAATTTACCATAACTATAGATACCAGCCTGCATACATTAATGTTAAGAGTCTTAATCTTGAAATTCAACCCATAACCTAGGCCTTTAAAGATATGATTCTGCAGAATTAATATACATTCCTCTGGTAAAATCTAAATCTCTGTATGAATCCCATTCTGTGTTTCTCTGTCGAGCTTGGTCACTGAGTTTCATACTGTTATTAGAGAAAGTCACAGGCACATGCTGTACAATTTTGCCTTCTGATGCAGCCTGGAGCAGAGAGGAACAGTAGACGAGTCTTAAGTTTCTGTCCTAAGAAGTAATGAAGATTCATATTGCAAACTAGCAGACTCTGAGAGGATGAAATGAGATTGATTATCATGATTTACTACAGGCATCAGGTTCATTAGGTTTCATGAATGTATTCATTTAAAATACTGAACCATATTCTGTAGTCAGTTTGTCATTCAAGACATCTCTGAAAAAAACCACATAAGCCCTGTTTCTCCTCTATTTCTCCTCTCCTTCCTCCCAATATGTGCTTTTAAATAAGTAACTTAAAAAATATCTTTTTTTTTTTCTGACTGAGTTTTAAGATTATGGACAAAACCCAAAGGATTTGAGATAATTGTTGTCGGAACTGACTACAACATCCTGAAGCTGCGGCTCATTTGTACTACCAATATGATGAAAATGGAAGAAAAGCATTTTACTCTTTGCTTCATTACATATATTACAACATGCAGCTCCTACGCTATTCATTTTATTGTACTAATTTCTTACATAACATCTGCTGAGGAAATCCTTTTGTATTTTTCTGTAGCTGCATACGTATACGGTGTGATTCTGATTTCTGTAGCCCCCTGCTCTTTTTGTATTTGTGAATCAGAAAATGAGGTTTGGACGTAAGATGGAATGACCTCTTATTAGGAGGCACTTTTATAATTTTTGTATTATATAAATATGGTTATTAAGATTAATAATAATATTAAAGCTGCTTTTAATATTTTATAGAGGAGAATTTATTCTGCTTTATACTATTTAAAGTTTTATGAAAAATATGCATAACAGTCAAGTGAGATAGAAAAAGTATATTACAAAATTGTATCATATAACTTGCTGCTGAACAGAGGCCTCAACTTATCAGAAATCTGCAATATTAAGATTAGCTCCAAGAAAACACGTAAAAATCACTGAAGAGAATCTGTAATGACATTTTATGCTCGGGCCAAGTATGTAAGCATATGCTAGATTCCTCTTTTTGGAAACAAACTAAAGGAAAAAAAACCCCACAACATGTGAAATCTTGGGATTATTAAAAAAAAAACCAAAAATTAAATATAAAACATCATGACATCATGTTAATACCAGTTTGAATACCTGATACAGTTCATGCCTTCCTCTTCCCATTTCTACTCACTGTGTATAGCAGAGATAGACAAGGTGCAGAGAAAGGTAACACGGATGTTGAAGGGAAGGAGAAGTCTTCTTACAAGGAATGATTCAGCAGGCAAAGGTTCTACAGGCTTCAATAGATATAGCCGAGTAATGTAGGATCATACCTCCCAGAGACAGCCTTTGATTCAGTGGCCGATCCCTGTCTGCTAGGTCAATAATCTAAAAAAATATTGGCATAACCCTGCTGCTGGCCAGTCGTTTGGTGAATCTCTGATCTCACCTGCAGTGGTACCTGCATACTTGTTTTGCTTAAAAAAACAGACCTGTCAGACCTGTGCCCTGTGTAACTTGCTAGATCAGGGCCTCCTTCATTTAAAAATAAGCTAATTGCCTGTGAAAAAAAAGAGTATGTTCATAAACAGGTTGCTCTTAGTTCAGGATATCTCAGGATGAATATGGATGGCTTCTTTTTTTTTTTCCTTTGAAATTGATCACAGTGTTTTAAACACTTGTCAGCATTCTTACAACGAACATAAGAATTCGATAAGACACGCGTGCCAGTGTAAGTGTTCTAGAAAGGAAGATACAGGAAGGTATGTCCAGTTAACCCTGGAATCTACCCAAGCCAACTGCTTTGGGAAAAACAGAAAGTAAGAAGAAAACCAGTGACTGACTGGGTAGTAAATAATATTCATGAGGAATGCTTTGCTGTGTACATAGCCTACATTATTGTCTGCAGTGCATATGAAAGAAGTGGTCATTCCTGGTACAAGTCTACTGTAGAAGTCCTGGAACAAAAGATTCCATGAGTTAGGACTAATCTCACAGCCTTCCTGAACCAACGATAGGAAAATACATAGATCAAGGGATTGCAGGCAGAATTAAAATAAGCAAACCAGATTAGGATGTCAAAGAGAACTGGAGGAGTAAGGAAATCCAGAAGACTGTCTACCATGGTATCAATAGTAAAGGGCAGCCAGCACAGCAGGTAGATTCCTACAGCTATCCCGAGCGTCTTTGCTGCTTTCCTTTCGCTCTTGGATGCTCCTACATGTAGTTGAGACCCAACACTCTTGTTCATGTTGTTTATGAGTCTGGCTTGTTTGTTAGCCACGGTAAATATCTTTATGTACAAAACTATCATTATGAGGCAAGGGAAGAAGAAAACGGGGAAATTCAACCAACCCCAGAGCTTGTTGAACAGCAGCTGACAACTACCAACACAGGGCATGTCCTGTAAGGAATGGCCCAGCCCTTCTGTGATCTCTTTCACATAGAGGAAAACTGAGGTATAAACCACAGGGACTGCCCAGCCCACCCCAATGTAAATGCAGGCCACCCTTACGGTGAACTTAGTAGGGTAGAGCAAGGGGTCACAGATAGCGTAATGCCGGTCAATGGAAATGAAACACAGATGAAATATGGAGGTCAAGCAAAAGACTGTGTCCAGAAAGGTGTGCAGCTTGCAGAAGCCGTCTCCAAAATACCAGCAGCTCTCTACAGATCGTATTGTGCTGAAGGGCATCACGACCAGCCCCAGGAGGAGGTCAGCCAGGGCCAGGGAGAGGAGCAAGAAGTTCGTGGGGGTGTGCAGGGCTTTGAAATGGGAAACCACAATGACCACGAGCAGATTCCCCAGCACCGTGAGCAGCATGCCCAGGGCACAGGCCACGTAAATGGCCACCTGGATCCCAACAGGGTGCAGGGTCCGAAAGCAGGAACGGTTTGCCTCATAGCACAACACAGGGATCATCCCCTCTCCTGGGCTGAGGTCACGTCAGCTTCCCCAGGTCCCCAGGACTTTTTCCAGGATTCCCACAAACCTGGAAAAGGACTCAGCTTTCAGCAGAGCTGCCAGATGAATACCTGAAAAAAGGTAATAAAAAGGCAGATTAGAAGGAGAGATGTGTCTTTTAATCAAGCATTTCTTGTTAGAGCTGTTGAATAGTTTCCATTTTTCAAGAAAAAATAAATCTATTTTACTTGTGTTATAATTCTATCAAAGTAAAGTAGTTTCATACCAGATTAATTCATCCAATTTTTATGGCGTCACTTTTTCAGGTTTTGATTTGGTTTTCTTCAGCCAGTCAGGATAGTAATGCTTAAAAAAATGCAGCAAAACTGGAAATGTATGAGCAAGCAGTAAGTAAAGACAAGGTCTGTGTTAGAATTAAAAAAAAAAATGTGCTGACTAGCAGTCATTGTGAGACAAAGCTCATTAAGGGATTTTAAAGCTGACTCTGGTATAATAATTCACCAATTCTTCTGAATTTCCCTGGAAATTAAATTCTTGTTTAGTAAGGATTCTTTTTATTAAGCAGAAGGTCTAAAGTGATTACTGTAAAATGAGTAATTTCTTATTGCAACAAAAAACTCCTCAAGGTAAGCTGCTCATTTTGGAATATGTAACTGTGGAAATACTTGTGCATATCCATTGTGTTCATGGCATGTAAATACACAGAGATCAGACAGAAAAACTATATCCCAAATATCGCCACTACTTTTTACTTAAGACATGGCATTTAAGTTTCAAACGTAACTGTAAGATATTAAAGGATTATAATGGAATATTCCATTACTCTGTTTAATAGAACAGATAATTGAATGATGTGATTTTTAGTGGTAAGATAGTTACAGTTAAGTACACGATGTTTTCTTGTACATATTCTATTTTTTTGAAATAACTGGAATAATAGCTGGAAATTATTTCCCACCTTTCCCAGCAACAACAAACAATGGTAAATCTTTCCTAATTACATTTCCGTAAGCTTTTAAGCCAGGAATACTTACAGTGAAATATTTGTTGTATAATGGGAGCTGTACTGAAATGTATTGAAATGTTCTTCCAAGCACATATCTCCTATGTGGAAAGCATGAGATCAGTCAACACTTTATATAACCCAGACATACAAAGAGTCCCTATAGATGGCTAATTTACCTTAGGGGCATAAACAGTGTTGTTTATTTGGCAAAAAAATAGCATTTTCAAATAAGAAACTTAAATGCACACGCTCAGCTGCTGTCAAAGCTCTAAAGACTTCCTTCAGGGTTAGTATAATTTTCTTTCTTATGATATTCCTAAAATATAAACAACTAATAGCAGCTCATCCAAGGGAGCTGCTGACCATCACAGCACAGAGGCCTCGCCTTCTAAAATGAGTCACATCTACTACTCCCAAATTTTCCTTGCTTCCCTGTAGCAGTCCCAATTTCCATCCCGTAATAAATTAGCAGAGGGACAGGTACAGCAATCCTACCACCCTGGCAATGTGGTGATGTTTCTTTGATGCAGGACCTCCTTCAGCGTTGGAAATGTCTGTCTGTAATACGGATCTTGGACATTACTACTCAAGCAAGACCAGCATCACTCAGAAAATCTGCAGATCTCTCCTTGGAGACAGCTTTAAAATTTGTTTCGCACATCCTTCTCAGAGGATGTTTTACGGATCCTCCTCTCCCCTCCCGTGCTCAGTCAGGGCCGCTGGGCCATGGGCCAGCTCCTGAAGGTCTCCCGTCGTACACGCTGCAGAGCGTGGCTGCTTTCTGCCCTGCTCTGCAATCAGCCTGCTTTGCAAGCGTCTCTGACGAGACCTCTGGCCCGTTCTCTCCACTTTGGACCTCTCCAGTTAGTAACTGGCCTGCTGCCTAACTCTCCTCCCTCTTGATGTTTATGAGACATGAAGTCTCAAAGACTGCTGAGGCCCAGCAAAGAGGCTGTCACAGAGGGGCTAAGAGGCAGATTTTTTGAGCTGACTTCTTAATACTTGAAAAAGCTGAAGCTGACATCAGCTGTCCTTACATTTGCAACTGTGTCTGCAGTTCTGCAAGAGGACATAAGAAGTAGCTTTTTAATGGGAATTTAAGAATGTACGTAAGAGCAAGCTATTTTGAGTGGGTTTTTTTTTCAGTTGTACTTCCATGGTTTAAAGTAACAATTCTTTACTACTAAAAATCCTAGTACAAGAAAATATAGACTGGGCATGGTTATATAAAGCACCACATTTAGTGGGAGACTTGCCATAAAAATTGAAGGACACTTGTTTTTAATCTTATATTTCCACATTTTAATAAATTATCACTTAATATTGAGATTGTCAAAGGATTTTGGATAGTTCACGATACTAAAAATAGGTTTTATGCCCTTGCTCTTCTTCCATTTTCATTAGTTTTCATTCTTTTTCTATTTTATATTCCTTCTCTTGTGCATCTTTTTTTTCCAGACCAAACTGCTGAACATCTTCCCACAATGAATTTGTCTTGAATGTGTTACACCACTTGAATTTATTAACAGAGAAACAGTTTCAAAGGATTTAAGAGTTTCCAGGAAGGCCACTATCCGTGACCTTTTGCTGTGACATTTTTGTTCACAACATCCAAAAGAGTCAGTCTGGATTAAATAAAATATAACAAAATATAAGTCTCAGAAGACTATGGACTTACTAAGACAACCTATACTGAGGCAGTGAACATAAAAGAAAACCCTCTGCCATACATATTGTAGTCTTTGCTCTCCTCTGGGCTAGTGAGTAGAGATCATCTCTGAGAAAGCAGGCCTATTAATAAAGGAGTGCTCTATCACTATTGAAGAGTGATAGAACTGTATTCAAATCAAATACTCATCCAACCTACCTTAAAATTCTTCTAGGTGTAGAGTGCAATCAGTTCACTGCAATTTCAAGAGGACAAGGGTCTACATTTGAATACTGAGTTGTTTTCTTTCTTTCTTTTTTTTTTTTTTTCTGAGAAAGCAGCGGCATTTGGTTTCATCTTCATAATGACACCTGCTGTATACTATTTTTACATAATTTTGCTTTTATAACTTCCTGTCCACAGAACGTATTCTAGGTTCTAAGCATTCCAATACCCATTCAATACACACCAGCATTCCTACAGGCACAATTAGTGCCTTGGTAAGTGAGCTGTGATGAGAGTTTAAAATATGTTACAAAATTGAACTGATGAGGGAGGGATTGGAACTCACTGGCATTGTCCCCATCTGTAAAATCTTTGTCCAAAATGACCAGTTGACAGATTAAGACTGAGGCGGTAGTAGGTCAAGGAAGGAGTAAAAATCAATATTTTAGTTCAGGAAGCTAACAAAAAAGAATAGAGGAATGGATTTAAATTTATATCTGTCACCTTAGAAATTAAGAACTCTTTTTTTTTTTTTTTTTCCAGTTCTGGACCTGAAGTAAAATATTTTCTTTCACCTTATTGAACTTGTTATTCCTTTGTAGTCTGTTTTTGTTGTTGTTGTTGTTTATTTCCAGTTTATATCTACTTTGAAATGAAAAATATGAACATAAGGTGACATTTTTCAATATTTCATCATATTAAAATTATTCGTGCTCAAAAATTTTTTTTCTTCCCAAATATTTTGTTGAATGTGATCCCAAACTCTATTTTTTGGTGAATTTCATACTTAGTGATGAGGCACAGGAACTGCAGAAGAGATGACAAAAAAAAATCAAAATACCCATTTCACAGTTGCATGTGACATACTTTATTTCAAGAGTTCTCCCAAGCTTGTTCATTAATAAACAGTGCTAAGGAGAATCCCAAGACTGCAAAGGAGTGCCACAGGTACAAGTGCTGGAGCCCTTCCCCAGAGCTCCTCATTCCCTTTGCTGTCGTTTGCTGCTAGCAAAACATGTCCAGTGGGAGTAAGCCAAGCAAAACAACCAATATGTTAATAGAGATGGTTTATTCTCATTTCAGAAGCGAAAAAAACAATGGCTGAAGCCATTTTTAAGCTTGCAGAAAGAGAGGTAAGCACTTGCACTGGCCAGCACCTGTGGAAGGAAATGAATGGGCAGCAGACACTGCAATGCAAGACACCACATTTTCCAGATATGAATGATACCATTTCCTACTATCTTGTATCAGGCAATGAGGAACAAAAAATCCATCTTCTGCCCTTAATGATATTAGGAATGCCAGGCATGCTGGAGTGTTTGGGTCTTGCAGCCTCAGTGAGCACCCTCCCTGCATCCTCACATACCAGAGCCTCTCAATGACTCAGCTGTCACCTTGGCACCTTCCTACCTGCGGATAAGGAAGACAGAACCTGAGCTCTCCTTATGGCATCTTTGATAGATGTGACCCCATTCTAAGATGGTAGCAGTAATATAATTTTATTTATTTTTGGTTTATTCCCCTTTAATATATATATAAATAACCTTTAATTCCCCTGGATGAATGTACCCACTTACATAGAAACATGTTTTCATGATAAGTTATTTATATGTGCAGTGCAAGGCACTGCAGCAAGAGACACATAATTATTCAGAGGCATCAAGTAAAGGTCATGCCATAGCCTAAGCCACTCTACATTTAACATATTTTTTGTTTGTAGACTGAAAAATTACATTTATAGAGACAGATAGAGGCCAGCTTATAAATGTCTATAAGACTATTTCATGCAATAGACTATAAGACTAAACATATAGACTATACATATTTAATACTAAATAAAGCTATTTATTATAAGACTTCTTTATTGCGTAACTAACAAATGGAGCATTTTCAGCTGGAAAAAAATCCTTCTGCTTCCCTTGTTCACTTGGAAAGTTTGACTTTCAGCATGACTAGGGTGTGAATTTTCAGACAATGATATCTAAATTGTTATCTCATGCTTAAACTCTGCAGCTTAAACTCGAGTGTTCACACTGGCCTTCCAAACAAGTGGCTCTTTAGTGTGGTTGCCAAAGTGATGTATCATGGCTTGTACCTTTACGCACACAGCAGAGAATCTGTTAATGCATCCTGCACATTTTGCCAGTGTGATTTGTCATTTCCTCACATCCAGACATAAAATCCCTCAGGGTATCTTACTGACTTCTTGAGTTTAAGTTCAGCCGTATGTTACATAATATCTTATTTGACAGTGTATGCCACCATGTTGGCTCGCTATATAGACTTTGTGAAGATATTGTATTTATCTTTACCACCTTGTAAAGATAAAAGAACCCACATAAATATTTTCAAATATTCCTGGGAGTGATTCCAGTGCCTACTAATTCATTTATATAGAGTGCAACAGGTTAACCATTTTTTTTACAGGGGATACTAGAAAGCGCATTAAGAGTAGGAGAGTCTGAAGATTACACTTCCACGACTATATTAAAAGTTTTTTGAAAAAAAGATAAACTAAACCATAAATGATTGTGTTGCCGATTAACAAAATCAGAAGAAGACACTGTGCAAGTCCTCAGGCGTTGAAAAGCTAATGAAAAGATTGTCTGTTACAGAAATAGAGGCAGACTGCAAAAATCAAATATCTCATGATGGTAATAGCATTTTTGTTACTTCATTCTGTTTCCTGAAGGAATTTTCTTTCTTGTATCTTACTGTGATGCACAGAGAATTTTTTTTTTTCTGAAATGTTTTCCTGCTGCAGAAAACGTACAGACCATAGACTACTAGAAAGCAAGAAATGCCATAGTAACATCATTTAGCTCTGAGAAAACTGCTAAAAGCCGATAGGAGTAAAAATAATGAGCGAGCTAAGAAAAATGCTTCCATTGTAGGGATGGTCATTTTGGTAGTATAATTATTATAGCAGTATAGTAAGAGTCAGGAGAGAGAAAACTGAAAAGCAAGGTGATGCACAGCTATATGCCATGACATGTATGAGTCAGCAGAAGAAATCTCTTTGAAATCTTTGAAGGATGGGGCAGGGGGGAAGGAGATATCAAATACCGCATTCACTGTATGCCTGGCTCTGGCAGTATTGAATCCACACACAGTCTGTCAACTATAGGTCTGATCGCTCTCCTGGAAGCAATTCGAGTTCCCGAATAGTGTGATCAACTATAAGCTCAACTCTGGCACTGCTGGATTCACAAACAGTCTGTCAACTATAGGTACGATCACCTTCCAAACAAGTAGTTGAATCCACAAAATGCAACATTTACAAAGCAGGTTTTGGGTGTCAGTACAGGCAATTCCCTACTACTGCGTGGGTTTTCTTAGCTAGCTCTGATGTACAAATGTGCAACGTCCCCAGAAGACGGGAGAGGGCTCTCAGTCTTGAGGAGTCTCCTCAGGCGGCGTCTTGACCTGAGGGAAGGAAAGGGATTCAGCCCATCGACTGACACAGGAGTCACAAAGGATTCTTCCCTCCTCCCTTCTTTCCTCCTTAGTTCACCTTTTATACTTTTCTTTACGCTCACGTGGAGCTTGAGTGACTATAATCATACTTTCTATTGACTGATGGAAAAAATTCTCACTTTCATTTGAAGGTAAGAGTCAATTGCAAATGTAGAGCACATGCTCAGTGAGGAGTGGTCCTACCGCAGAGGCGGGTAACTTAGGTGATGAAGGTGTGTTTTGGCATTATAATGAGTTTATAATGAGCTAAGTTCAAGCAGAGATCATCCAATAGTAGTGATTTGCCTCCCTGAGGAGGGCAGGTTGTGCTGCCAGGGAATCAGGGGGGAGCAGAGCCCATGTGTACCAAGCATCCTGCAAGTGGCAGCTGTGCATCACCCCAAGCAGGCTTCTGGAATGCTCCAACTTCTGTCAGGCTTCTGTCAGGTTTTCTCTAAGTTTCCCCTTTTCAAGCAATTCTTCCACAGTGGGTACAATATTCTTTATTGTAGAATAAAACTAATTTTACAGCAATTGTTGTTTCAGACTCCAAGCTTTTGGCTTTTGTTTATCTGGTGGGGGGTTGGACAAGGGAAAAAAAAAAGAATACACTTAAAAAAAAAATTTAAAATATTTGTGATCCTGTCCTGTTGCTTCTGCTGTCTCCATTTCAGTTAGCCGATGCACAGACCTGGATCTGTGCATGGATTGTGCAGGTGGCTTGTAAAGGGGAAAGTATATTTGCTCTCTCATGGTAAATTGCATACATTTATTTAGCCAGAAAATTTGCACTCATTTATATTTTATGTGCTGCTCAAGTATTCAAGGATTTTTATGACATGATAATATCCTTTATTAAGAAAATTATGCTTTCATACTGCCCTCTACTATCCTTTGGCAGACTCAGTAGATCATTTTTATTATTTTCATGTTTCTCCTATTCGTTTTTTTTCTCGCAAGGGTTTACAAGATGCAATTGCTTCCATACAGCATAGAGAAAAATTATTTGATCCATCTGTCTGTTCTTTATTATAATTTATGTCTTTTTATTTGTTTGTTTGTTTTACGCTGCATAAATAACAGCAAGTCTTAGATGCCACCAATCATCTTCTTTAAAGTTGTTCTTGCTTGTGGACTCCACAAGGGGGTAGGAAAACCTTTCAGACAGTTTAGGCAGTGACACAAATGTTCAAAAGAATTTTAAAAAGTGAATTTACAGTATTTTTACCACTAGCAGGCAAAGTATGAAGCTTCATCTTGTTAAGCTGTAAATCATTCTAAGAAAAAGAAAAAAGAATAGCACTCATTTAAATAAAAATGACTGAATCTGAAGACATCTCTGCTTTTTGCTCTTGGCGGTATAACAAGAATGAGCTGGGATGCGGCTCGGTGTGTGCCTGACACACACTCCGTGTCTGAGGTGAGGAGTCCTGGAGCAGGAGAGCCAAGGACGGTGCTCCTCCACCAGAGTGTCCACCTGGATTTGACAGCTTGAGCTCCCTCCTGAATCAAGAAAAGCAGAGATATACTCAAGGGGCAACATTAGCTCCTGCTGGAATCAGTCATGGTAAGAAGATAAAAGTCCAAACGCTGCCATTTGCTGTCCTAAGGAGATAAAAGTAGTCTGGATTTGATAAAGAATATAATTCATGTTTAAATGGTTCCATCATATATTGAAAAAATAGATTACTATGTTAACGTGAATATAGGAAAAATTCTTGACACAGTATTTCAAGAGAGGAATCATTGAAGAGATCTGCAGTGCTTGCATTTGAATACAAATGGTGTACCCCGTTGAACTGAACATAGCAAACATGTTATAGCAAAAAACAAATGCACTCCACTTCTCCTGAGCACTACAAAGTATGGGCTGCGTAGCTACTTGTTATGCAGCAGCTGCAGGTTTTGCGAAAGGCAGAGGACTTCAAGTCTACCCAAAGGTGGAATAGCAGAGCATCTTGCAAAGTCGTGGAGGCTCCAAATCCTACAGTCCCAAATCACACTGCAGGAAATCTTGACTTGCTCCAGTAGAACCAAACCACTGCAGGTTGGGTACTGTGTCTGACTAGGAGGGAAATGCTCCTTTAGCATCCAAGGACACACACTGGGCATCACACATTGAAGCCTCACAGATAATTTCAGGTTGTTCTGTAAAGATTTGCAGATCAGAAATGTTGTCTTTCTGGGATATACAGCATATTGGGCTGAATGTGAATGATTTATGCCATATGTTAATTAAAGAATTCAATCATTGCTTAAAATATCTCTGGCTGCATCCTCTGCCACCAGATTGGAATTTAATATGTGGAAGAAGTTTCAGAAATGCTTAAATGTGGACATTAATACTTAAAGAGGCAATGACATGAGGACAAGAATATCAGCTGGAATATCGGCTCGTGGTCATTGTGTGAAGAGAGAGTATTTACCTTAAAGGCTTTGAGTTTTGTATTTTTTGTTAAGAAAAGTGAGAATTTTACACTCCTTGCTTTTTTTTGGTTAAGTTTAAACACGAACAGTTTGTTCCACACCCAAACCAAAAGGCACTGCCATTGTCACAAATGCACTAAAAACTTTTCAGCAAATATGAACAGCTGTGCCTGGTATCACATGCCAGCATCAACACGATCAACCAGTAACCAGGTAAACACATGGGTGTTTTCCCTAGTCTGATCACCATAGCTGCCGTCAGTAGCGGCAGCTCAGCCCACCTTGCTTGAAGGACATACCTGGTCTGAACTCTGACAGCGACTCTGTGCTGGCTTTGGAGAGAGAGGAGCCAGGCAAGGAGTGGGATTAGAGGCTTCAGTTCAGTGTTAAAGTCTGGTGGGAGGAATCTTGGCTGAGCTTTCAACAGGAAGAGTTTGTGGTATCTGGAGCCTGACATCCAAACTCAGACTGCACGAGCACCTGCTGGAGGACTCATGCTGAGGGCTGAAGTTCTGATTCTGTTGATTTCAGAGGGGAAAAATCCCTTCAGCTTCACGCCAAAATTACTCTCACAATCTACTTGTTTTGGGAAGAATAGTAGACTCCATAAATGTCCCGTTTACAAAAGGGTGCACAGACTGTCATCCTACCTACTAGGGGGTGTATTCTGCCTAAGAGATTATTTATGGTGAACATTAAGAAAGATTTACTGCATGCATACAAAATTATTCTTTGAAAGGTTGAGTTTGTGGATCATATGTAAATATCTTCTGAAATCAAATAGTAAGGCATTAATGGATTCTAGAAAGATTCCAACTTCTAAAACACTATCAGAGCAATAAGAGTGACAACAAAAGGTAAATATAAATAAATACCAAATTAACAACTCTTATTTTTAAATGGAATATTTGGTAAGATAATTCTACAGTGCTAAGACAATTCCGTTTGTGCATTTCAGAGTGTGTTTCCTGACATATGAATATCCAGTATTTTGTTAACTCCCTGTGTTTTTTAGAGCAGCTACCAGTAGTAGAATATATTACTGTGGCTCATCTACAGAAAAAAGCTTTGCTGTGCGAAAATGTGGGTCAAATATTTTACCCTTTAAGATATATTTAAGTGCTTTCCGAAACCATGGATAAAAGAAGCCATATATTAATGGATTACAGAAAGAATTGAAATAACCGAACCAGTTTAGAGCATCAAAGAAAGGTAAAGGAGTAGAGAAATTTAAAAATGGATCAACTAAGGTGGCAAAAAAACAAGGAAACCAGCATACTAAAAAACCCAGCATAACTATACTCAGTGTCTTGGCGGCTTTCCTATCTTTATTCGGATTTTTCATAATGTCTTTGGTGTGATTGTGTACTTGGGACACTGCACCTGCGTGCCTTTGGGAGACTACAAAAATCTTGGCATAAATCCCCACCATAATACAGCCAGGAGCAAACAAACCTACTGTAAATAAAACAGTGCCCCACACTCTGTTGAATACAAGTGGGCACAGACTCAAGCATTTAACCAGATTTTCATAGTCCTCTATTCCAGAAGCATAAGCTTCTGAGAAAACCACCCCAAAAGCAAATGCAGCAGGCAGCGACCAGCACGCTACTATTATTTGTCTTATCACAGTGGCCGTCATCGTGCTGGTGTAATGTAAAGGGTGGCAGACTGCGTAAAAGCGGTCAACAGCGATGGAGCAAAGGTGGAAGATGGAAGCTAAGCAGAGCATCATGTCAACGCTGTAATGAACTTTGCAGAACGTGATGCCAAAGTGCCAGCAGTTCTTCACAGACCTAACCATGCTGAAGGGCATGACGGTGGAGCCCAGTAGGAAATCTGTGACAGCCATGGACAAGATGAGCAAATTGGTCGGAGAGTGAAGCCACTTGAAATATGAAATGGAAATGATTACGGCCAGATTTCCTAAGACAGTGAAAACGAAGACTCCAGTCATAAACAGATACATTACCCCTCGGACTCCTGGTGACCTCGAGGGCTCTATACAGGACCTATTCTCAAGTGCAGAGCAATCAGTCATTTCCCTTGATATATTAGGAGAAAACATAGTCAATCTTTTATCAGCTTTTTCCACAGGAGACACTATTCCAGAAACTAGTTCAGTTTTCATGCGTTTCCAAAATATTCCAAATCCTAATGCGAGAATACAACACAAAGTTAGTCAAAACTCTGAATTAAATTAGAGTTAGCTAAATCAGAGAAATTTTTTCTACTGACTTGAATAAGGAACAATTTTGACACATTATTTCTAAGTAGTACATGAAAGCTGTAAACTGGAAGCTATTACAAAATTAATTGCAAGTATTTTAAACAAAGCAGTTGAAAGTGAACATAGTTATCTTCTAAATTAAGTAAATCACATGAACATTCCAATTTCATTTTGTGCAATCTATAGCATTAAAAAGATTTTGTAAAATATGGCACTCGGATTTTATATATAACTTAATGTTAGACATTAAGTTTGTTTCTCCCTGCAACACACAGAAACAAGAAACTCCTGAGGTCACCTCAATATAAACACTGTGTAGGATTTATTTGCTACTTCAGATTTAGAATTTGACCTTCAAGAAAAGAAACGTTATGCCAGCTCACAGAGCTCAGTTTTTATGGAGATTTCTACTAATGAGCTATAGCTAAATTCTGACTGTAGGAGCCAAAAAATCAGCTTTCAAAACTCCAATTTCCAAATTATTTGTAATAAAGTCACCTTCGGTAGATTGTAAAGTACCAGCCATGAACACAAATGATAGAAATTGATTGTAAAAATCAGTGTCATAACAAGTAGTACCTGTTTTCTCTACATATATCCTTGTTTTGTATCACTGTAATTCCATTGACTGAAAAGGAGTGGAGATGGATTCAGTCATCTCCCCTGTAACATTCTGTGCTCCAGCTCCCATATTTATACATTAATGCAGTAATGATTACTTTCAAAAGACAGAAAAAAAATCCCTTTATTTTAACCCTTTATTTTAATCCGTGTTCACAAGTTTTGGACTCAAAGTAAATTTAGAAATAGAAGCAGAGAGACTCTTCTGCAGTTTAACCACCTAAAAGGAACTTGCGAAGCAGATTAGTCCATTGTTTTCTTTTGTTAGTTACCAGCCCAAAATGAAAACACAAAAATAGGGTACCAAAAGACTAAAAAAAAAGCAGAATGCTAGACAGTCTGTTTTACAGGTTAACCTACCTGTGTCTGGTTTTGCAATGTATTTTACAAATTCTCTTAGGAAAAATAGAATGCACAAATCATCAATTAGGTCTTTAAGCAGATATTTTCCTGTTTGGTTGTTTTCCTGCAAAAGTAGAATATCTGCAGAAGTGAGAGCACTGCCTCTGAAACTTTACACAGAGTAATGGAAGGTGGCAAACCATTTTTCTTTTATGAATTACATTTAGGTCTCAAGAGATTTTCAGGTGAAAAAAGAGGTATATAATTTAGGGGGTTATATCTACAGGAGGTAAACAAAGACAAATGTCTCTATTCCCAAGTCCATTATTTTTGTTTCTTCTGTTAATTCATTTGCCCTCATGTATAAGAGAGATATTTTGGTGACCTAATCTAGATACAAGTCATATAAGAAAGAGTCTTTAAAAGAAGAGACCAAAGGAAAAGGTGAAATACTGGGAAAGATGTTATGTTTCTCGTATGTTTCAGTGTATGTTTCATACATTCTAACTATAGTATTTTTGAATAATTAACAGCTCTACTTTCACAAAAATGAAATGTAATCTTTTTAAATATTACTATTTTATAATTCAATAAGATGCAACAACGTTATTTCTCATGTGGACTTTATCCACAAATTCCATATCACAGAAAAACTCCCCCATAGATCAACGACAAAGGGTAGCAGATAGAGAGGTGCTGCTATAGAAAAATCTGTCATCTATTTTTTGGACAATATATTATTTATAAAGAAAATAAACCAGGAAAGGTAGCATTTACTTTCTCACAAGAAAAGACAAAATGAATTCACTCTTATTGTGAATATATTAAATCCTCTGAGAACAGAGTTAGACAGTCAAACGTTTTAGACACGTATTGAAGATGCATTCTGTCCATGGTAAATGATATCATGCACAGTGTAGATAGGACTCTTACAGAATGGAAAGTGCAGTAAGTTACAAAAACAGGGCAGACAAAATTTTTTCTTTTTTTGATTAACAAAGGGAAAAGTGGCAATTACTTTAAGCATAGACAAGGAGACTTTCTGTTGGAAGTAAAGTACAAATCACTGGGATGATGTGAAGTATAATAATTTAGCAGCTTCAAAAAATGGTCTTCCAAGAAAAAATGTCTCAGATTGGTCCATATTTTTGAGACAGGTATGTCTAGAAACTTTATTCTTACATCATCAAGGGAGAGAGGTGTAAGCTTCACACATATGGATAAAACAGACATATCTGTATTAGTTATTAAGAAATGTATAAAAATGCTATATTTCAAATAGCACTACCTTCAAAAGCAGTGGCCCATGCACCTGGAGACTGCTCCTTCTCTCATAATGGATTAACCAACAGTGGCAGCAGAATGGCCTGGAAGCTCATCTTTAAGAAAAGCCACCTCTGACATTACTAACAAATCCATAGGAACCAAAACCTTTATAAAAAATGTTTAATTTTGTTTTAGTTTATCAAAGCTGAAAAAATACAAGAGCTGCTGAAAGGACCTTAAAAGCTACCTCTGAGAGTTAGTCACGTTAGGTTCTGCTGTGTAAATGCCACCTGGGGAACAAATTGTGTGATAATTATTTTCACTGGCACTCCAATTTAATTTCTCTGCTGTCTAAGAGTTGCCCTCTTTGAGTACTTTGTCATTTCAATGTTCATTATTAATAGGGAAGTATATTCATTATGAATATGAACGTGGTTGAAACAATGCAGTGTGAATCCGGATCTCTCTTTCTGCTTTCGGCTGGTGTGACGGATATGCTCCTTCCCCAGCTCCTTCCCCAGACTGATCCTGGTGGTTGCCTGTCTGACTTCTTCCCATTCTGTGCTAGTGAAGAGATACAGTTAACTACGCATACTTCCATTCAAGTCAATAACAGTCCTGACGGTGCTGTGCTAATGAGGAGATAAGGCTAACTGTGAATACCAGTGAATGACTATGAGTCAATCATCTTATCCCCTAAACACAGGGACAGCCTGAGAGCCAATTGAGCTCTCTTTGCATGGCAGCGGGCTGCATGCCAGGAGCTCCCCTTGAGCAGGGACGCCTCTCAAGGATACTCCTCGAGGCTGGGAGATTCCTCCCCACAACAGACCCGTAGTAAGTGAAATATAGCACGCCTTCTTTCTGAACTTGTTATGTCTATTTTGTAACTGTGCACAAAAATCCCTTAGCCATAAAATGTTGATCAGGTCTGGGACTAGGATTGGATTCAGCCGCACCTAGACTCCTCTCAGAAGGAGTTTAGAAAGCAAGGGGGTCCGGTCTTCACCTTGTGACCCGACGGGAAGGCATCCAAGATAATTCTGTGTATTATCTTGAACTTCCATGCGGTAAATAGTAATAAGTGACCTTGCCATAGAATCTAGTGAAACCACTGTCCATGTCAACAAACCCTGTTGCTGTTTCTTTCACCCAAGTGAAGTGCATTTTGTTGCTCACTTCCTCACCACTCATTCCATGACACCTGGCTTCAGTAATGCTGAAGTCATAGCAGTAAGGAGCAAAAATGAGCTCGTATTTTCTCAGAGTTGTTTCTTCTCTTGGCCTGAGAAGGCCCAAAGGGCGTAAGATACACTCTGTCTTCAGTGATCTCTTTTTAAATGTCCTAGTATCTTCTATGCTATGATTACTTAAAGTTTAAGGAGTCTGGCTTTTCTGCCTATCTATGGGAAATAGGAAGCCTAGATGTGTAGGAGAGGGCTGTGGATTTTGTTCTAGATAACAATCTCCAAAAAGCACAACAGATGTATATGTTACCACAAAGGTAACCATCAAGTTCCATGTGATTCTGACTTCCTAGGAAAGTATTTTGTTTTAAAAGGCTATTACACAAACATCACATGGAAATATTTTCATTTTTCCACACCCCTGGATAGACTTCAATGACAGCATGAAAGTGAAAAAAAAAAGTCTATTTTTTTTTTAAAAAATGAAACCATTAGGAAGGAACTTTTAATTTTTTCCTTCTCTCTTCCTTGTAGAACAGGTGTTGATGTAGCATACAAGATAGGGTATATACAGGGTATACAGGGCGGATGAGTTAATGATTTCAGGAAAGCTGCATGTTGTGCAATATTTACACATTTCAAGAGCTCAGCTTTTCCATTCAGTCATAGAGCTAATGTTTCTTTTGATCTAGCAACTTAATGTACTCTGTTTTGTTGCTATGACTTCAATTGTGGGTACTAGAATTGTATCACCTGAGCAGTCGGGGCTACACCTGTCCCCTGCATGTGCTGCATCTTGGGACAGGTCATGCTGGTCAAATGGAGATGGGAGTATTGCACAAGACGCCATAAGAGATGCCAGCCATAGCTGCAGCAGTGCTGCATCCACCAAAGTGGGAGCTGTGGACAGGGAGGCAGATGAAGTAGAAGGCAATCAGTGAGTTGCAGTCTTCACGCATGAAGCCTGTCAATTCTGTACAAAGTACAAGAGAAAAGTGACACTACAAAATGTGTTCCTTGAGATATTACCATCAACTTCACTAGTGGTAAAAGAACAAACAAAAGGATTCTATCATAATACAGGAATAATTGCTTTACAGAAGTTTTCAGAAAAGTTAAAACATATGATATTCACTGGAGAGCCATTTGTTTTGCAAAAGGTAGTCATCCGGGAAGTGTTTAATAAGGTCACTAATTAAATGTGTTGATGAGGAATTAAGCAATACCCTTTGCACTTCATTTACATGATGACGCCTTGAAATTGCAGTCAGATACATTCTGTTTAACTAGGCTTAACTTGTAATCTGATTGGATGACCGTGTAAGGCATTTTGCTTGTGCTCTTCTAATTTATCAAATTGCTGGGTTCAAATAGAGACCCCTGAGCCTCATTAACACATCTTATTTGTATGTCACCTTCATAGTGAGAAATAGCTTTGAGCATCCAGGGGTTAGAACTAATGAAAGAAAGTAGCCTGGGACTTCATTAGAGTTACTCTGGCAGAGAAGACAATCTGTAAACGGAAGACAAGGAGGTTTTTGAGAAAGTGTAGGTAGTTAGACACAAGAGGAAAAAGTTATTTCAGAAACTTTCTGAACAGGGCCAAACACAAAGCCAACTTATATGGTAGTCGGAAGTTAAAAAGAACATGAACAGCTGACTTCTCAATTTGGATGCAAGTTTTATTTTGATCACCAGTAGTCTGTGTTTGGAGGGCAGTTGTTACTTCAGCAGAGAATAAATATTGGTGGCACCTGGATTCTGTCATTTCCAGTGTCCTGTGACTAGACAAGTTTACAGGAGAGTTGCTGGTCTATTTATTAAAAACATCTTTATCTACACATTTGCATTTACACTAAAAAGGCAGTGTTAATATTGTAGCGCCATGATGTGGAAATGCTCTCCAGATTTAATCACAGTCTGCATGTGATGGCCAAGACTCCCCTAGCCCAAGGTACCTTCGATTTGCCCTTCCTCTTGAGTCACCTCCTCAGTCTAAGCTAAAAGCTATTTGAGAGTTTTGACTTGCTCCTCTTCTCATGTGCTGTGGGGCAGGATGTTGGGAAACAACATGTGAGCCTCAAGGGACTCCACAGTCTACCATCCAACTGCCTTTCCCAGCTTGAACTACTCAGAAAAACCTTCAAAAATAGCACCTTGGATTGCTTCCCGAATACACAAGCTTGTTTTAGGACTGTTATTGCTCAAAAACAGGGCCTGAGAAATTGTCTGAGGGCTGATTCCAGAAAGCTGACCTTCAAAGGAAGTGTTTCTGAAGTTCCAGGATCTTTCCAGCTTTTCCAGTGTGCAAGGTACATCTATCCTAAGAAAGCCTCATTCCAGTTACAAATTATATCTAAATTTATCTTAAAGTCAATGCTTGTGAAAAGAAAATTCTTCTTGACATGGAGAGAAAGAGCATCTGCAGAAAAAATAAATCCCCTTTAAAAATGGGGATATAAACTGATGATATAAACCCCCCTTCAGAGGTGACTTTTTCTGTAATGAGTATAAAGAGGGTTAGCAATGACTAGAGCAGATGCAGTCTCTAGATTTTACAAGTCTAAATTTAGGTTAATTTAGGTTAGATGACTATCAACCTTCAGGAACCTGGGATAGACTTATATAGTTTTAAGTGGATTAGTGTTATACACAGAAGGTCTAAGCACAGGGCGAAGAGTATGGGCTTGATGTGAACTATCCTGCAAGCAAGCTGGGGTCGTACTCATTCACAAACACCTCCTGGAACAAGAAGAGAAGACCAGAAAGAATGTCTGAATGGGTTATGCAAAGAGATCGACCAATTATGATCTCTAGAAAGCCAGTTCTTTGGAAATACGGTAGATGCCACCATATCTTCAGGGAGATTTTGAACTCTGTAAACAGAGGAAGTGATTACTTATTAAAGGCAAGAAAATCAAAAGAGTTTGTACTTTTGAAAATTACAGGTCCTGAGGACTTGATTTTCAGTTGCCCCAGGCAGACAAAACTATTTATAAATCCTATTACGAAATCGTGAAAGATGAAAACACTTTACATAAAAATGAAATGCAAAACCACAAAGGTCTAGAACATAAGGATATAAAAGTTGAGGTAAAGTGCATAGTGTGCTGTTTTGCATACATGTGCAAGAATTGCAAACATATAACCGAAAAGATTAACAGTTGTAATAACATCTTGGAGAAGAATGCACTGCTTTTGGAGATAAAGTTCTTTGGAATAAACAAAAAAAACCTCATTAAAGTGCATTCAGTGGAGGAACAAGTGCCAAAAAGATCCAAGGACTAATTTTTGTGTGTGTGTGTATTTTTTTCCCAGAAATTGGAAAGAAAAAAAAAAGTATACTTCCTGCTCTTTATAAGAAAAAAGAATATATTATATATATACACATATATATGGCTGAAATATGGCTTGAACTTTCTCCTTCTCAAGTGTTTGGAAGGTTTGAAACGTCTAAAGAAGTTTGAACGGAGTCATAAAAGGAAATGCTAAAAACAGTGGGTTCAATGTATTTACCTAAATGATAATAGGAATGGTAATACCTATGGTAATAAAATGGTAATAAAATAAATACCTAGCAGGTGTTTAATGCCATTTGCATGGAGTTTTTGAGATATCTTTTTTGGGACCAGTAGACCTGAAAGGAGATATGTGGACAATTAGATATTACCTCCCAACAGCTGTGAAACTTTTATTTCAAGAGAGTTTTCAAATGACCACACTTCAATAGTAATTTCTGAACATCAGATATTGAACTGCATCTCGCCTATCTCACTGGGGATGGGGGAAAAAAAGTCAATCATCATCTCATTTATCAGAATTATAGAATTTTTGATATTAAGTTACTTTATTTCTGTGAGATAACTAAAGTACTCAAACAGGCATATTTTCACTGCGGAGAGTTATCTTTCACAGCACATTTGCTGATGTGTTTCAGCTCTTCCAAACATTCCTTTTATGTAAATATAGTGCACACAAAGTTACCAGATTGCAATGAAAAATAAAAGACACAGTCATAAATCCTGATATATTGCTTGGCTGGAATTAACATCATCCAGCTTTTATAGTCCTTGCACTCAGTCCTATACAAAACACAGAAAAGAAAGACAAGACATACAAATAATGTGCATTTCTCCCAGCAGCATGAATGGACAGCATCATTTACCATGGAGCATAGCTCTTATTTCAGCACAGAGTCATTGATTTCTCTCCACAGTCTTTTCTCAGGTATTAGTTTATTCCTCATACCATTTGTAACACTCCAGCCAGATGTTGCAGAACCAGAGAGGTATTATTTCCTTCTTTTTAGTGATATGTTAAATCTAGCAAAATGAGGTCATAGATCAAAAACTAGCAGCCTCTGTGTCTTCTTCATGGAGATTTTGATTTGACAACTTACCATTCTAGGTGCCCTCAACCCATGGAATTTTTATGGTGCTTCTTCTAATATTCCGTATGGTGCATCTACATCCAAGCTGCCCCGTTCATCCTCAGTTCAAACTAATGTTATCACTTTTATAACAATTCTCTACAATTCTCTATCAATTCTGTCTTACTTTCCTCATCAACTATCATAGCACTGCCATGTCAGACAAAATAACAATATGACTTAGTCAAAAAAGTTCTGAAAGATGTAAATGTGCACATTTTACTTCACAGACTTTATTACCCAAATGATACAAACATCACTATCATTGTCATGCTCAGTGTCTCAGTGTTCATCTTCAGTATCACTTTTTAATCTTTATGTCGTATTTTTGCTTATTTTTGATCTTATTAAACATGTCTTTCATCTCATTAAGCCTTAAGGCCTTTCTTTAAGCAAGTGAGAGACTCAATACTGACAACCTTTAGTTGAAAGGTAAGGAGCAGGATCAGCATGGCTTCTATTTAGCCCTGTCTTCCCTCTGTGCAATGTACTGGTATACACAGAGGAAGTGTTAGCACGACTGTAGAGTGGCCTAATTTGAGCACTGGACACATATTGAAGGTGAAGCGCGTAGCTTAAAAGGCTTTTCTGTTCTTTCCAGAAGATAGCAAATAAATACAAACATAATATAACCACAGCTTTCTCAAGAAAAAAAAATATAATCAGAAACGTCTTTTATTAGCTGCCATAAAGACTTTGCTGTCTTTTATATTATATTTATATTTCACTCAGTCCTATACAGAACACAGAAAAGAAAGACAAGATAGTTATAATATATTAGTTATAATATATTTATATTATAACTAATTTAGTTATTAATTTAGTAATAATTTAATTTAATAAAAATAATTTAATAATTTAATTATAAAATTATAGTTATAATATATTCATATTATAACTAATTGCAACCAAAGTATCACATTCAGTTCTCAAGCTGTACTGCAAGAAGATTTAAGGCAAATTGGTCCATTATCTGCTTGAATCAAACATGCTGAATGAACAAATAGGTGTTGTTTCCTTCATGTTGTTTCCTTCCTTTTGGCTGTTTCTTCTGGTAGTTCAGCCTCCAGGCACAAATTTAGAACAACGAATCCAGATATTTCAAGCATGTTATTCTAGAAATAATTGAGTCCTGGAAGAGTCTTGTTTAAAAACTTTTCCAAACAGAACTACCCTTAATGCCCTGCGAAAACAAATGTAAAAAAACGCATAAATAATTGGATTAAATGTAGAATTTAAATAACCAAACCAAACCAAAGTATCAACAAGAATAGCAGGTATTATGTAATTAATAAATGGATTGATTGCTGTAAAGAAGAAGAATGGACTCCAGCATATAAGAAACACTCCCATCACTATGCCCAGTGTCTTTGTAGCTTTCCTTTCTCTGCTGCTTGAAATGTGCTGCTTCATTTTAAACTGGATCTTGTTTTGGCTAATGGCATCAATAGATCTTGCTTGTCTCTTAGCTATAGAGTATATTTTCCTATAGATGTACAGCATAACAAATCCAGGGATGTAAAAAGATACCAGAGAGGCCACAACACCTGAAGTTTCACTAAAAAAAACAAAGCATCCTCCTGCACAATGGATGTCATTATAAATCTCTTCTGCCCCTCTCAAATTCAGCTCTAGAAAGATCATCCCAAAAGAAAAAGCTGCAGGAACCGTCCAACTTATAAGTATCATAACCAGGATGACAAAATTATTTATCTTTGATTTGTATCTTAGAGGATCACAAATAGCGTAGTAACGATCAACAGATATGAAGGAGAGGTGGAAGATAGAGGCTGTGCTCAGCATCATATCTATGCTCGTGTGGATCTTGCAAAAGAACTTCCCAAAATACCAGCAGTGCTCAACAGAGCGCACCATGCTGTACGGCATGATGAAGAAACCCAGCAAAAAGTCAACTGTGGCCATGGAAAGGATCAGGAAGTTGGTAGGCATATGGAGCTGCTTGAAGTGTGCTATTGAGATGATAACCGCCAGATTTCCAAACACTGTAGCGAGGATGATGAAAGCCATGACGACATACATGGAAATGCGGATGCTGTTTGACCAGGTGCTTTTCATGCAAGAGCCATTTACCGATTCACAACATAGCTGCATTCTTCCTGAAAGCTCAGATCCATTTAGGTTTACAGGATATGGCATGGGTACTGCTTGTCTTAATGCTGAGAGACATTTACAGGGGTTTGTTTCTTTCTTTGGCAAAAATACTGCACAAGGAACTGGAGAAAGAAAATAAATAAACAAATAAGTAAATAAATGCCAAATAATTAAGGACAAAGTTATTTTGCAGTTACACTTTATAAGAATTACACCATTATCAGTAGACTTCCCTAAAGTGGGAATCTCATTTGATCAGATAAGTTGTATAATGAGAAGCCCTCATACAATAATAGCAGTAGGTCCCAGAGACGTACACTGCAGGAGCCTTGATGAATATGAATAGCCAGCCCTATCACAATAACATGTCTTTTCTGAGAGTATCTGTTTTTCAGAAGCATTTCATAAAAGAATTCAAGCACTTAGCAAGTAATATCCATTGCCACAAGATATAGATTTCTTCTAATTAATAGAAAAATAGTATCACTGTGAAGAAGGAGATAACACTAGTCTATACTTTTCTGTAATTATTATGATGGTATAATATGATTGCTCAAATTGGAAAATTACTGACAGAGTAATGGAGCTGGTGCCAATATAACCCACTTACTTTGAGACTTTGCTGTGCCTGTTTACCGCAAACAGAACATTAAAGAATCATTTATTTTTTTCCTTATCAGAACAACTGTTATGACAAGCACACCGTGAAACATTTAGAAACTCAACGGAAGCTCAATGCGGGTGACCAACTGTGTCGTGCCACCCTGACAGCTGCCACTGACACCCCGGGTTGGACAGGCGGGACTCCAGGCAGTGCCGGTCCCTGGCTGTGTCCCTGGCCATGGAAGCCCGAGCACCTGGACCAAGGTGCCTCCAAGACCCGCACTCAGCAGCACAGGACGTGCGTAACCCAAATGCATCGAGTGGCTGCTGGGGGTGCCTCTTGCTTCCCCTTTTTCTGCCTGCTGATCTTTAACACCGCCTCTGCTCATTTCCACTTCACTAAAATGTCCACATTTCATACATTATTTCCTTTGTCTTTCATCAATCTCTTCTTGTTTATTTTCCTGCCTGTTTTTCTATCTCTCAACATGTATATACCCAAGACAGAGAAAGTACAGAATAAATCCATCTAGAACTTTATTGATTCATAGTGCCAAATTTAACAGCTGAAAAACTTATCCTCCCCTTTTAAAGTATGTGTATATATACAGAGAGAGAGATTCACTTGTTTAGAAGGAAATTACGTAAATATCTTAGAACATGAAGCCAACTGGAAAAAAGTAAGGTACTAAAGTACTATTTCTACTTTTCTGTTTAAAAGATGAATAGCTACTATCACTCTCTGTCAGCAAAACTGTTTAGCCTAAAGAAATTTAATCTCCTTCGGAATTCTCCTGTAAACAAATGAACAAAAATCTTATTTTCAAGGTTTTTGTTTGTTTGTTTGTTTTAACAGAAAAAAAAAAGAAAAAAAAAAGAAAGAAACTCAAACCAAAAAGCAGCAACCCCAGATCAAGCATGTGGCTATTTGAAAATAGAAGCAAAATAAACCAAAACTCATGTGGCAAATTCTCCAGATGAACTGGAGACTGAAAGATGCTTTGAAAAGAAAAGCAGAAATCTCCCTTTCCATAATTAAGTAAAAAAAAAGGACTTTGTGTTAATCAAAATGTATAGAAATATACAGAAATATCCTTTCTTCCTACCTTTTACTCTTGATGGTGCACAGAAGTCTGGTTTTGGTGCTCCTTTACCCTCTGCTCATTCAATGTCGATCTTTGCTTTTACGATCTCCTCCAAGGGCAGCGGCGTCCTGGGTGACACACAGTTTTGAGAGCACAGGCACTTGGCCCTGCAGGCACAGAGCAGCCTCCAGAGCTCTCAGCATATTGCTCAGGAATGCTGGCTGTGACGAATAATGTTCTTTGCCTTTTGTTTCAAAAACTGCTGTTAAAGGGAACAGTGCCTCAAGCTGCTTGTTTTGTTAGCCGCTTAAGAAGAGAATTATGGCCGTGACACTGCTATTTGTGCAACAAGTCTTATTTATAGGCAAACTGAAATAATTTGAAGTAGGTTTATCTATTTAATTAAAGCATGTGGGCACATTGTGAGCAGCCCAAGATTATCTAGGACCAGAACGAAAACAGCTGTGCAGTCTCCCTTCCATAAGTTTCTAAAATGTAACAAAATACACGAGTATAGATAGCATATAAGTGTTTCTTGAAAGGGGTATTGTGTACAGAGGGGCGTGATGTGCTTTTACCAGCCTACTAACTGCTTACTCTACCAAAGAAACAGGCTTTATCTAACAGTCTAATCCATTAACATCTAAAAGTACAAAATACAGCCACTAAAACAGTGTTTACTTTCAATACCTGCTATTAGCTGTGTCACAGTCACAGATGAGGAGCATTAATTTCCTGCTCTATGAAGCACCACTCAACCTTTCAAAATGGTGATGCTGCTGAACATCACGGGCTGCTAATATGGCAAGCATGGGAAAATGCACAAATTCCTATTAAATCACCAATTCAAAATAAGTATTTAACCGAGTGGATTAAATTAGATGTGCCAACTACTACTGTACAGTTGATGACCTGGTCTAATAGTCCTGAAGATAATCTGATTTTTTTCCAATTTTATACCAGAGTAATAGAGAGAAGAATGAAGAGTTCATTGACCTCTAGATATTTTCCCATGGTTTATATTTTTACATTTCAGTGCAAATCACTTTTTCCCCTTGACCAAACAAATGTAACGCTTTATATGGAGAAATGTTATGCTTATGCTCCTTCTGAAAGTGCAGTAGTTTGGATCATGACTGTAAGCCCCAGGGAAAAAAAAACCTAAAAGTGCACACTTCTGAAAAACGCAGAAGAATACGCAACCCGAGCATGAAAAAGAACGTTCCCACAGCAAAGCACAAACACACCCATTGAAACCCGAGAAATTGTCTTTGCACCATGTAATCACCACAGTAAGCAATGCGGCAATGCAGTTCGCAGCCTCCACGCGCGAGCCACAGCCGCTGGTGCCCAGGCTGCAGGAGCAGCCCCCGGCTCCTCCGGCGCAAGGAGCCCACGGGCAGCGGCAGCGGCAGCTCTGCACGTGCTGGGGCAGAGTCAGCGCGCCCCTGTGCCCACAGAAATAGAGAGGGGTCAGCGCTCCCACCGTTCAGCACTATGTGCAGTCTGTGGGTATTCACTGGAGGCAAATTTGAATAAAGAAGGGGGAAGATGGTAAGGACGTGCGATCCAAGCTATATCATCATATAGCTCTGGTATAATCCTACAAAAAAGCAACACTTTACACTGAATTCATAGCTGAAAAGGGCACAGCTCCTGCTATGCTTCTCTTTGCAGTATTGGGACTGACTTGCATGACCTTCTCGGGCACCACTAATGCCTTATTCCTCTTACAAAACGGTATGTTACAAAATGGACCATGCTCATTATAGAATAACAACTATTACCTTAAGATTTAACCACTGAAAATACATCTTGGAAACAAAACACTTTCCTAAGATAGCTTATTAGCCACTAACCTTATTTCAAAACGCATGACAGGAAAACTTAACTGTACCTTGTCAGAAGCTGTTTCCTCTTAATGAATCCCTGGAGCTGATGGATACCGTGCAAAGGAGGCTTAGTCCACATGAATCCCACA
Organism: Eudromia elegans; assembly: GCA_003342815.1. Taxonomy (NCBI): domain Eukaryota; kingdom Metazoa; phylum Chordata; class Aves; order Tinamiformes; family Tinamidae; genus Eudromia; species Eudromia elegans. The sequence continues at coordinate 3,642,662 of PTEX01000044.1, read as the reverse complement.
GCTTAACTGTTGTATGCTCCAGTCTGACTTCCTTGGAAAAACCCGATACCAGGATGACGCAAACATTAAATATTCAGAAGAGATAAGCAGATAATAAATCTTTTCTGACACGAGCCAGCAACATATGCAAACATAAATGTATTTGTAAAGCCAGATTCATGGAAAGAAACATACAAAATAAGACAAGTATTTATTACTGTCCAAGGAATAAAAGGAAAGTGCTAACAGCCATGAGCTATTACTAAGATACACAGATGTTTTTCACTTCAGGATCCTCCTTTCAGTTGCATGCAACTTTTTCAAATTTCAGAATTCTGAATTACCTTTGGAGACTTGATGTAGCTGTTCCAGACTGAACATTAAAAAGAAAAAAAAATCCAACCAAAATATTAAGCAGAGAGCAAGACTTATTAAAAAGATGCTGTTTTGTACTGACTTGTGCATTTGACGTTCCTGTGGGCCTTGAGCAGCACCCTGAGTGGTTCAGGCCTCAACTTCTGCCTGGGGACTTGGATTTGTGGTGCTCTTGAGAGATGCGAAAATACAGGACCCGCAAGACCAGCAGAAGCAACGAGGGCTGGAGAGGAGGAACAACTCATGGCTACATGGGAGTCTTTGAATGTCACATTCTGTCCTAGAAGGGTGGCTACTCTATTGAAAGCCACTGAAAGATAAAATTGCCAATAAAGCCTCGTAAGTCACTTCGTAATGTCCCAAAGCCTTTGTTCTTGCTAAGAACTGTCTGCTGCCTTTCACAGTTGTTGACTACAATTTTCACATTCTGTTTGTGTGCTAAGTAGCTCTCCTTTAGACTCCTAAATATGTGACCAGATTTTATGAAAAGATGAGTTTCCTTTTGGATTGGAAGGGAATCGTCAGATAGCTAAATCACAAGCTTAACAGCATAGGAGAAGAAAAGCTTAAATGAGAAAGAAAAGGTCAGAAAAATTATATTAGATCATTGGGTGAAATAGAAAAGAAAAACTGTTCCAGTGATGAAATCTCTTGTACTCATAAAATAATATCTATGTACACTGTTCAAGAAAACTGTAATGCTCAATTAGGATTGAAAAAGTAAATGTAGTGAAATCAAAATAAAATGATACATTTTAATAAAGCAAGTATAAATCATTTTTAAAAGGAAGAAGGGAATCGAAAAGGTCAAATGAAGCATGGAGAAGAAATTTGAAGCTCTGTAGAAAACACATCCTCAGACTTATGGAACTTTTGCTGATAGTCTGAAAAGAGATGATTTGTTAGTGGTATCAGTTCATCCATTTTCCTTGAGTTACTAGCTAGTATAAACTTTTCAACTATATCACAAGTTTTTTTGTTTGTTTTTTTTTTCCTAAAATGTTATCGAACATAGAATTGTCTATGTGATTGGGAAGGGGTATGAGTCACATACTTGGTGATAGAAGAGCAGTGGTCTTTAAGAAAAGACTCCGAAAAAACAAACAAACAGAAAAGCATTGTAAGGCATTTTTGATAAAATGCAAAGGTGGTTACATCAGGCATGAATCTAGTGATCTTGTGCCCAACTTTCATTAAATCTAATGGTGAATTTGGAAGAATGTCTGCAAATAGAGGCTAACATTAACACATAAACAATCTAAAATGTCTATTGTAGCATTAAATATAGGCTAAGAAAGTCTTTAACAAACTGAATGTTTAAGCCTGTTGCTAGGTAATGACTGATCCAACATAAGTTTTCTGTTTTATAATTCTCTTCCTCATGCAGAAAGCCCTTTGACACGCTTGATGTATAGCTAAATGACATCTGTTATTAAAAGTACCACCAGTGTCTTTACCCACACCTGCCAAAGCGTGCTTGTTTTCAATCTAGCTACCAGGAAGTCCTTCACTTTCCATTAACAGCCAAGTTAAAAGCCTGCTCTTCCCCCTTACATCTCAGTGCCAGATATATTTGTTTTCTACTTGCGCAAGTGTAATTCTTCTTTCAAAACATAAGTTTCCATGGATAAATTATAATGTGCTTTCACAATTTGGCTATGTTATCTACTGCAGCCAAACCAGCATCAGAACCTCTGAGAAAAGTGAAGATGGCAGCTACTAGCCAAGTAAATGTCAGGGAAAGAAAAAAAAGTTTGTACAATTTGAGCAATTTTTGCACAGTTTCAGTGTGCAGCTGGACGACGAACTGAGAGACTGGAAATTTTATAGATCCAGGTCACCTAACTTGTGCTGAGGTGGAAGTCACAACACAGATCATTGTCTACTACTACCGCCAGTTGAGGCTTCAGTGCAGGGTGCAAAGAAAAATAAAATGCAAAATTGTTTTTACTCACAGCTAAATAAAGAACATCTCTGTTTCTGCATATGTATGATCCGTAAAAAGTTAAACTGATGTATCATAACTGATTTTAGGAAATTCAATGCTGCCATTTGTCTTTATCACACCTCAATAAAAAAAAAAATTTAGTCAAGGTATCTCTAAGAAACTCTATTGTATTTTGCAGTACATGAGCTGAGCAATCAACTATTTTCAAATACATAGTCTTTTATTTTTTCTCTTCCCAGAAGGCTATATTTCCAAAAGTTTGCCTATTTTTTTTCCAACGTAAAAATACATTACTGTTTCTTATATTTCTTGGTGATAACACCATGTATCCTGACACCATCACACTTACCAGAATATGAGATCGTGAAAATTAATGTTAGAAGCAGGAAATGATAATAAATAGGCAAAATTAAAACCATGTAGTTACAATGCACTTCTTAAACTATGTATATTTCTAGTATCAGAGCACAGCTGCAGTGCGATTAAGTGAACAGACAAGAGAGTATTTTGCTGTCATTGTAGCAGCGAAGAGCTGCTGGAAATATCTTAACATTTTTATGGATGGAAGCTACCAAAGTTTCTGCTAATTGCTTAATTGTTTCCTAAACTGGAATAGAAATTAGTATATTGTGTCAATACATGGAGCTTCTATCTGACCAAGACCAAACACTTCCAGTTACGGCTGATCTAGCTACTCAGCCCTGGATAACACTGTTATGCTCATCTGTGGCTTCTGTTGGATGCACTGTTTGTCTACTATAATACTTTTGAGAGATTACTTTTTAGAAGGTATTCTGCAATTATTTCCCTGTTTAGCTGCATGACATCTGACAGTCCATCACAAGTCACTGAGAAGCATTCCTGTATCAACTGTAGTGAGCCTCAATAATTACTGCTGTCTTTATTGATCTATCCAAATTATCTCTCAAAAGCAGAAAAAGCAAAGTCTACTCTCGTTCAGGTCTCCTTAACTGATGATGGACATTGCCAACACTGTTTGGGCTAGGTGGAGTTACAATTAATTTCTTGGTTCATTAAAAACTTATGAATTCTTCTACTCAAACTCTGCTCACGGTCTCTCTACTTATCACCCACTATCTCTGTACTGATTCTGCATACCTAGGAAGAGTGTCCAATGCTGCCAGTGATTCACATATGATAACATGAATTCTTCAGAAACATTTAGAATTGCATTGACATGGTTAAGAAAGCAAAACTATATGTTCCATTTTACTTAATGGCAACAAAGTTATGAGGGCAAAAATGTTCATACAAAACAGGACTGTGGTATTTTGTTCTCTTAAAAAGAATTATCCTATTACAGCTCTCTTGTACTCTTTTTGTTCAAGGTCTATGACCTGCTTGCTTTAATTCAATGTAGAAAATTAAAGGTATTAAATTTTACATAGGCTAAAGTTTCCTCAAACTTCTGACCAATCATATTCAAGTCAACCATGATGTTGTCTTGTCTGCCTTGCATAGCATTCAAGATACAAGAAGAAAATATTGACAAGTGAAGAAAAAACCTTTCCAGTTCATAAAAGGATGGGATTTGTTAGGACACCATCTGGAGCAGCTTCTGAGGTGGAGCTATTGAGAATAAAAATTGGTTAGAATAATCTATTTTCTATCTGCTACTTATTGGGCAGGAAAGTAAAAACATCTAGTTTAAAAACAAGCTCACATTTCTTAGAATATGTTCCACATAATTCTGTCCTTCACGTTATAAAATTTTTGTTTTATCATCAGAAAGGGGAAAGTGATTAAATAACTCCTCAGTGATTCATTCTATGGCACTCTCATTATCCTTTTGAAGAGAGGAAACCTGTACAACAGATGTTGGAAAATGCAGGTCAGCTGTTCTTCAAATCCACAGGTCAGATTTTCTTCAAATTTGGTTTCAGATTTGTTTTCAAAGACGTCTTTTACATCCCTAGTGGATGAGGTTTGAGGGTCCTTTCCTGATGCATTTCATAAAGCTTGGAAAAATCCACCCATAACTGGCAAGCCTTAGTTCTACAGACACTTCATGGGAGTGCTGATGTTACAAGCAGTTTCTTGCACCCAGCTGAAATCATCAGGGGTTATATCATTTTTTCTGTCTTAATATAGTTCTGTTTCCAATTCCTCTAGTCATAAAATCATATTAATTTTTCATGTAACCTGAGCTGAGTTGCCCCTTTTGCTATATCCTGTAAGTTATTTTACTAGCAATATCTGCTGTAATCTACCTGTTTTCAACTCTGACTGACAAAGAGTCAATCCTGCGTGTTCTGGGAAGCACATTATACTTCAGAAATCCCAGCAGATATCTGAGAGACTTCATTTCAGTTTTCACAGCCTCAACAGTGATAAGAAGGCAGAATATGGCACAAAATTTGCCCTTGAATAAAAAGAAAATATTTATAAAAAATAATTATTTCCTCAGGAGTCCAATTTTCATTATCACTAGCTCCGGAGCTTGAATAAATTCACCAACTCCATCTTTATAGATATTTTATGTGTGTTTAATCTGGTATGTTTAATCTAGTAATAATAGATTGCATGTCTAAAATTCTATTCAAATCAGATCTGCTCACTATATTCCTCTTCAACGTCAGAAAGATAAAATCCACGTGTATTTGAGTGTATATGAAATTCTGAGGGATTAAGAATATCAGCAACCTAAAAAGCATTTGTTTTGGTTTTGAGAGTGCTACTGGTGCATCTGTAAGGTACGTCGTTCTAACATGGCCTCAGATATTTTTTTTTTCGATTACCATGTAAAACTCTAGGTATTAGTCACTAAAAAAGTTTTTAATGCCTGCAAATGATTTGTGACAACAAAAGCAAAGACAAATAATCAAATTACATTTGCATGCAGTAGCTGCTTCTCTTTTTTCTTATGAAAAGGGGTCAGTTCCCATCCTCCAGTGCCGCTCCCTGCTTATTGAAAATCTGGCATCCAAATTCATTAGATCCCATACAGTCAAGTGGGTTTGGTAATCCCACCAGTGGGCCATAATCTCTCTTGTCTAAAACTTCATATCTTTGGGGAAAGATTATTTTGGGACACAACCAAGTCAGGTGAGAAAATAGTGAGATGCTGGTCAAGCCAGAAGCAATCATGATCTCTAAGCTGTTCAAGTCTCGAATAAGTAGGTAAGGCAATCTCTCTTCTGAAGCTTGATTGCTCCATTATCCAAGATAGAGCAAGCCCTAGAAAGAGTCCCCAAAGTCGTGCTGAGAAGCAGCAGAAGGATAACAGAAATTCTGTGTGGATGATTTATTTTGGTGTGATTGGGTGGGAAGCCACAGTGTTTCTAATGTGTCATATTGGGGACAACTCAGTGTCAAACAGACACAAAAGACCATGGGCAAGCATTGAACCAAGGGCTGCTCCAAGAGATATGAGCTGCAAATGAGGCTTCTTTACTGCAGAATAGGTATAGTAGGGGGCTTGCAGATTTCGGGTGGCAAGGGACCACACCCTTGATCTCGGTGCGGTATCACACGATTTATTTGTAGTGCACAGGAAAACCACGGACTTCCAGGGGTTAGTTAGGGAAAAATGAGCAAAGAGCAAACTAAGCTACCCAAGCTAACCCAAGCCTGGTTCATATCTCAATCACTGTGGAGAAGGGAGTGAGAGTGTTGGTGACAGGAGGCAGCCGCCTGGGTTCCCACTCAGTAGGGGTCTCGGTTGGGGGACCCTGATGCCAAAGTGGCTCCTTCTCCCCAGTCACCCCTGCCCGTGCCTCACTATTACAGGCTGTGACAAAAATAAGCCTACGCAGCAGTCATTGCACTTGGGTGTTTTTCCATTTGAAAAGAGGAAACTCGCCTGGTCAGGGCGGACCCCAAGTTTCAAATGTCAAGTTCCCTAATCTATTATTTTTATCCATCCACTCCAGACATGATGATTTTGCACATTGCTAAATTGGTTGTGTCCTAAAACAGCAGACGCGAGACAAGGACCTGTGACATCTGATCGATCAACTGCTCCCGTCTGGTACAATAGGGCAGTTCACACATCAGCTGCAGGACTCCCAAGTTTCACATATCATTGCTGAAGTTGTATATAATGCCCAGTTCTCACACTATAAACATATTAATTGTCTTTTTACTGTGTTCTTACACATTGAGTTTTTTTCCAGACATCCAACAGTATGTGCAGATTTATACATTTAATAATGTTTACATAGTAAGTTTACAATGTTTATTTGGTAAGCTGGACCTGAAATGCACTGAACCTAGAACACAAGCACCATATATATATCAACACATGCTCGGAATGACTCCAGAATAGACATTACTTTCTACAGTGCTCAGCTGGACTCAAACCCTGGGTGCATCACTTTCTCCTCTCTCTAAGATTTCACCTAAAACAATTTTAAATCTGCTTTTCTTTCCAGGAGACAGAATAGGGTGAAGGCCCACAGAATTTTTGGAAGGTCCTACTGATTGCTCTATATGGTTGAGGAAAACAGACCCTAAGTGCTTATAAAGCCTTAAAACAAGTTAAGCAGGAGAAATAGAGCATAAGAAATAGAAAGGCTCTTTCAGGGAAGATTTTCATTTTAGTAAATTACAAAGCTCCACATTTCTCTGTCAGCTTTCTGACCAGTTTTACTCTGCTGCAGTGTATCTTTGAAACAAAAAAAAAAATTTAGAGATCTTTGGAAAAAAGATTTCCCATGACAAAGCATTTTTATAATGTTAAAAATCATTACACTGTCTCAATCACTGTTGAAAAATGTGTACCATTGTTATAGGTGCACAGAAGTTGGTAATTCCATTGCTTTCTCCTAAGTAAACTCAATTGCTGCAGCTGCTAAGAACAAGTGCAAGATTGCACAACAGGAATAAAACAGAGGATCTGCCACTGCTCATGGCAAGATGGCTTACAATAGGAAATGCTTATCCGGTGGACTGTGACTGTTGAAAAATCAAGTAGTTACATCAGAGGGAGGTTCGCAGGGGATGCGGTGGATCCTTCTCATAACACCTTCCAAAAAGGGTCACTGTTAATAGTGGTTTTGATGAGCTGTGCTTACTTTTCAGTCGTCCGTCACGTAGCACCTGGTTGAGGAAAGAAAGAACGATACTAATTTTCCACTGACAGACTAGCAGTATCACATTGTATAGAAAGGCCTTATAGGTTAAACACTCTCATGCAGCACTCCAGTGTCAAAGACAATCATGAGAATAAAACAAACCAAAATTCTCTCTGACTCATGTATGGAAACGCTTCTGTAGTTAGGTCACTAAAATAGAGCTCAGAAAATCAATGTATAGTTTTCAGCTCTGACATGACTTTCCCACATTTCCTTGGATCTGAAGCTCTTTAAAACTTCCTCCAGCTCCGTCTTTGTAGGGAAGAGCATTTTCTCTGTGTCGTAAGAAGGCAGAAGTGATAAGAACAGATTTGTTAAATTTTCATCAGTTACAGCCACACAGATAATACATATAACTATGTCTCTCTATATAAATGTATACACAGAACACTAATTTTAAATCTCCTTTGATTTGTAGATTCCTAAACATTTTCCATGTGGAAATACAGAGAATTTCAGTCTACTAACCCTATGTTGATTTTCTAAGGTACTTTTTACTGATCGATTTTAAATCACTATCGTGGAGAGGCTACATATATCTGCAACTTTTAAGAGACTTTGTGACAATCATTAAGCATGTATTTGATAAGAAAACATAAAATATATTTGTAATTAATTCATGATCACACTATAGTGCATCTGATAACTTTTCGATGCACATGTTTTTACGAAAGTCCTATTTGAAACAAATATATGGCATGAGCAAGCGTTTTTCCTTTCTCAAACTTAAATCATCCTTGCCTCTAGTAAAACTCTTCAAGTCTCATGTCATTGCCTTCATTATATTTTCTAGGTTCTTAATGAGCTATTTCAAATTAATTTGCAGTCTCTTACATAAGCATAATCTTATGTATTTACACCTGAAAATATTTTTTTGGCAAAAATATTTAATGAAGTTTCAAATACAAACATTACAAATCCTAAAAATCCTTCAAAAATCCTTTTTTTTGTTTGTTTTTCTTTTTTTTTTTTGCATAGGTTATTTACCTTTTTACATGATACTCAATAGCAATTTTTCTTGCTTGAAGAGCTACATTATTCAGAGTATCTGTTTTTTTGTTCTCTAAAATGTTCATCAACAAAAACTTTTAGAAAACATTTCTTTGAAAGCTATTACTTATGAATTTGAGATCTGAAGGGGGAATGCATATTTGCTACAGAACACACACAAGACATTCTCAACCTTAGCACTCTCATCTCTCCTCACTAAGGACAAACTCAATCCATGAATTCAAATGTCCTCTTGGGTTATGGTTCTTGGAATCAAAGAAAGTAGCTTTTGGATTTGTTTGACCTTCTCACTGTATCAGTTACCATTCCCTTGCCAAGATCTGGAGAACCTCATGTAAAACAGCTTGAAGACACCCCATTACCTCAAACTCCCCGGGGGCCAGCTGAACCCCGCTGTACAGGACCTCTGGAAAGACGTAGTTAGTGCCAAACGTGCCGCTCAGGGAGAACATGTCAAACTTGGTCTGAGCGGTCTCCACGGGCTGCCCACAGCTCTGCTGGTCTGTGCTTTTACACTTCAGCAGCGTGCATATCTGTGGGAGACAGGATACAGAAATGCAGCTTACCTCTGAGCTTTAAGCAATCAGGAGCTGGACTTGATAGTACGAAAAGCTCTCATGACGGACTAATGAATAGGTGCTTTGGAATGATTCATTTAAGCCACACATTTCGTTGTGCACTTTTGGTGGACATCATTTTTAAAAGACTTACTACTCTTTTTCTTAAAAAATAAAATAAAAATTCAATTCACTCATTAATTGAATTTTGATGTCTTAACAGTCACCTGGAAAATAGATCCCATACTCTCTCCCATTGAACAAGTTACCTGCCAATGATATTTTATGACAGAACCATGAAGACCATCAAATGCACCCAGCACATAAACTTCATCTTTGTTCTTGTCTGACATGCTATAGACCAAATGACAGCAGAGGTCTTTCTGACAAACAGTATAATTCCCTGTTTTGTGTGTGAGTTCAGTGAAAGTGAATATATCACGCCGGACAGCTCCAGTAAAAGTGTTTCGCTCTTCTGGAAATTTCTTGATGCTTGTGGCGTACAAGCTCCAGTTGACAGCATGAGGATAGGCAGGAGACAGACGGGGGCGCGAGCTCAACTCTGCTATCAGGAGATTACCCTCCTCAGTTTCTGCATCGTAATGATACGCTACAGGGCCTGCTGGTGTGAATATCCCACTTCCTGTAAAGGATACACAAAACATTGCGATGAAGCTATATGGAAACACTGGATATGCATTCAGAAATATGTAAGCTTTGTAACATGTAAATTTGAAAATATTTTAAATCAACAAACAAAATGTGTCTCAAAAAATATTTTAGAAGAGTCTTTAAATGGCAGAACCACTAAGAGCAGGTTATGTGTGTCATTGGTTTTTGAAAATGAAAGTCAAATCTAAACTAGTCCTCCATAAGTGTCATATTTGCCAAAGAAAGAAATCATGGAATGAATTACATTTCATAGAAAGAAATTTGGAGTTTTGGCCTAAACTCAACACATGGTGCTTAGAAAACACAAAAACATTCCTTTTTGGCTTTTGCTGCTGTGTCAGGTAAGAATGCAGCTACAATAATGTTTCTCAGGTCCAGAAAAAAATACAGGAGTAAATATTTATTTATATCAAATGAAAACATAAATATTTCTAAATTTTCAATAGCAATAAACAGTAAAAAAAGAAATTGTTCAATACAAAACCTTCCTTTTGTTTTTAGGTTTATAAGTTACATATAAATTACGTCTCTCCTAGAACATTTAGCATTTATTGCCTGAAATAATTTCAATACAGTATCAAGAATGTCAAGAATATTGCAGTTTTCTTAATTTTTCAGAGACTTTACTGTTTGTAAAACATTTTTTGCCTGCTTCTGAATCAGTATCATTACATAATTTCTCTTTTCCTTAATGCAACTGACCTGTCATTGCCATGCTGATGTTGTGTGTGTTTGCTGAAAGCAAATTGACACCCATGCCCATGGCCCAGGCAGAGTGAAATTCAACAGCAGTCAGAAAAGGCAAGACGTTCATCCAAGCAGTGGGGAACAACACAGTGTCCACCTGTARCTYKYTSACCAGRAMCACYGCAGGGTCATGGAAAAGTATGTCGAAGCAAGTGAAGATGCCAAACTTCCCAAAAGGTGTCTCAAAAGTGACGGCTTCTGGCTCTTTAGGGAAATTGAATTGATTTTCTCCTCTAAAGAGGTTATACTGCAGACCAAGAAAAAGACATATAAGAATGAAAAATAATACAAGATTACAAATAACTACTTTTGTGTCTAAAATTGCCTTAAAGAAGAATTCAGGGTCTATATCTCTAATAGTCACCGAAATCTCCATTTTCAGGCCCTGGAGATCTCCAGAAATGGCTAAGCAAAGACAATAAATCAAAGTTAGTACAGATCCAGCCCGCTAACATTAGGGAACAAGCACAGAAGTTGTAGGTACGAGATATGGCACCTGTTTACACCACACCTAGCTCTACAAGTGCCCTGAGGGGTCAAGATAGAGATGCTCGTCGGGATGGCAGACTGGATGTGCATCAGCATCCAGTCCCACAGCTGCTTCATGGTGAAATGCGAGTGCTGGCAGTGCGCTCTGGCCGACCATCTCCTGATGTTCCTCAGGGCCCAGCCTCCCGCTCCTGAACTCTACCGAGACAGGACCACGATTAGGACCCTCACAGCCATTTACGTGTATGGAAAGTTGCTGCCTTTTCAGCTAACTATCACGTATGCAGACTTTAATGTTTTATATATATCAAACATGATTCCTGTAGCTGAGGTGCTCCTAGGAATCATGACAAATTGACCATGTTCTTGTCTGTTTTTCCTTCTGGCCACAAGATGTTTGAACTGGATCGTCCTGGAATGGATGTTACTCGACACTTGCATAAAATTATTGCATGAAACTAATAAAACTGGTGCCAGAAAGATGACAAATACACAGATAATCAGGAACAAGCTGATAAAAAAGCCTTTCCTTACCTTGTGGTATCGTGCTATTAATTTCCCTTCCGAGTCAAAGACGACATCAGTATTGTACTGATAGCGACCATCACTGGGGCAGCCGGGGTCACTAGAATTACATGACTTCTTGTCGCCAATGTTTGCAACCACATAGATAGAGTTATTCCGGGCCATGCAGCTGAGTCGTTCCTGCACTGAAGCAGGAGCAAATCTAAAGCATTTTTGATAAAAAAGAACCAAAAAAAGAAAAAAAGAAAATTAATTATGGATGTGGAAGAAAAGCATTCAAAATTATTAATTCAGTAACTGCATGTCACATTTTTTAAACACGTTACATGTTCTTAACATATTTTAAAAGTAAAGATTTCATCTAAAGTTTCCTCCCTTATTCTCTTCTCCCTCCTTTCTCAAATTTTAAAATCGAGGCTGATGCTTTTTACCTGGCATATACCCATTTAATAAAGATTTCATTGTGATGAACTTCATTTATAAAGCATTTGGGATTTTTGAAGCAGTTCTTACACAGTTTCTGAGAGTAGCTCACTTCCCAGTGAGACATGAGCTGGGAACCACATAAATCACCTTTTGGGATCAGTGCAGGGGATCCAGTCGGCCTCCGGGTCGGGAATATCCTCCAGGTAGGGGTAGATGGTTTCCCTGGTGAAACGCCAGCCGTAAATGCCGTCTTCAGGAGTCACAATGATGTGGGCACCCTGGCGGGACAGGCTCCGTTAGGGCTCCCCCGGCGCTGGGGGCACCAGGGAAGCGGCGGCAGGGGAAGCGCAGGCTGCCGGCGCCGCGAGCACGCGGGGTACCTGCCGGGCGGCCTCCGTGACGGCCCTTTCCAAGACGTCCATGTTCCTGTTCATGAGCGCCAGCGCGTCCCCGGGAGCGGGCGGCCCGCCGGCGAGCGGCGGCAGGATCACGGCGTGCTCGTACACGGCCGCCGTGAAGCGGCCCGAGGCCGCGGCCTGGAGCACGAGCAGGGCCAGGACCGTGCCCTGCGCCAGCGGCCGGGACGCGAGCATGGCTGCCGCCCCGGTGTTCCTGGGAAAGGCCAAGGGGTTTACAAAGCAAATAGAAAGAGGAATAAAGTCTTTAACACTTTGCCGCTGATAATTATTTGGAAATAATTATCTAGTAAGCAATCTGGGTAAGTACAGTATGGTACTGTCAACACCTAAAATCATTCATTTATTAGAAGTGGTCTAGAGTCACATCTAGCAATTACATCTCAATCAAAATGATGATGATGAAAAAAAGGCTAAATGGCATTCTGGACTGATACTGATCTGTAAGGCTCTTCCTGGAAAAAGTGCTTGTAAAAATAGTTTTCACATTCCTCTTCCAGCTTCTAAACCTCATCTCTGGGCTTAGATGTCCAGATTCACATGGTTGTGGCTGGCTGTCTCACAAAACCATGCTGCGAGTATCCCCTAACAACTAGAAATTCATTAGGGGGTGAAGGCAGACACCTGACATGAAGAACAGTGCTCCTACTTCACACTGTAGCTTATACATTTCTTAGATATGAAACACAAGGACTTGCCTGACCTCTTTCCTTTGGCCAGTAAGTTATATACTGCAGCAATTTCCCTAACAATGTCCTCCCTCACACGTCCGTAATGGTACACACTAAGCCTTGGATTCTGTCAATCTTTATGTGTAGGACTTGTCATGGAGGAGAGATGTCCTTCACTTGTAAAAGGGAAGCAGCAATATGTTTTATCGAGATCAATGGCAAATAAGACGGTGGTTTACTAAGATTGAATGGCAAGGTATTCTTGGTTATTTACTGCTCAGAGGACAGGGTCAGACAAAATCATCCACGAGATCCTCCTATGGAGTCCTGAGGATGAGTATGGACTTCCTTCCTTTCCAAACTCCTGAGAGGAGTCCGGGAGCAGCTGGATACAAGTCCAAGACTTGGTTGATGATTTGTGTCTAAAGGATTATGTGCACAATGAACCAGAGACACACCTTAGCAAAGTCTGCAAAGTTTCACCGTGCTATTAATCACTTACCAAGGATCTGTCGCAGGTAAAGAATCTCTCAACCTCAAGGAATAACCTTTAGAGATGTCCCTGCTCAAGAGGAGATCCAGGCATGCAGCACACTGCCGTGCAGGAGAGTTCAACAGGCTCTGCGCTGTCCCTATTTATGGGGTAAGATGATCGACTCATAGTCACATTTGCATGCCAGGCACATTTTATTTGGCGCATGCTCAATCAGCCTTGACTGCTGTGCTCTTATCTGTCTCCCCAGAGTCGAGTCGGCCGGATGCAGCCATCACAACCGGATGCAGCCATCATGACTGTTCCGGGTGCTTATTGCTCAAGCAGTGCTGGGGAGAGGTCAGGGGGAAGTAAGCAGAGAAACTAACAGTCACAGACCAGAAATATTTAACTGCTTTCTGAAAAATAATGAAATCTAAGCTTTTATTAATTTTTGAAATGAAAATTTTGCAGTGACTGTTCTGCAATTAGCACACTACTACTAGTCTCCTTTTTTTTTTGTCATAAAAGATCCTCTATTAGAACTGTGTCTCTGATCTTTCATTACCTCTGCCAGGGTAAAATAATATAACCAGGCTAAAGATATTTACTGTTCAATAAGAAATCAAGGAAAGTATTTCTCATCTCAACAATGTCTGCATCTTTACTGGGTAATTTCACTCTGAAACATTATTTTGTTTTGCAGGCATCCTCAGGAGATCCAGGTATTTTAGTGTCCCCTGACAAGATGACCTTGTGCTCATAGACAGCTGTCCAGGGCACAGGACTTGAGAACAGACAGGATGAAAACACAGCAGAGCGTTAGAAAACTCCATATTTGAAGCCTAGAAGTCACTCAAAAGGAAGACAGGGCAAGTAAAGATGAGTGGCTTTAACAGGGAAAGTCTCGCACAAAACTGGCAATTCCCCACAGTGCCAGAAAGCCGACACTGAGTGGTGCAATCACTATGTCCAGAAATTTGCAGGGCATCAGGAGTCACAAAAAAATAAGTAATTCTGCGTTATAGCACAGGTGGAGCAGGCACCTCTGTGTGCAGCTAAAGAAACCCATCACCTGCCACATTTATGAAGGATACAGATGTGGATACAGGACCGAAGCAATAGAGGAATTCCTAGAGTGAAGGGAAGTTGAAGGCAAGCCCAGGTCACAGCAGGAAAACGAGGCAGAGGAGTTTGAACTATCTCACAAGAAAATATCACAGGCACTTACCAAATCAATCATGCAGACAGCATCAAGAGGCAGGCAGGCAGCCCGAGCTCTGTGCAACTGCTGGACGAGTCCAGGCCCCCTCAGCACAGAGCCAGCTCAGTGCCACGGGGGCTAAGGACCAGCTCTGCATAGCAATGGGGATCAGGCAGCTACTACCCCAAACAAGCCCATCAGCACTTCACCCAGTAACTGAGCCTTGAAATATCTCCAAACATTGTTGCTGCATGATGAATAGGAAGCATTATTTCTAAATTTTGATACTGCAACCTCCATTGGCAACAGCTGCAGATGATTCCTGCCAGAAATCTTAAAGCTAAGCAGCATGTACACAATAACAATTTGTGTCTGGTTGCTCAAATCTCTTACCTTCTTTAGTTCCTCTTCTGCTTCACTACCACCTAGAGGAGTGTTCATTGTTATCAGTGGTTATGTGCAGACTTGTCTTTATGTACAGTGTTTTGGTATGTGGATGGATGGGCAGATTTCTGCATGATTGCTTTCCGCATGCTTGACTCACTCCACACAATAACACATTTCACAATGATAAATGTTATGCAATCTTTCTAGTAAAACGAATTCAGTGCAATATTGGCTTGTGCCTGTCTGGGACAAGTACAGTATTGGCAGTGAGTTTAGACTCATACCTTGCTGGTATGAGATTAGTTTTGGCAGTGACTAACTCCAACACTGAACAAGATTTTAAGAGAGCATGAATCTAGCAATAGAGATGTTTATCCTCTGCAAATCATGTGAGCATTGTCTGACGTTAGGAAGATGGCTTTTCATAAACACCTATATGGCACTGAGATTTTATTTCCAGTGTGAATGTCCATTTATATTTAAAAAAAGAACAGGCTGTATGGTGCTCTGCAGTGACATTCAACACTGAAGTCTGAGCAACATTTCCATTCCTCAGATCTCTCTAGGGCTCTGTACGGAGTGTATGGGGCTGAGGACCATGAGACCGACATGCAAGGGCACAAACAAAGTGGAAAGGTGCCTGACCCATTTTGAAATCACAGCTCAGAAACAGATGCATAGATTCGTACTCTGAGATACACTGAACACTGCTGAAGGAATCCTCCAGTCACAGCTGGAGCACAGCAAAGAACAGGTCTCTATGGCAGAAGAAGAGGAAACAAAAATAGGAACAGCTACTTCTTTCAGGAAGTAGATGATGTTAAGCAGGAATCTAAAATCCTTAATGGTTGTGCTAAACAATGGTCACAGCAAAGAAGCTTGTACAACTGAAGTTAAGAGAAATGATTATATTAAACAGTGTTGCCGTATCTCATTAAGACATCAGTTGTGTATAAATTCAGCTATGATAACATCACAGGGAGGCTGGTGGTTGTGGGTCTTGTTTTGTATCATCCTTTTCATACCATGGTCCAAAAAGCCTCCCAGCCCAAGCATCTTCATGTCGAGCAGGAACCCCCAGCTCCTTCTTAGTGACCGTGTGTAGGTGACACTGCACCACCACACCAAGGACAGGCACTTGCTGCTCTTCCCAAATGTCCTTGCTATTACCAGCTTCAAGTAGGAAGAATGACCAGAGCTGTCCTTCCTGACCAGAGCTGTCCTTCCACCCCACCACAGCCTCTGCCACTGGGCTGCTCATGCTGCGGCAGACAGCGGCTTTTCGGGACTGCTTGCGCAGCGGCAGCCCGAAGCACACACGGACTGGTTTGTCTGAACTGTGGCGGTACCAGAAAAGCAAAGCAGCACCTGCTGTCCTGTAAACCAGAAGAGCAGCTGCTGGCAGTGGAGGAGATTTTAGCCACCGTATTTGCATTTGCCTCCACAAACAACTTGGATGACAGGCGCTGCTCTTTTCCCGTGCAGACATGGCTCCATCTCCTGGCTGGAGTACCGGGTGCCTCTGGGCGAGCTGTGGGTGGGATGCGGACAGCAAGAGGCCGCCTGTGGGCAGAAATAGCTGTTGGCCTCAAGTGCCCCAATACCCTAGCGCCCGTTTGGCTCACTAAGCCCTGTGCGATCACCGTGGGTGACTCCCGGGGCCACGTTGTGGCCTGCTAGATGCAGGGCACCATGTTCTGTGGTTAAGTTCTCTGTGAGTTTGCTGGGGCCCAGATCAGGCTGTGGGGGATGAAAGTAGAGGCTCTGCCTTGATTTCGCACCAGGACCCCAGGAGTTTTTGAAGGCAGAAATAGGATTTGCCGAGGCTGCTACTTCCCCTCTTGCGAAGCTGTGTGCCTCCCAGGGAAGGGAAGGAAGCAACCTGATCTGCAGGAGGGGCAGAGCTCACACAGAGGGGCAAGTTCTTGCCACAAGTCCCACTGCCACTCCCTGGACACCCCTGGCTCCACTGGAGGAGCTCTTATGTAAGAGATGCCCTCACGAGCCCATCACCCTGCAGGTCCCTCCACACATCCTCCTGCCAGAGGATTTGCTGCTACCAGGTGCTCAAACAGCCTTTTACCCCTGAAACGGTGACACTCATGGACAGAGCAGCCAAAACGTTAGAGCCCTTGGCAGCCAGGCCTGGACAAAAGGCTCCGGAAGAAACCTTAGCCACTACATTTTGTTGGGTTCTGTTATAAATGGATGCCATCTCCAGCAGACCACAGGAGCAGGGAGGAGCAGAGACAGGAGGAGGTATCAAATCACTCCTTGGAGATAGATACAACCTGAAACTACTCTTGTCTTCACATTAAACTCAATTTCTAATTATTCCTGGTGAGGTGAGTCTCTCTTCTTTGTGTCACTGTGTGGATGGAGGTTCACAAGCCATTGGTAGGAAACATAGTGACGGGAGGGCACACAGGAGCATTTAAGTGCCCAGTGGACCACCTGTAACTTGTGAGGGCCTATCTCAAGTTATCAGTATGTGATTACTGGCAAATTTAAAGCCAGCTTGGCCAGTGAGTGAGCTAAGAGGCTTTGGAGATGACTTTGAGGCAGACTTAAGGCTGGGGAGAGCAAGGCCTGGAGGGCCCAGGACATCTGAACTGAGTCTCTGTTTTAGTGTGTGGTCAGCCACAGGTAGATGTGAACTGTAGATATGAACTGTAGATGTGTGTGCATGTTCTGTATGTGTGCATGCCTACTGAGAGTAACTGCTGGTACAGAAGAAGAGGGTCTTTCAGTGACTCTGAAAGACTGACTGCTGCAGAGAAGTCCAGGTAATAGCCACCTCTGTGGCTGGTCTTGGGCTAAGGGAATGTCAGCTTTCTTTCTTCTTCTTTGTGTACCATTAGTAGAGGGCTCTGGGCTTCGTGTCTGAAGGAGCCTTCAACCCCTCTGCCCCGAGGCTCCTTCCAGACAAGGTGAAATGGCAAGGTGGGATGGGGTACTTCCAGGACATGGGAGGGCCTCTACTAGGGTTCATAGTGACTTTCCCTTCTAACATTTGATGAGCTCTTCTGTAGCATTGCTTGATAACTTCCTGTTACGGTGCAGCTGTTGGGGTGTAGCACCCAAGCTGGTACGATATACCCCTCCAACTTTGCTATGCTCTACTCTGTTCCAGGACAGGCAGCAAAGAGTCACTCCTGCTGGCTGGTAAAGCTCTGCAGGTGACCTAAAAGGTGCACATGACGAGTGACCAGCTTCAGCATATGCTAAACCACAAAGAAAGTATGCTGTTCTCCCTCCTTCACAGCCATACACATGGCTTCTGACAGAAAATGCAGTTTTGTTCCATCAGAGACTTCAGAAAAACTGTGATTCACAGTCATTTCCGGTCAGGAAGAGGTGATGGGTTTTGGGTCAGGATTGGCTCTCTGATTGGAGTTCCTCGTCCACCTCCACAGTGCAATATTCTTTGCTAAAAGCTGCCACAGACTGTGCATTAATGGCATAAGGGCAATCAAGCCAAAATGCTGCAAATAGGAGAGAACTGTACAAGTTCTGTACTGAGGAGACAGGCTTATACAGGTCAGTACTAGTCGCTATAAAGCAGTAGCAAAGCATGGCAGAGCTTGTTGGAGTAGAAGTATCATGAACCATATATTTCACTGCTTTACTTACTGGTCTCAATAATAAAAAATTAATGATTATGCAATGATATCAAAAGATAAATTAAGCTTCTAGCCTGCACTAAAAGCCAGCAAAGGCAAAAAGATCAAAATCCGTAAAGCAGAGGTAAAAATCTGTTTGATCCTATAAAATAAAGCAGGTACTTTATTGTGGCCTTGTAGAGCAATACTTATAGAGAAGTTAGAATTCTGCATTATTACTAAACAAATCTCACAGAGGAGAAGATTGTGCAACTGGAATTAAGAAAGATAATTATCTTTTAGTCAATGGTGTCATATCTTATTGAGACATGATGTCAGTCATGTATAGATTCAGCTATGATAACATCACGGGGATGCTGGTGGTTGTGGGGCTTGTTTCATATCATCCTTTTCATACCACCGTCCAAAAAGCGTCACAGTGACAACTGGCTTTGTTGGTGCTATCTTACTTATCAAACGTCCATCACGCAACACCTGATGGGAAAAAAAAGAAAACAGAAGCTATAGAGGAGTACACAAAGGAACAAGATAAAAGCTTGCAAAGATGTGAGCAGATGGGGAAAAGGGGAAGGAGAAGGTATGTAAATCACACTGCTCCCAGACACCAGTGTCTTCATTAAGGAGTTATTGAATAAATCTGACAGCTCACTCTGAGCAAGTTTTCTTTGGCTTTCTGAGACAGTTTCTTCCATTACTAAGCCAGGAAAATCTAGTGTGAGATGGCTCAAGGGCACTCCATTACCTCAAACTCCCCGGGGGCCAGCTCAACTCCGCTGTACAGGACCTCTGGAAAGACGTAGTTAGTGCCAAACGTGCCGCTCAGGGAGAACATGTCAAACTTGGTCTGAGCGGTCTCCACGGGCTGCCCACAGCTCTGCTGGTCTGTGCTTTTACACTTCAGCAGCGTGCATATCTGTGAAGGAGAGAAGACTATGAATTTAGGAAGAAGGAAAAGCTCCAATAGCAAACTCTTGACATATCAAATCTAATGCGTGAAGAAAGAAGGTAACAGGCATGGGCTCTTTCATAATCTTTAAGCAACTTCCTTTTAGGTGTAGAGCACTCTTTTCACTCCTTGACCTGACTGGAGCATGTTCCAGAATAGCCCTGCCTGAGTAGATAGAAATAAGCCTTGTTTGTGGTGAAAGCTCTGCCAGAGCAATTTATTTTGGTCTGAAGGCCAGTCCTGTCACTTCTACTAGTTTGTCTAATTCTCAGTTCTTTTACATAAGATTTCCTTTTCACATGTCTTCAGATGACATTACATATGGAAACTTGGAACAAAATGAAACCACATCGGCCTGGTACTGAACTTTGTTATCCTCATCCAGCTCCTGGTGAGGAGCTGCTCAGTAAGGAAGCAAAGCAGCTTCTGCTTCTGCTAGCAGCTGCAGCACACAGAGGAAAAGGGTGATGGTAATGTAGACGGACTTATTAAATATTTTAGGTGACTTATTAGCTGGATGAGACCTCCCTGCCACATCGTGGTTCCTACACCAGCTGGTATGCAAAGACCAAATTCGCAGAGATAATTTGTTGAATAAAGAAAGAAATCATTAGAAAGAAATGAAAGAAATCATTACCTGCAGGTAGTATTGCCCTTCAACAACATGAAGTCCATCAAAGGCACCTAATACATAAACCTCATCTTCTCGTTTCCCTGCCATCTTGTAGCTCAAATGACAGCAGAGGTCCTTCTGGCAAACTGTGAAATTCCCCTCAGACTTAGTGAGCTCAGTGAAAGTAAACATGTCGTGGAAGATGAGCCCACTGAAATCATGGTCATTTGGTGAGAATCTCTTGACGCTTGAAGCGTAGGAGCTCCAGCTGATAGCAGGAGGGTAGGCAGGAGAAAGACGAGGATGTGAACTGAGCTCAGTAACAAGGAGATGACCATCCTCTGTTTTCATGTTGTAATAGTATGCTCTGGCTCCATCTGGTGCATAGATGCCACTCCCTGAGGAGAGCAGGAATCACACGTTTCATTTTGTCCTTTTGGTTGTCCCATTGATAGTATATTCACAATTTCATAAGTATTACATAAATTTTGATCTCTCCAGAGGTAAGTTTTAAAAACCTACTTCGCAGAAATCATGCTTTGTCAAGGAATACGATTTACATATCCTCATGAGGGCTGCTTAGTGTCGCCAGAAGGCAAAGGGTTACCTTATGGCTTTATCTATGTCCTCTCCAGTTCTCTTTTCTCCTGTACACTGCTGCATGAGAATGTCTCCTTTCTGAGTTAGCTGATGTAAAAAGACCATCCACTAGTTGGGAACATCCAAAACATAACTTAAGCAAGTATCCTAGGCCTATTTTGATGGACATGAAAGGACATGCAGCTCTGTAGTCTAGTTTAGAGCAGATGAGAACTCCTCCCTGCATAGGAAATTCACACACATCTGAGCAGTGTCAAATGAGGGAGGGAAATCAGTGCACACTTACAAGGGGACATTTGTCACACCCTACATTGCCTAAGAGGTTTGTGACCCTCCATCACATATTATAGATAACAAACTGCGGACTATTAGGTATTTCAAAGATGAAGCACTGGGTAATACTGTGATTTCAAAGCAGAGTGAAGATACTTACCTGACTAATAAATATTATTCCGTAAACTAAACTCTAGAGAAACATAATGTCAAACTGGTAAGAGACATCACATTATTAGCAGCATTTTTTTAACAGGCCTGAAAATGATTTGATGATGAAAAAGATTCATGATTATTCAGTTAAAATTAATTACCTGTCATTGCGAAGCTGGTTTTGTGTGTGTTTGCTGAAAGCAAATTGACACCCATGCCCATGGCCCAGGCAGAGTGAAATTCAACAGCAGTCAGAAAAGGCAAGACGTTCATCCAAGCAGTGGGGAACAACACAGTGTCCACCTGTARCTYKYTSACCAGRAMCACYGCAGGGTCATGGAAAAGTATGTCGAAGCAAGTGAAGATGCCAAACTTCCCAAAGGGTGTCTCAAAAGTGACGGCTTCTGGCTCTTTAGGGATATTAAACTGGTTTTCTGACATAAAGAGGTTATACTAGAGGAAAGAAGAATAAAAAAAGTAAATAAACAAAAGAGCTAAAACAGCTAAAAACATCTCCTGCAAAATCCTCGTGTCATTGCATAAAGCCATTCAGAATGACTAGAGAAGCTTTTTAAGCTGTTTTTGAGGTCTTCACATATAGAAAGTCAGGCTAAGACTGGTTGATCAATATTTTGCCCAAAATGGAGAGACATATATTGACCTGGCACCTAGACAGAAAAGCAGCTTGTTATCTGTAGTTTTGTTGGTTTTGATTTGTCATCTGCTACTCCCATGAAAGTAACTTCCCAGTCTCCCCACATGTGATAAAATTCTGACAATCCAAAAGACACAAAGAAGAGACGTACTAATGGAAGAGATACACAGAGGACAGAAAAAAAAAAAAGAGGGACAGAAGTGGCATCTCAGAAAAAAAGAAAAAAGAAAAAAGAGACAGACATTGATGCAGAGATGCCTGGAAGGACTGGCAGCACACAGTACCTGGAGGAGGTGTGCAACATCACAGCAAAACCCAAAGCAACAGGAAAAAAAAAAAAAGTTAGTGATAGTGGGAAAGAGGCAGATGGTCTCACCCAACAGAAAAGTGCAAGCATGAGATGTTCTCAGCTGTGCAATGTTCTCCTTTCAACTTTTCTTTTATTGCACATATCACTTGGACAATAAACACATGTAAGCAAGCCAGAAAGTCGGTTCATGGTTACTAGGGCAGTATTTTAAACCCGAACCTGGAACTCAGCTCCAAGCTGGCAGATTCATGGTTGTTGGGGTGATATCTCAAACCTGAACCTGAACCAAGCTGGCCTGGGCATGGCTGGTCAAAGGGGGATTTCACTCCAATAATTAGTTCTCTCTCACCTAGTTTGCTCAGAAACAGATAATGTGGCATCATTTGTGGAGAAGTAGGTGAAGTAATGAGTCCAAAGTGCATTAGACAACTGACTTCAAACTATCCTTGTCAGTATGATATTTGGCCTGCTTACCCCAGACAACTTTGCTGTACCTTGCAGGTAGGTTCATAAAACTGGAAGAAAAATACTTTCACTGAGTATGTTTCAATTCCATAATCTCATTTTACTCATTTTACTCATTTTAGCATACCCAAATAATTGCTGTTAAGCAAAAATAGCTCCTGTCTTTCCTAAGCCATTTCTTACCTTATGGTAACGCGCTACTAGTTTCCCTTCCGAGTCAAAGACGACATCAGTATTGTACTGATAGCGACCATCACTGGGGCAGCCGGGGTCACTGGAGTTGCACAGCTTCTTGTCACCAAGGTTTGCTGCCACGTAGATAGAGTTATTCCGGGCCATGCAGCTGAGTCGTTCTAGCACTGGAGCAGGAGCAAACCTAATATTTATAGGTAAAATAAAACAGAAGAAAATTGAAAGGACCGACAGGCTGGTATGCAGAGAGCCCTATGGGACAGAGCGTGCTGCAGTGGCTGTAGTGTTCCCGCAGGTGCTTCCCAGCCGTGGGGCAGGCACCGGAGCCCACCAGCAATTGGGGGAAAATGTTCCAGGGGGCCCTCGAGGGGCCTCTGAACTGCCCTGGGAAAACACTTGCTACGTACAGGGCAGCACACAACTGCCCTGGTTATCACATCCATGCTGAAATGCGGTGCTCGAATGACTGATCGTGTGTCAGAGCAAGGAGACAGAGCACAAGGAGGACCCTATCTGGACTGTGAAAAGCTAACATTTGCAGTTTCTGCATTTGCATCACTCGGAGATTTAGACATTTGGACTTTGGCTGGTGAAAACATCATTCAGTTACCAGAAAGTAGATTTCAACTAAATTGGTTGTATGCTTTTAGCTTTCAACTAAATTGGTTCTATGCACATAGTTTTTCCAGCAATAAGAACAGAGCAAAATAAGTAAAATTTTGTGCAGCAAAAAAAAAATAAATAAATAACCAGAAACTTTTGTTGAAAGTTTTGCAATTAGCTGTGGTCTAAACAGTGTGGGAAAAAAAATGAAAGTATAATGTGTAGTGGTGTATTCTGGAAAGAAAGATTTTCTAAATGCAAAGAGAAAGTTTCTGTTATACTTTACAAACCAATTCCAGCCAAATATTTAAGGATTTTTTTCTTTAAAATATTTTCTTTATTTTGCTTTGCTATCATATTATGCAATTATTATTCAAATCTGTTAATTCTTTTAATACTAAGGTAAGTCCTACACAGTTACTGAGAGTAGCTCACTTCCCGGTGAGACATGAGCTGGGAACCACATAAATCACCTTTTGGGATCAGTGCAGGGGATCCAGTCGGCCTCCGGGTCGGGAATATCCTCCAGGTAGGGGTAGATGGTTTCCCTGGTGAAACGCCAGCCGTAAATGCCGTCTTCAGGAGTCACAATGATGTGGGCACCCTGGCGGGACAGGCTCCGTTAGGGCTCCCCCGGCGCTGGGGGCACCAGGGAAGCGGCGGCAGGGGAAGCGCAGGCTGCCGGCGCCGCGAGCACGCGGGGTACCTGCCGGGCGGCCTCCGTGACGGCCCTTTCCAAGACGTCCATGTTCCTGTTCATGAGCGCCAGCGCGTCCCCGGGAGCGGGCGGCCCGCCGGCGAGCGGCGGCAGGATCACGGCGTGCTCGTACACGGCCGCCGTGAAGCGGCCCGAGGCCGCGGCCTGGAGCACGAGCAGGGCCAGGACCGTGCCCTGCGCCAGCGGCCGGGACGCGAGCATGGCTGCCGCCTCGTATTCCCTAGGAAAACTCACAGAGAAACCACAGGAACGCGGGAAACTGTGGAAAACACATAAAAGAAAAGGGTGAAGTTTAGCTTAAGGAAAGGACGGTCAACGTGCCGATCTGTTCAAGCGCTGGCTACCTCTGCGGTGGCAAATGGGAAAATACATCACGCTGCAGATGTCGCAGCTCAAGACACTTGAAAACCAGCTGCTTAAACAGGGAGTCACAAAACCGCTGGCGATGCCGAGGACAGAGGTGCCAATAGGGAGAGAAGTTATCAAACATGTGACTAGAAAGAGTTGCCCAAGCTCTGTTCTCATGCTTTTCTCTGCCAACAATTTCAACACGTTTCACGTTTTCACACTGCTCTTTTTTTTTTTTTTTATAGACATTGAAATAAACTTTGGATACTCAGCTTTGATACTTGGATAAAAGGTGGATTTATCACCCCTGGAGTGCCTGGTTTATGAAGTTTGAATGGCAAAAATGAGGGTCCTAAGAACCGTTTCCTTTAATCCAGTGTCTTCAAGTTCTGCTGAGCTATATGTCAAAGCTTCCTTCCCAGAGTTTCTTTAGACCAAGGTCATTATGTTTTCTCATTATAGTTAGATGAAACCTACTTAATGTGCCACCGACAGAACTGTCCCTTGCTTTTATTCCACTGACTTTCAGAATGGAAATTAAAACAGAACAAAATATTTCCAAAACTGACAAAAGACATCACTGTTAGTTAAGCCAACTCTTAAAGAATAATTAAAAAAGAGAAAGAGAGAGAGAGATGGAGGAACTTGATTACATTTTGAAATCCTTCATCTCTCAGTGCAGATATAAACTGATATAATAGGAGGAGGAAGAGTTAAGCTTTGGCTTCATTCACACTGAAACACGTAATAAGAGAGGGGCTACTGAACCGTAGAGTGGCTCTGAGTATCTCGTGAGGATACCCGGCTATCGGAAGCGGCCACGCTCTAGCTTTTCCTTTGCTGCCCATTGAGGACGCGCGCCTGGAGGGAGCGTTCTCCTCCCAGACCAGGCACGCAGCTGCCAGCCTGACTGCCGAGCAGCCTCTGGCCTGGCTGCCGCTCGCCTGAGCAGAGGGCTGGGCTGCTCCCGGCTCCCGGCGATGCCGGGGCGGGAGATGGAGCACGGCGGGGAAGGAGGTGTCAGCGCTCGAGGCAATCCTGCGTGCCAAAACTAAAGGTCACCCAGTACACAGGAAATAATTCAGATTTTTTTAAAAAAGAACAAAATCTGCAGAATAAACCCTTAGGAAACTACAGCAAGCTACAGGTAGTTTATGGGGAAGTTTAGCCAAGAGCTCCTGCTACTTTTCACACTCCTCCCAGGCTGCTTTCCCCCCTCACCCCTGTGCTCCTGCTGTCTGAAGATGAGGGTTTTCTTAGGACTTACTTGTGCAGAACAGGATATAACTCGGCATTAAATCAGCTTAGCTGCAGCTGTGGCCTGCCCCCCAGCTGTATTCCTGCTTCTGGCGCTAAGAGGGATCCTGTGGGCGACTGCTCTTTACCAGAAGGGCTGATCCTTGTCTGGAAAGTCCCGAGTGACTTCTGCCACCAGGCAATCAATGCACAGAAGCAACGCGGACGTGCACGCAGGGGTGGGGACAGCAGAAGCCACATCCCTGTTTGGCAACAGCACGTGGTTTTCTTGCTTGGTTATGTTGCATACCACTAAGTCCTAGAGTCCAGGTGAAAATGCACAGGCAGGGAACTTCTCCATGCAAACTACGAGTAGGGTCCATTACCTCTATGGTGTGAACTGCAGCAGGGGGTTACAATTTAGTACCCGTCTGTAAACTAAGATCTGACTTTTACAAGGTTTGTTTACTTCAAGCAAGAAGTATTTTATGCTCTTTCTTTCTTTCTGTCTGTCTGTCTATCATTTTGGTAGATTAAATGTGGACATCATTTTTATTTCAAAACAAACCTTCAGAACAAATGATAGACTCAACTCTATGTAGAAGTCATAGCTACACCACCCAAAGTAGTGTACTCCAAAACACACCTCCTTTTTCAGTTGTTTTGTGTTTTTTGCTGTTTTGGGGAAACTTCACTCAGCTTTCAGTGCTGTGCCTGCACGGACACATGTGCAAGTGCCTTCAATCTATGCACGCTGCCATCCAGCCTTTCCCAAACCTGCCTGCAAACTCCCGACCCTCCTTCATTTCAGTATGAGCAACGATTTCACAGGGAGACAGAGAGGAACCTGCAAACCTGGTCATTTCTTAGATTTTTTTTTTTTTTTAACAAGGACCCATCTGCCTGCTCAAAAGGATGGCACAGCTTTCACTTAGTTTTGTGTCAGAGTTATTTTCCACACCTTAGGACTGTGGCCAGGAAAATTAGACTCCTCAAACTATAATGTAGAGCAGGAATGACACAGAAAAAATATTGCCACAATGGATGCTGAGTTGAATACCCAGCTTTGAAACAAGAGTGTTTTGAGGTTTCCTTTCTTTTTTTAAAAGTAAACGATAGCTTTTAAAAGTTCACCCATCTGCCTTCACAGCTTCTACACCTCTCTGGTTTAATAAAGGGATGTATTTAGAGATGGGGCTGAATAGAGTTCCAGGACTGACCTCTCACCTCCCCAGAGTTTTTCAAAAGATTAAAAATAATTTGTTACTGGGACACAGTCCACTGCTATGGACCAGAATACCACACCATTAAAGTCAGGGGAGTTTATTTTCTATAACCCCCAGTAAGAGCAAAGTCAAGCTGAAAATCAGAAGGTATCAGGCAAAAAGAGATACAGAGCTACTCAGTTTAGTAATTTATTCTTGCTGCAAAATCAAGCCAATAAATCAATGTGCAGTGACTAACTTATTAGTAACATTATGATAAAGAATGCCATTATAGTTATGGGCATTAACACTAATTACCATTATGATTAATTACCATCACAGGTGCATACAGATGAGATGTTAAATGACCAGTAAAATTACAGTGAAGCTTCTTTTGTGCGTGGTGAGTTCTTTTCATACCGCCTCCTGAAGAGAGTTAAACTCAAAACTGGCCTGATATACAAACTGGGCTTATCAGGCATCCATCAGTTAGCACGTGATCATGGAAAAGTAAAATAAACTGGAACATCAAAAAAGCAATGTTATGGTATGACAGACACAATACAGTACTTTAACTAATGTTGACCTTGTTACGCAACATCTTGAAAAAAAGACAAAACTAAGCATATGAGTCTCTTACTCATATAGAGCTATAATAATGCCTGAGAAAAATTGACCTTTTTCTTTCTTGAACAACATCTGGTTCTAGATTTTTGGGAAAGTAAGCACTGGTTTGGAATTTTGCCTTTAATTCACAGGTGCTTCCATCACTTGGACAGGGTTAAAAGGACTAAGAGAAATGAACTGACTCTACTAGGTTACCCAGGGTTAGTGACCAATGCTCTGGGAATGCAGTCAGCTGTATTATGCTGACTGCATATTATTATGCAGAAATAAAGGTACTGTGGACTGATGCCAATTACTTCTCCATGGGCTGCCCACAGCTTTGCTGGCCTGTGCATACCTGTGAGTGACAGGATACAGAAAAAGAACTTTTCTCTTAGCTTTAAACAATCAAGACCCAGGTTTGGTAGTATGAAAAGCTCTCATGATGAATGATGCAATATATCTACTCATTTATTCAGACTAAGGGGATCCATGGATAATCCTGGCACTTGGAACTGTGTGGTAAAAGAGTTGTTCATCAGCAACACAGCAAATCAGCATGTCTGTGTAATACATAAATACATGTGTACACACATGCATAAAGCATGCGAATTTAGGCAGAGAAATTGAACAGTCTGTGACCTAGGGAAATTACTTAAGCTTTCCTAAATAAAGCTGTCATACATATCTCCCTAATATGTAAAGATATAAAGAGAATATATAAAGATTTAGCATATTAGAGAAATCATTATATAGAAGTTTAAAGAATGAATACGTGCAAAGGTTATATCGATATATAGTTTCTTCATCTTACTAAATTACTATATGTTAGAACGTCTCATCAGCACTATGATAACATCCATAGCAGAGAGACCAGCTCTCTGCTGTAACAAGAGCAACCCTATTGACACAGCAAGAACTCTAAGACCTTTCCCCTTTCCTACACAAACATGGAAACCTCCTTAAAGTGTTTTTGAACAGGATCAACTCAAAATCTGAATTTTCATAACTTCTATCATGTTCATAAAATCAAGAACAATATCCTTAATAAAGACTCATGAAGAAAATACTTTTTTTTTTGGCGGGGGGAGGGGAGAGGAAGGAGCAAAAAAATTGTTTCCTCATAACTGATCATAGTCAAAATGGGATAAATGCAAAGGGGATGAAAGCAGAATATTCCAGTCCTCCTTCTGTCCAAATAAGAATAGAAAACCTTTTACTTAAGAATAATATTCTCCTTCAACAATATGTTCTCCTTCAACTGCTGGGGCATAAATACCATTCCCTCAAGATATATAAAAACAGAAGATCCTCAATAAGAAAGCAAATGTGTGGTGCAAGTCTCTAAGAATTAAATATGTACTAAATTTTACTCTAATGTTGACTTGACACTTTCATAACTAAAATAAACCTTTACAGATTACAATCCTGATCTAAGGCTTTTTGCAGCCTGTAGAAAGTAGACCAAACTCTTATGTATTGTAAGGGACAATATTAATACATTAGTTATTTAATATTAATACACTAGTGATTTACGTGTTTCAAGCTCATTTCTCATTTAATTAATTGCCTTGTCTTTTTGACAACAGTATTTTTGGTTAGGATGAATGGTAAAACTGTCATGTCAAAAAATCTTTAAGGAAAAACAGGCTACCGAAAGTCACATATATGTGCCATTGTTTGCATAAATGCATCTTTAAAGCCCACAGTAAGATCCATCCGCAGAGAATTTGGGCAGTATGACTTAAGGTTGTCAATGACTCAGAACAATAAGAACTGCCCAAATTTGCTTTCACTTGGAAAGCAAAGTTTAGGACTACTTCTTAGCCATATCAGTGAGCTTCTCTCATTTCTATAAGCACATGTTCATTAAGCTCATGCACGAGTTCTAGCATTTTTTTTCATAAAAATATATCATAAAAACAAAGCCGACAGAGAAAACTTTGCACAAGCTCTCCATTTCAGAAGCGGTATTTGCCAAGGAAACTCATGGAGAACGTTTCTCAGAACTAGGTTTCCATCTACTGGAGGAAAAAATAATTCTGTCCTTCAGATCAGCCAAGCAGTGATAACTAACCAGGTAGGAGCCAGGAGATAACGAATCACATGTGTTAAATTCAGGAGTATCCATTTGACAAAGAATTAAAGTTGTTCTTATTAATTTAAACATTTCTGAGTTTCTATGCAACCTATATTTTGATTTTCTTCCTCAGAAAACCTTCTGCTCAGGTCAGCAGGACTACCTAGATAGAAGCATTGCCCATGCTAACAAGATCAGTTAGCCCAACATCACATTACCCATCATATCCAAACTGGAGTTGTGTGTGTTTGCTGAAAGGAAGTTGGCACCCACTGCCATAGCCCACGCTGAGTGGAACTGGACAGCTGACAAAAGTGGGGGAGTATTAACCCAAGCTGCTGGGAACAGTATGGTGTCGACCTGAAATCTGCTTGCCAAGACCACAGCAGGGTCATGAAAGAGTATGTCTGCACAAGTGAAAATGACAAAATATCTGAAGGCACGAATTCTCGCTCCTGGGGACAAATAAACTTTTTCTGTCATGCAAATATTGTACTGTTGTGGAAACGAGGGAAAGGGAAAAAATAAAAAAGATTAAGAAAGAAACTGAACCAATTACATCAGAGTATAATGTTGAATATAGTACTGATATTCACTCAACTACCAGTAATGGAGTATAAAGTTTTGTGAACTTGACATACCTTTGTTTTGTAAAGGAAAATTCATATAAAAGGAATTGTGTCCATTATCCCTTGTCCTATCACTGGCCATCACTGAGAAGACTTTGGCCCCCTCTTCCCTACATTCTCCCTTCAGGTACTTATATATATTGATTACATCTCCTATCAACCTTCTCTTCTCCAGGCTAAACAGGCCCAGCTCGCTTAGTCTTTCCTCATATGATAGACACTGCAATCCCTTCATCATCTTTGTTCTTCTGTGCTGGACCCTCTCCAGGAGCTCCAACGTCCCTCCTGTACTGGGGAGCCCAGAACTGCACCCAATACTCCAGGTGTGGCCTCACCAGGGCTGAGGACAGGGGCAGGATCCCCTCCCTCACCCTGCTGGCAACGCTCCTCCTGATGCAGACCAGGATCCCATTGGCCTTCTTGGCCACAACTGCGCATTTCTGCCTCATGGGTAACCTGTCAACCAGGACTCCCAAATCCCTCTCTATGGAGCTGGTTTCCAGCAGGTCAACCCCCAATCTGTGCTGGTGCCTGGGGTTATTCCTGCCCAGGTGCAGGACCCTGCATTTGTTCTTGTTGAACTTCACGAGGTTCCTCTCTGCCCAGCTCTCCCTTCCATCAGCCGCTCCCTCTTCCATAGTAGAGACAATACCTTTTAGGATCAGTACATGGAATCCAGTCTACCTGTGGATCTGGGGTATCCTCAAGATAAGGGTATATTTTTTCCCTTGTGAAGACCCAGTCATAAATGCCATCCTCGGGTGTCACTATGAGGCCATTGGTGCAAACCTACCACTTGGCATTAATTAGAAATATGGACCTCTCATTTTCACATTATACATATGTACTACTAACACAGTCTTTCAGGCTCTTATTGTCTCATTAAGTTCACAAAACTTCAGAAAAACAAGTTGCTTTATTGGAAAAAATATTGTGCTTAATGCTTTACCATTTCAAATTGTATTACAACACTTGATTTTATCAGCTGAAATATTACAGGATTATGATCTTTCTTTAAAAAAGATACAGAACATCATGGTAGTAAAACTGTAGTTTTATCTGTGAATAACCCACAGCTGATTCAAGTGTAAAAGAGACATTTGAAAAAACACCTCTTCACATACAGTGGTGCACTGTATATGGAACATGGCCAAACAGGCTGACATCTGAGAATTACTCATCAGTTGAGCCAATCCACATGAGTACTTCTGAAAAGAAAGGCAGTCTGTGTTTAGTGTTTCAAAACAGAGATGCAGCTACATGTAAACTATTACTGGTTGTTCACATGTACCTCAACTTGAGGACAATGAAACACTCATCTCAAATCCACTCATCTCAAGACTGAGTTAAACCACAGTCGTAAAGAGAGAATCCAAAAATATGTCTGGCTACGTTTCACTAGCCAACAGGTGAGTTCTTTCTTCATTATTACCAGGAGGGCTTGGCAGGCTGGACCTAGAACTGTTTGCAGAGAGAAAATAAGAGGAGGAAGAATCAGGTTTAATATTCCACAATACTAACATAACAGCATAAAAGCCAGACAAAACATGGGAATTATCACTTGGATCACTGAATTTGTGAGGAATTATCTGTTGTATTTGCTCTTTAATGCCACAGACCTGCTGCTTGCCCTGTGCAGCAGGACTAGTAATGTTTCTACAATGGGCATTACTTGGTTTAGGTCTATATCTAGCTCAGTGATGATTTGGTACAGCACAAAAACAAAGTGCAAAGAATTTAAGCAATATTTTTACTACTCATGTTGTCGTTAGCATGTTGAGGATGAGTGTTGAGTGAGGTAAAAAAGTGGCAGCACACCTTTAAAAATTGCTTTGTAAGATTGTAAGTAAAATAAAGAATAAATGTCTCAGCATACCTCCTCCTTGTGGTCTCAATGATATAGAATATCCCAATTGCAAGTCCCTTTGAGGAAAGAGTCAGTTATAATCATAATAATGATGACCTAATGGAATAACTTATAATTGCAATAGATATAAAAAGCAGAAGTTTCTGATTACTTACACTTAACAGCGCCCATCCTCCTTGGATGGCTGAGGCCCATTCAAAACCCAACTTTTCATTTATAAATCCACCCAGAGTGGGACCTACAAATGCCCTGCAACAAATAAAAATTGTCAGCATATTGTGCCTCTGGCCTCCCTTCATCGATTTGTTCTTTGTCACCAGATTTTGTTCCATAGACCCATCCTTCCTATAATCCACAATAATTATCAATTCAGTATTTGTCATGGCCTTAATATGGATGCTTAGTTACCTCCTTGGCTACAAAAGGAGTTCATACCATAGCACTGAATACACTCGTTTCTGTATCCAGGACCAGGTTCCATTAAGGACCATGCCTTAACAGAATATCTACACAGATCATTTTTTGTCAGAAAAATAAATTTAAACTCTCACTTTTCCGAACTTAAATTTTCAAATCTTCAAGACAAATTACTGAAGGATGCATGCAGCTGACAATGCACACTTTGGCAGATACAGTTTTCATCACTGTGGTCACTACAAGGCTGAGCTATACGTCATCTACCTGCACTTCCACACCTCTAAAAATGTCCTGACAGGACAGATAGTTGTTCAGTTATTAAAACCCACCAGCAGCCACAGAGGATTGACAAATAAAAAATGCTGGTAGGGCTGTCAAGCAGGTCTGTGTCCATTCCCAATAAGTGACAACTCTTAAAGGAGTTGACAGTAGCACCTTACACTCACTTCTGTTACAATCACTGGATAAGAAGTCAAGATGTGCTCTGCTAAGCTGAGAAAACACAGACCTTGAATAATAGCTGAGGCTGTAAGAGAAGACAAAATTACATCCTAAGCTATGCAGGACAAAAGAAAGTGAATGTGGAAACTGACAGAGGGGGTTAAAAGAAGCTAGTCTATCTCATTCCACATGGGAGGACTTAGCTCTGTAAAACATCTTCTAAATATTAAACATCTGTATAAATATTAAACTCTAAAGATGGTAACCAAAATGATCACACAGAAGGATGAAATAACATCCACTTAGTCCCAGCAGCTTTTTGATATGAAAGGCAATACATTTCATGGAAGATGAGTTCAGAGCCCATTCCCTGTGTTGAGCATCAAGTTATATTTTATCTGTCCATTAACATGTCAACAAGACACTTGTTTTGAAGACTTTTGAATTAAGGTCAAAACAAGGTCTGCAGTGAAAGATTTTTAGTTGTGAAGCGGCAAGCTTTCACACGACAATATTGTCACATGAAATAAACAGCCAAACACTAACAGTTTATCCAAAGGTGACTCTTTACCTACCCAAGGGACCACATTGCGCTGAAGAGTCCAGACACCAGTCCCAAAAGACTCAGACCTTCTTCAAAGCCATTCTCACTACGGAAAGAAAGACCAATTAGATTAGGTGTAATACAGTATTGTATCTCAGTCTTCTGTTTCCCAGTCCTCTCCTAAAGGGATACTTTTTTTTTTCTTTCTTTATAACTTGCACGTGACATAAACAGTAACAGGAAAGAGCATATAGCAAAGTTATGTCTGTTTACCACTGCCTCACTCATTCCTCACGCATCATATGTCAAGTGTAAAACAAGAGAAGGATTTTAAGAAGGAAAGATCATGTTTTAAGAGGAACATACTTTAATATAAGATTAAACTAAAAACATCCTAGGGCACGACTGACAAACTGTATCACAGATCTTGTACTTTGAGCAGTATAATGCCTGCAGGTGCAGCTGTTAATGGCAATGCACCATGAAAATCCAGTGAAAATTGCTGGCTATGAAGCTTTCTAAGAGGTTGCAATAAATCCAATGTATATGAAAATGCACCATGCTTTCTCCTTCCTTAATTCCACTTTCCAGTGAAATAG
The DNA here is from genome assembly GCA_003342815.1 of Eudromia elegans. NCBI lineage: Eukaryota > Metazoa > Chordata > Aves > Tinamiformes > Tinamidae > Eudromia > Eudromia elegans. Next base: position 3,608,564 of record PTEX01000044.1, on the reverse strand, counting down.
TTAATCAAACAAATAGGACAAAAAGCAGTGTAGGCTTTTAAGTATTATATACTAACTTTGTCTCAAACGGGGAAAAAAGTAATCTCAAAAATCCACTTAACATTCACTCTTGAAAATATGGTATAACTTGAGCTCTCTATAATGACAGGTAACAGGAATATAAGTTGGACAAAGTTACTTACTACGCGCAATGCAGAACCTCTGGAAATACTGGGATAGCACTCATGCCAAGGGAAAAGCCAATCAAAACCAGCACCAGGACAAACATCCACAGTTTACTGCAAAAAAGACACTTAAAACTACTTAACTGTTTAAAAATCTTTTTCAAATCAGCACACCATTTGACTGAAGGTTCTGCATTGGTTCTCCAATTGCATTGGACTGACCAGAAAACCAGGTTTCTTGAAGCCAAAATGACCTCTATTTGAAAGGAACATTAGGACTAAAAAAAATAAAGCTTTCCATGTAAAAAGGTCTTTGTGAAAGAACTTTGGAAATCCTGAGTTTGAGTCAAATATTTCCTTTTTAAATGGAGTTCTACTTGGGAGGAGCATGCAAGGAACAGTAGGAAAATGAGTTTAATTTGACAATATATATGTTCAAACTCCAGATCTAGCCACCTGTATGAGAGAAGAATCTGGCAGGTAGAGTTTTGTAACCTAATATATAATGCCTCAAATGACTTAGCTAAGGAAAACAATGTTGCAAATGTTACTGATTTATTTTTCTCACCAGGTCCGTTTGAAATGCATTCTCTTTTTTAACAAGTGCAAACCTGAGAAGAAAGGGCTGACTAATTCAACATAAAAGTCTACTGCCAGCTTTAACAGACTATATAACCTAGGAAAGGTTTATAGAGCTGTTTTGTAAATGTAGCAGAGTTTATTTTGTTGTGAATTAACACGGCAATGCACTGTTTAGGTAAGTTGGACATTTCTCTGTTCAGCTAGCTGAAAGCATTTTCATCAGTAATCTACACAGGAAGAGAGAAAACTCAACACTGCTGTATAGCCATACACACAAAAAGCCCATAGTTGATAAACATCGATGAAACTGAGATTATAAAAATAAGACAAAAAGAAGACTTCTACTTCAATGGCAGATACAACAGAACTGGGAGGAAAGAAAAATTAAAAGTAGAGTTCTTTCCATTCTGCACATATGAACATGACCAAATACAGTAACAAAAAGTAAAGGAAAAAGATCTATTTAAGAAATTGTCATTTCTATTTTAGTCACATCTCAGTTTTCAGATACTTCCACTGATATATGTTAATACTCTCATGTTGAGGAAAAAACATTGTGGACATATGTGACTGTGGTAATTATAGTTGGGCCCAAAAACTCCATTTAAGGAGGTTGTTCAAGGAGGTTAGAGAAGAAGCAATCCTTTACCTTTCAATGTGCAGTACAGGAGCAGGTCCTAACATGAAAAAGCAGGCTGCTGTTATTAAACTTCCAAAGATCAGCAGCCATTTCCTGAGGTACTGTGAAAGAGAAGAAAAAGGTAAGTTGTTTAAAGATGTGCATTTCACCTTTCTCAATCCTCTTCTAAATCTTCATCTTCTAAACAGTAATATTGCTATAAAGACCATCATTACACACCAGCTAGGGATTCACAATTTCTCTGCCTGTTCTGAACATCAGCCAAACACATTGAATACATCTTTCTGTGCCACAAATGCAACTGCTGGCAGGAGCTGCTTAATAGAGAGGTTTCTTCAGGATGCTGTGTAAGGAATAATACTGTTCTGCTAGAAAAAAATGTTTTAGGTCTTACTCTTCCTTAAGATAAGAAATACCATATAGCATTGCATGGAATTATAATGTATGGCCAAAGGACATTCTTAGTCTGTGTTAGGGAGAAAAAAAAAGAAAACTGGCACTGTCATTCATACAGATCATGTAAAACCTAGGTTGTTTTGTGTCTAATCAGTGGCTGTCAACAAGGCAGCATTGCATAAATCCATGAAAGTTGACTCCTACTCTGCAGTTAAACAGGGCTAGAGAACCAGCTAGCCCTCCTACCTTGGCCAGTAAGTGCTGACACACAAATAACTCTGGTAATGCATTTATTAAGAGATAGAAGTCAAAACAGTTGACCAAATATCTTTATTCTTTTCTTCTCCAAAGCTGATAAAATTAGAGGGGGTAAAAAAGCAACAATAATTACGATGATTCCATATTGGCTGTAAAGTGGACTATGTTTAGTACATTACACAGGTTTAACATACTTCAACTGCAAGATACCTGTCTACTGTCTTTTATGATTTTGAACTTTCTCATATTCTTACATGAGCCCTGCACAGGAGAACTTTAGGCTTATAGGATTCAGTGCAAGATGGTGAAAGACAGATCCCTTTACAGTATTTTAGACTACCTATTCTTTCAAAATAATAGTAGCAAAGTTCCCCAGTATTAGCTATATATTTATATATATACACACACACACAAAAATACACATGCTCAGGGTGTTTTATTAATATTACACAAACAACAGGGCAATACTCACAGGCAGCTTGTCACTTAAGAATCCAAGGAGTGGAGAACAGATGGAATATGAGAGTGCCAAACCTAGGAATACTAAGCCCACATAACCAGCTGGGAGTTTAAACTGTGAAAAGAAAGGAAAAGAATTGAAACACTTACATACAACATTTATTGAAGGGCAGTCTAAAAACTGCATTTTAGGTCAAACTGCTGAAATGCATGCATAATTGTTGGTATTGGGTTTCATTTTGTGTGATACAGAGGAGTTTGTGAAGTATTTGAAGCTATCAGCAAAAGCTCTGGCCTTCTCCTACTTCCATATCCTAGTATGGAGTGACAAGGGCTGACGTGACCATATACAAATCAAACCTAAACAATCCTAAGGGTAACCACGAGCTGGCTCTAGGCCAGCACACAGGATTCTAACATCAGTTTCTGGTATATTTGAAAGAACCATTTCCAACACAGAAATTTAGGTGAATTTAGTCTCCAAACATCAGTTTTATTTTCAATTTGAAAGGCATAAATACTGTAATCCTCCAGTGTAAATCAGTGCGTCTTTAAAGCAAGTGGTCCTACAAAACACAACTTGTGCTTTTCAGACAGAGAAGGATTTTTATTAGAATAAGAGGCTTTTTGTAAGAACCCTGAGGTCTACGGTTTAATGTAGGGTCATCTTTGCATACTGAAGCAAAGTATGGATTTAGCCACAAGTGTACTAGCTCCTCAAATGAGTGCTTTAACTAGCACTTAATATCATTATTAATATCAATAATATCATTACTTTAACAGAAGGCAAAACAGTAACATATATCCCCCCAAATAAATCTTCCCATCTGTAGACACAGTGTTAGTGACTGTTGCAAGGGCAAGTCCCAGTTTACAAAATCAGCTGTTGTGCCTGTTCAGAGAAAGGACTATGCAATTGAAAGCCAACTAACTGGAAATATATATATATATATATATATATATAAAAGGCCCTAGATTTCTTTATTTTCAGAGGTGTTGATATCCTTCATCAATAGATGAAGTAAATTGGAACTGTGATTTGTCAGTAGTGTGGAAATCTTTATTTTTCATTTGCTTTTAATATTTTGTATTTGGATAAGGTCTAGTATTATTTACACTATTTAAAGTAGATTTATAACCAATTATCCACTATCTAGGAAGTCATTACTTTCTTGAACGTTAAGATGACTTACCTTCTTTAGAATAAACAGAGACATTGTAGGGTCCAAAAAGCCCAAACATGAGCTTAGAGAAAATATAATAAAACAAAGTAACAGGACTTTTGGCAGAAGAACAAGCTTCCAAAAGGAGTCCTTGCTAGGGATTGAATCTGTCTCAAAACAAAAAGCAAATAAGTTGCATTCTTTTTTGTAGCATAAGCCTATGAGTCATTTTCCTGTCACCCCTCCACCCTAAAAAAAAAAATTTAAAAACCAGTGTTTTCCCTTTTAGAGCCTTATTAAGCTTGCTATCTAGCAAGTAAAAGAAGCCAATATTGGACTATTATGTAATTATAACTTGACAATTATCATCTTTCATGAGGCTTTACCTTCAAGTAATCATTATTCCAAACAGCGTTATCTAAAATTCAGAGAAATATATAGATAATCTGAAGTGTTACAGCTAAAATCGCTGTTTACTGACTTTACAATCCATTCATATTAATAAGCTCTATAAATACCCACCCTTGCTCTCCCTGTAACTGGGGGGAGGCACTAACCCCACAAATATGTCAAGTTCTTTTTCCATGCAAAACAAGCCTTCAGCCTTTCTTCAACTGGTTACAGAGATAAGCTGATCCTAAGCAGATACAACTGGTTCTTTACAAACCCTGAAGCTAAGGATATACAATGAAACAAAACCATATCTCAGCTGATTCCTATCCAGACAGCTTAGTGTTTGCAGATATGAACTTAAGAGTTTGTATTCACTCTACGCCATGCGCATGCATTAGCTTTAGTTTGCATTAAAACATAGGCCTGATCAATGGCAGGTTTGCCCTCTGAGCTGAATCAGGTGATGTTTCTCTAATGGACATTTACATACATCTCAAATTCAAGTTTAGTTTAGACATGTGTCTCAAGGTGACCAACCGAAGGAGCCGGGCAGAAGGCCACTTACCATATTTTGGTAACAGGTACATATTCATAGGCACCAAGACCAACACTAGACAACCCAGTGTAATGAAAGGGACCTCATAACCAAACGATTGATATAAAAAGCCACCTAAAGGTGGACCCAGCACCAATCCAAGCCCTGTAAAAATTTCAAGGCTGCCCTAAAGGATGAGAAAGAAAACATATTAGAAATAAAAGAAGTAATTTAGTAAGAAATTTCCATGCATAATAAAAAGCAAATCACTCGTCTGAGGAGAGGTACAATGTAGTCAAGCTAGGGGGAAAAAAAAAAAAAAAAAAGGAATTCATCACTACAGGGAATAAAAGTCAGTGGAGACCTTTACAAAGACAGTTAGCAAAAGAAATTTTACAGTTGTCTGGTAATGGCTACTACCCCTTTTGCTTTATCATGGAGAACTATCTGTATTTGAAGACATTGCAGAGTTAGCCCCTCAGCTGGCACCAAAGGTTCCCAGCTCCTGAGACACAGTCATTGCCTTACTCATAGGCAGCATCCTTAGGGCAGCTCAGGCAGGTCAAAGGGATCACTTATCCCATATGAAAAGTTATGCTCCAGCCCAAGGTGAGGTAGGTGTTTCAAGTTAAAGCTTTCCCTCCATAACCTGGTGTCTGGATTTAGGGACACTAAGTAGGGAATGACATTGAAATTGTACTAGGGAAATCACAGCTTGTCAAGTTTTTATTGTGTTGCCATTTGTGTTTCACAGTTTAATTTTCCATGAACTCTGATGGTAAGAGGGCTAAGCCTGCACCTAGACTCTTTTAAGTTGAGGTTACTTTATTTACCTATTTAAATTGCATTTTAAAATTTGTAAATGGGAAATCTTAACATTTCTAGCTGAAGACTAGCTGAATCAAAGTATGATTACAATGTATTACCCAACTTTCAAAGAAAATACCAGTTTCTCATTGCTGGTACAATTTAGGAGTTTTCTAATATCCATTTAGAGAAGCCATTGTTAAGACTTAACAAGAATCTGAATAAAAGCATCATAGAAACATAGAATCCTTCAGGTTGGAAGGGACCTCTAGAGATCATGTAGTCTAATCCTCCCAGACATAGAGGGTCACCTAGAGCACGTGGCACAAGGTGCCATCCAGGCAGATTGGAAGATCTCCAAAGAAGCAGACTCCACCACCTCTCTGGGCAGCCTGTTCTAGGGCTCTGTCTAGGGCACTGTTAAGAATTTTTTCCTTAAGTTCCTGTAGAACTTTAGATGCTTTCGTTTCTGGCGGTTTCTCAGTTGGTTATTAACCTACCTGTCGCAGCTTCAACTTTCTCAATTTTATTAAATACTCTGACTGATGTTCTTAACAGTTATTCACTAATTAAAGTTTAACCCAGTCATTTCTTTAGCTGAAACTAGAAATAAATTATTTATTTTACTAAATATGAAGTGGGTTTTTTTCCCCAAGAACAGTATAAAAAAGCCAAATAAATAAAGGCAATCTCTAATTGGACTGAACCACTGATGACCACAAACTCTTCAGATTCCTAGCTCTCCTCTTTCTTATCAAGATCTTACCACTCTTTTTAATAGCTTATGCAAGGAGTAAAGAAACAAAGTTATTTCCGGTCTCATATCTCTCATTCATTAAAATCAACCTATTTGAATGAATTTAAATTTTTTAAATCAACTCATTTGGATGAATTATTTAAATCTGTTGAATAAACTGGAATTTTGAATGTTCCTATCACCTATGTGGTTATTTAAAGCTGAAGTATCATTCTAATAATCCAGGTTCAACCAAAGAGATTACTACTACCATCTATTCAATGAACTGTCTTCAAAATTTAAGCAACAATACATACCATTTGATTAGTTGCATTTAATTGAAGTTAGTTGTATAGTTGTTCTAAAATTGTGATGCTAGATTAAGAATGAACATTACATGACAATTTCAAATACACCTGAATATCAGAGAGCAAATTCTATCCCACTGGTTTTAGGCTATGTACAGGCAATTCACTGTGTTGTGAGTATCTAAGTATAATATCATTTTTTGTGCTTACCATGACAGTAGCTATATTATTGGGGAATGCCTTTGCAAGGATTGAGAATGATGCTGTCATTGCTGCTGCAAAACCTATTGCATCCACTGCTCTCACTAAAAAGCACAAAGTGATGAACAGTGGTCCATCGGGTGCCTTGTCCAGCATTCTGAAAAACAGCAAGGTCTTAGGATTTGACAAGTCATCTGCTAAAGGCTTCTGCAAATGCATTCTTAGTTCGTCTTCTTTAAGGGTCACAGTTATGAAAGTCTCAATGTTGTATCTCTTTGAACTACTCAGTAGCAGCGGTCATTCAACTTCCCTCAAATTATTTTTGACAGCTTTTGCCTTTGGTGGAAGACAGGAGAAGAGACAGGGTAGTGCTCTCTCAGCCTGTGAAAAACCCCAATGCTTTCTGCTGTATTTCATAGCTTTACCAATCAACTATGTGAGAAGCCTAATACAACAACTTAAAACTACTTAATAAAAGCTTCTTTTGCTTTTATTAAAATTTTATTTTGCTAAAATGAGCACCATATTCCTACTGGCTGGCAGGCAAATCTTCTCATTTGCAATCTATACTTTTTTAAAGAAAGGAATAATTAAAATATTATGCATAAATAGTTCCCTTCCTGCTGCATTTTGACAAATTTCTTGCCTTTAACTAGAGTCATTTACATATATAAACCCTTCATCCTCTGCTTTCGACTTTGAAACACACTGAAAGAGAGAAGTGTTCATTCTGCTTTACAAGGGAAAGATACAAAGCAAAATGAAAGTTGTGACCTATCCAACACCTAAAAGATGTCCACAAGTTTTCAATTGAATTTTATGAGCATCTTTTCATATGAACGAAAATAAATCAGAAAAAAAAGCAATAAAAAACAAAAATTACTCACCCAAATAGAATTGTAACACATCCAGAAATAAACATCCCTGCCACAAACATGAATTTTGCTCCAATTTGTGTGAGCTGTAAATTAAGTATCGTTTTAAATGTTGTTATTTCAGAACTAAATCAAAAATATTTCAAAGTATGTTGCTGTTAATCAAAACATTACGGGCATTTCATAGAAAACATAATTGACAGATCTGGAGAAAGTGCTCCTGATTATGTGCCTCCATACAATACCGAGCCTAAAAATATTCTAAATAGTTAAGTGACTTAACCCAGTTTTCAGAAGGGCAAGACACTGGTGCAGATAACTACTTCACAGCTGGTTGCTGCAGCTTCTGTACAGCAGCAGACTGCAGCAGCATTCACCATTACAAGCAATCATTTACTCTAAGTAACACAGTCCCTTCCAGTGCTGTAAGCAACATCAAGTCAGCAATGAAGTACGCACCACATTTATGGTAGAAAAGAGTTAGTGGAGCTGACTCAATATCAATTTTACTACGAATTTTAATACTACAAAGCTCTGGAATAGGAAACGGTAACTCTAGCTTCCTCAGGCTTAAAATTGCCAGAAATAGGCTTCATTGTCATTCATTTTGGACAGTATCACTTGGACGCTGGATGATGAAAGGCGTGCTTTGTTACTCGTCTCATGGCATATCTGGGTTTCTAATTCTATGCCATAACTTCCCTTAAGGAAAGCAGACATTTCAGCCTGTTCAGACCTGGGCAAAGTCTTTGTATTTCTGCCATGGCTACTGAAGCCACTAGTTTGTTGAGTTTCCCTGAAATTCTCATGACTTCTGACTGCTGGACCATGCACCTCTCTTGATAAAGAGTTGATCTTTTCAGCGTCTTCACTGAAGACAGCTCTCTCCCATCTGCAAGGTCCCTGCGAGGTTTGTGTCAAGGTTGAAGGCCAACACAGGCATTGAAGGTTGGACTGAGCACTCATGTGACAGCACAATGAGACACCCCATTCCCAGGACAAAAACATTCACCATGGGTCAAGGTAGAGATTTGGCAGACAAAGAAGCAAAATATGGTCAAATTAATCGCAGGAGCCTCAAGTTAGGGTACGATCCAGCAGGTCTAGCCAAGGAAGTACCAACAGTGGTGCTTCAGCATATGAACACAAACTGTCATGTAATTTATTTGTAATTTCTGCAGAAAAAAAATTCCCGAATCTCTGTGAGAACTTCAGTTGCAAGAAACGGACACATTTAACTCCAGATAGGATGAAGACAAAAGGAAAGTGAGGCAAGGAGTAGAGAGTTGTAATGAGAGGAAATGTTATGAAAAGGCAGCATACCAGAAAAACTTTACAAAATAGACCAGGTGAAACAGAATAAAAAAGTGCAATAAATAAAAAGGGGTGGGGAACAGTAGGTTAGGGGAAAAAAGAAGCAAAACAAAGAATAAGCCGATTATTCTGAAGCAAACAAAACAATTAACAGGAGCAAACCACAAACACATCAGCCACCTTATCTTCAACAGAGACAGAGGAATTTTCAGTAGACAATTACCATCCAGACTGACTAGCCAGGCTCCATGTAACCTACAGGCAGGCCTCCAAAGGCACTATTGAAGAGTATTGCTCTACTCTGCCTTGTGGACCTATCTTCATGCATCAACCTGTGCCATCACAGAAATAAATTAGTTTGAATTATACTTACGTAATTTCCCAAGATTAAAGAAGCCAAGAAATTGAATAAAGCAAAACATCCAAAAATCATGCCAACAATTGTGCTGCTGGTACCTTTTTTTTCTGCCTGCAGAGGGAGGAAAAAAAATATAATTTAATAAAGACGAAAGCAAACTCCTGAGGCAAATAACATTTAAGCCTTGCACTAATTCTTTTTTTATTCTCTATCAGCTCAGTTACAAAGCTATCTTATTTCTCAATGATAAGAGAGGTTCATAAGGTTATAACACAGCAATTTAAAGACACTTTGTTCCTCTAATTAAAATACAGTTAATGATGGAAAAATCAATGTTCATTCTGCAATTAAATGGAAATGAAATGGAAATTCTGGGCTGTTTGTTATACTGCTGAACAGGTGACCAGACTTTATACAGATCCCTTAAGCTGTGCAAGTGGAGTCAGTCACAGAGGTGGCATCCCTGTCACAGTGGAAAGGCAGCAAACAGAAAAGTTTGTTATCTTCATTGTATCCCCATAACAAACACCATGCAAATGATTGATCTGTCCCACTGAGGGCTTGCAGTGGCAAAGTATGTTTGTGAGCACAGATAGTTCACTCGATTCTTCAGAGAAAAAGATTTTTCTATTAGATATTTCTATTAATTTCTACAGATTATTAGCTTGGATAACTGGGAACATCTTGGACTTGAGAGAAATAGACTTCTGCTGCAAAGGCCCTAGGACAAATTGTTTCATCCCTATTTGAAGTACTCAGTACAATGAGAGATATATATTTCCCCACCAGTTGCCAGGCCTGTATGTTTAACACAGAGAGAGACAGTCAACATGAGCTAACAAGTGGGTAAGTATAAAGAAAAACAGTCTTGAGTGGCTAAGAAACTGCAGTATAATTCAGGACACAACTGGAGTTTTCACCTCAGCTCTACCACCAAACTGCTACACAGCACAGGGCACAGAAATTATTTTACTTCTCCAGCATGCATTTTTCTTTCTCTCTCATCTGTCCTGTCCATATAATCCAGAGATATCTGACATTTTCTGTACTAAGAACTGGATGTCAGCTTGGAGACCTGCCTTACATGGTCTTAAGAGCATGTAAAAGATATAGGTGCCTACAGAGGTAGGAGCTGAGTGTCTGCTGAGCTCGAGCCCTGTCAGAAAGCCAGAAGACCCCCAGAGCCAAGCAAGCATTGAGAGACGTTTGGGTATGTCCCCTCTGCATCTCAGGGAGGACGAAACTGGTCTACAGAAAGCTCACTGCCACAGCACTCTAGTGCCAGCATCGGTCTCTTAGTACGAATTCCCACAAAAGTGTAACTCAGAGCTCACACACAGCCAAGAGAGTCCTATGATGCTCAAGATCCATTAAAAAGCTTCATAATGCAAAAGAAAAAAAAAAAAAAAAGGGTTGCAGCTGGTTAAGTCATTGATTTACCTCCGCAGGGAAAAAGGGTCCCAGGATTGAATAGCAGATCATTGAACTGAAGTTGACGGAAGCTGTTGCGACTACTGTGAATATCTGCTCTCTGCTAAACCTTCTCGATTCTTCAGCAGGCACTTCTGGCATGCCGTTTTCTTAAGACAACAACAACAATCTTATAGTATAAGCTGGTAAAGGGAGGCAGAACTCATAAATAATGTTTGAAAATAAACATTTATACAAGATCTCTGCCTTGCTGGCCCTTAGAATTAAGCCTCAGGACACCCACACCTCGTCCTCAATCTGGGCATGCAGCCCCTGCCACAAAACGCGCCTCCGGGTGCAAGCACCAGGAGACCGCGCAGGCGGCGCGTCCTGCCCAGCCCCGGGGCCGGTTGCAGCCCGCGGCTCCCCGGCAAGGGCTCGCGCTCGGGCCCGTGCGAGGGCAGAGCTGCGCCCGAGGCCCGCGGGCCCCCACGCGCGCGGCCCGCCCCGCCGCGGCGCACGAGCGGCCGGGACGCGCGCCTCGCGGCGCGGGCTGCCCGCTCCATGGCAGCACGGCAGGACCCCGCGGGCCGGGGCTCGCTGGCTCCCGCTCGGGCCGCGGCTGCTCCTGCCGGCGGCTGCGCTCTTGGGCTTCCAGACTCACCCTCGCTGCCCC
>PTEX01000044.1:3547776-3596980 GCA_003342815.1 Eudromia elegans | reverse complement strand
GAGCATGCCCGGCCGCCCCCCCGCGGGCGCCCGCCGCCGGTCGGGGCTCGGGTGTGCCGGGAGCGACGCGCGCGGGCGACCGCCCTCGTTCACGTTGGTGGCGGTTTAACCGTCGCGGGGCCGCGTAACGAGCGCGCAGCCCCCGAGATCAACCCCCCGTGTGCCCCGGCGGGGTCTCTCCTTTGCCTTCTGGACCGGGCAAGGCTAGACACGGGGCTCGTGTTGTAGCTGGTGGGGAAGAGGGGATCGGTGCCAGGACTGCTTTGCTCCAACTGATCGGTCCGGTTACATATCCTAGAAACACAAGCGCTTGGGCCAAGGCTTGCCCTCTGAGACTGCTCAGGCGTGCCTGGCAATCGCTGGCAATCAGGACTGCAGGTTTGTAAGCACAGCCGCTAATCTATCCGGTCCCGAGGTGCTGCTGATTCAGTGACCAAAGGACATCAGTGCTGCTTAGCAGGTGAGATTGCTTGTTAAGAGCGGTAGAACGAGCAAGACGGCTCCTCACCCGTGCAAAGGAAACTCAACGAGTCACGGGAGCAAAGGAACACTAACAACAGAAGAGCTAAATTACAAAGTTGTCACAAGAATCAATGGCTGTTTACTAATCAGGTGTCAAAGCAGGACGGAGATGAGAAAGAGGGGATCTAATCAACACATTTGGCACAAGGTTTTGTGGAAAGGGGAAGAAAGTGAGAAAGGAGACCAGGAATGACCTGGAGAGAGATGAAGGAGCCTCTCTGACAGTAACAAAAAGACAGGTCAGCTATTGTTCAGAAAACTTCAGAAACTGTAAAATCTTTCAGCAGTCACAGGGACTTTGCTGTAACATTTTGATATTATATGTGGCATATATTGTGGCTATGAAACTGACCTTGTATTTCCCTGTTTCTGTCCAGGAAAAAAAAAGATATAAATCCTTTTTGAAGATAGTGCCCTTCAACAACCTTACACAAAAGAAAGAGGGAGGATACTCACAAGCGATCCAGCAAAAGAACAATAATGAAATGCTGATATATGTAACGCATGAGATAAAACTACAGGTATAAGAGAAACTTAGAATAAAACTGAGGAAAAATAAAGCCTTCATTTTGTGGATAGAGATGTATGTTCAGCAGGTGAAATACAAAAAGACTAGCTCCTATAAAGCTTATGGAGCCTGATTTCCATAAAGTGAATATGTGCAAGAAAAGGACAGAATGTTGAGATTTTTAATATCTCCACTAAGTACTGCACTGCTTAGCAGTGATGCACTTTGATTGTTGGGAGTTACAGCTCAAATAATGAAACGGGGCTACAAGCTTCCTACAATTTATTAATGCAGGACTTATGAGACTAGTTAATGAAGCATGTTTGCTAGTTCCTTATGTTTTTTTGAAAAACTTTTAAATAGTTATAAATATCTATCAACTTTTGAACTGGTATTCATTACCAGCCCCTTGAAGTCTAACATGAAGAAAACTTTTAAAAGTGTACAAGTTCTTTTTTTATGTCATGTCTGTAGCTACTTTTTTTAAAAAAATGTAACTTTCAGATATCAGATCATATGCAGAATTTATACCTGAGAGCAATGAACCCTCTATAAACACTATAAATAAAGCCTGCATACATTTTTATATGTCCACAACATTAGAACAAATGAAGAACAATTATTTTAAGAACTTGCTGTGTGGACATCCATTATATTCTGAAATGTTTAGCACAATACAACTATACAACTCTTACTATTGTACTGTACATTTGTAGAGATCTTACATAGAGTTTTTGCATTAGAAGTCAGAAGTCACTTAGCCAGTGTGTATTTGCATTGCCCAGAAGTCACGGTGGCTACATGTAGGTAGTCAGCAAAAGTTCACAGCAGCTGTAATGTACTAAGCAGCCATTTGGGATGCAAGTTTGCAAACTGGCAAGGAGTTTCCCTTTGTTAAAATTAAGACATCTTTACTCTTCTTTCCCCTGTCACAGGCTGGGTAAGCACATCCATGGCAGTTTGTTTTTGGGTAACCACAGCTATGATTTTTTTTTTTTTCTTTTTTTTTTTTTTTCCAGTTGTCAGGATGGCAAATGCCATAGTGTGTCATCCTTCTGAGGCTGTAGAATGATCTCACCAAACTTTCTACAGGCCTTCAAAACTTGACATAAATGGCTTTTTTACTCCTGAGTAGCACCTGGTTGGCTCTCCTGAACTCAGATGCTCTTAGGAAGATTACAGCTTCCACCTATGGGTCCTGGTAAGCAGAACTTCTGTGGATGAGAAGATGGGTAATGATAAAATCTGTGGTGAGAAAATGGGTTTAAAATGGCCTCCCTCTACAAAAATATTTATGATGCAGAGCATATTTCTGAACTCTGTGACCTAGAAGATAATAAGAGGATTGTTAGGGGGCAATGTGCCCTGATGTTATTTGAAAGGAGGCTTCCAACATGATGTTTCATAAGCCTGAAATGTCTTGGCTGCTTTGGAATGAAAGTTAGATAATTCTGTCTTGTGACATTTGAAATTTACCGTAGCACTGCATGTATTTTGTATTCCTAGAAACAAAGAGATCAGAGAAGTATACGTTTTGCAAGGTTTGTTAGAACTTTAGAGGCTAGCAGTGCCAGGAGCTTTCTTGGGACTCTGATGAGTAGAGACAACTCAGTTTGTCAGGAACCCACATTCCTCCTCCTACCTGCCTGTCTGAACCACTTGTCCTTCAGTTCTTGAATCTCTACAGCTTATAAAACAGTGCTTAAAGCCAAACTCTAACTCAAAGCTGGCATTCTGAAGAAACGAAGGGTCATAGTTTCTAGAGGAAGCACAGTGCAGATGGGTTACTGCAGGAAGAGACTAGAGAAGGGGTTGACAAAGAAAACAGAAGAGGATGGTTTAGATGCAGTGAACTGTTGTATCCTCCCCACAGAACCACACTTTTGAAAAAGCGTCCCAAGTGCAATTGTTGTTTTGATCACACAGGAGAAGAAAGATAGGAACATTGCCACAGTGGGAAAGGGGAACATAAGGGAGAAATCAAGAAACTGAATGCAAAGCAGAGACAGTAGTAGCTATGACCAGCAACATTTTGAGTGTGTGCAGTGAGATAGTTAAAAGATCACTTAGAAGGGCTACCTGATGAAATGCAACTGTTTGAACGTTATGTGATAATATCTTATGTGTATAATTCCTTTCCCTGAATCCAAGTTTTTAGACATCACAGTATACTAACTTTATAAGATGTGCAAATCTTGAAAGGACATAGCAAATCTTGTGATAGTGCTGGCTACTTAGTAAAACACGAGGTCAGTGTTCACGTTGGCATCTTCTCAACACCCCAGCCAGGCTGCTGCCCTGTATCCAACTCTTTGTTTTCTGTTCTACTGCTTGGCACCCACCTCAATCAGCCTAAGTGATTCCAAGTACTCTCCTAGCAATGTTATAATTCAAGAACTTTATCATTGTGCCTTCTTTCTGCAAGCAGTGCCCAGACGAGATCTTTGGCCTCTGTAGAAGTCCACAAGGAAACACAGGATTCAGAAATGTGATTATTGTTGTGCCCAGCAGCACAGGACTGCAGTCCTTGATTTAAGCAGATATCACGCAAACCTGGTCATACGCCAGCACTGAAATGGTGGGTTGTTATACAGTCACCACAAGTGCAAACCAACATAAATACAGTCTCACAAAGTACCTGCTCGCTGTAGGAAGCAGAGCGGCTGGGGCAGGGCCACAGTGTGGGCAAAGCGTTCACCTGAACAGAGTTCCTATTAGAACATTGCTGTGGAGTAGGCTTCTAATAGGACCACACACTTCCACTGATTGCTACATACAAATATATATACTTACTGTGTTGTATAAATGAACATTCCAACATAGATTCAGTACTGGTGAGAACTTCCCCTCCACGTAACTTTTATCTTGGTGTAGGTTTATTTCCTTGCAGCTGAACTAAGAAAACTGTCCTTGCATATTCCACATTGGAACGTTAGACTATAATTTGACTGTCATTATCTCCTTCTTTAGATGTAATACATATTTTCCAAGATGTAACACAAATCTTTCGGGTGGGCATACATCCATCTCCTACATAGAACATATATTGCACACATATAGAGGAGATATTAATGTATCTTATGGCGAGCTTTTGAGATACCATTAGGTATCTCCTGAGGACCTTGACAAGAAAGAACAGTGCATTGTTCCACCCAGTACAAATATATATGTAACATATATGAAAAGTTTTCTCTGTGGAGAGGGAGGGAAGGTGGGCACAATAATCTGAGTGTGCTTGTGCGCTTTCAGGGTCCGAGCAACATCTCCTTGAAGGAAATGGCACATTCCCACTTCCAGAACCTCTTCTTGCAGAAGGAAGTTGTGGCCGAATGCCCCTGTCTTAGGGCTGCAGTGAAGTTGACAGTAGTGTGCATACATGACCACTGTCCCTCTGGGACTGTATCCCAGGGGGAAAACACAACCGCTCCTCCCTCCTGGGCCTCCATTCCAAGGTGCAAATGTGTCTGCTCTGCCTCTCGGACCTCTATATCATTGTGTATACGTGACTGCTGTCCCTCTATACCGGCTGTGTATGTGACTGCTGTACCTCGTGGACCTCTGTATGAAGGTGTATACATGTCTGCTGTCCCTCTGGGCCTCTATACCATGATGTATACATGACTGCTGTCCCTCTGGGTCTCCATACCAGGGTGTATATGTGAGTGCTGCCCCTCTGGGCCGCTATTCTAGGGTGTATACATGACCGCTGTCACTCCTGGGCTTCTATACCAGACTGTATACATAACCGATGTCCCCCGGGCAGCGCTATGCTGTGGTGCGTAGATGACCACCTTATGGGCGGCACCTCAGCGACAGAGGCAGCTCATGGCAGGCAGTTAGGTAGGCACCCACACCCCTGGACAGTGCCAGCGATCCAGGAGGACACTGTATAAAACGCCACTGGTAACCACGCTGGCAGACGGGCGATGATGATGATGATGATGATGATGATGATGATGATGATGATGATGATGATGATTAGACAAGCGAGAACACCAGCACCCAGCGCAGGCAGCGCCGCAGCCACCCCCAGGCCGCGCGCCGGGGTCCTCGTGCGCTTAAGAGCGCGCGGCGGAAGCGCCGCCCCCTCTTTGACTGGCGGCGGCGGCGGGTGAGCGGTGGCGGCGGGGCTAGGCCGGGCCCGGCGGGCTCCATCCGCGCCGCGCGCGGGGCATCGTGGCGGGAATGAGCACGGCCGGCGCCGCGGCGCGCCCGCCACCCCTCACCACACCGCTCTGTCTCTCTATTTGCAGCAGGAAGCCGGGCGGGAGCGGCCACCACCGGGAGCGCCATGGCCGAGGAAGGGTGAGCGGGGCCGTTGAGGGCGGGAGTGTCACGCGGGAGGACTCTGGTGGGCGCGGCGGGCCCTGGGAGCCCTGCTCGCCCGGCCGCGTGCTGCGTGGCGGGTTGCTGGGCGGCCTCGTGCGCAGGCCACTCTCCTGGCGTCCTCTCCCATAGGGGTACCCTCATGCAAAGGAGGAGGGAGGCGCAACGGGGACTCGGCGGCGGGCCTGGGATCTGCCTGACCACCTGGCAGGATCCTTAACGTGATAACGGCTGGCTATTGTGGGCCCGTGGCGAAGCTCCTGCTGCCTGTCACTGTCATAGCAGCAGGGACAGCAGGGTGACACGTGTTTTGTGTCTAGCATTACTGCTGGAGGTGTAATGGATGTTAACACCGCTCTGCAAGAAGTGCTGAAGACCGCACTCATCCATGATGGCCTCGCTCGTGGTATTCGGGAAGCAGCCAAAGCCCTGGACAAGTAAGTGTTGTTTTCCCTGAGTGGGCAGTGAGCAGCAAAGCTGGGAAAGGTAGGTTGTTGCATGCACAGTGCTTGCATTGTCTAGATACTTAGTTGAAAGTTTTTCCGTGCTTAGTTGTAAGAGATCAATGTTGTGCCATTAGTATTTCAAGGTCTTTAATTATGATGGTAAAATAGAGAAACTGAATTAGATAACCCATGAATAAGGGTCTCCAGCATATAAAGTTTGTTTTTTCATATGATCCTGGTGCCATCTGTTATGTGGGTTGAATGTTGTGAAGAAGATATTAGCGTACACCAAGGAAAATTTTCTAGGATGTCAGGAATCTTGTAGTGACTCTACTTAATGATAAAAGTTTTGAGTGCAGGGGCTTAATATGTATGTGTAAAATAATTGAATCTGAAGCTTTTTTGTAGGCTTTTTTAAACTAAGGATAATTTCAAAGTCAGTATAATCTACTCTTTATTTTTTGCCAGCTTTGTTTTTTTTTTCCTGTCGAGAAACTGTAAGGAATTAAAGAATTATTTAGAGATACCATGTGAAAACAGCATTTAAAATTTAAACTTGCTCTATACGTGCTAGCAGTAGTATACAGTTGCAGTCTGTGGTAAGATGAGGTAGCGTAGGCAAATACTTTTAGGAGTAGACTTAGTTTTTAAATGCAAAGCTACAGTGTTTGAATGATGACTTTCTATTTTGTCGGATACCCCTTCACTCCTCCGATGAGTGACAACAGTGGTCTGACAAACCTGTGCATTAAATGCCCCTGGATGAAGTGCCAAACAAGAGAGGAGGGAAGGAAAATTGGATTCTGCTGATTAGAAAATAGGTTCTAGGAGCTTTTTTGAGTAAGACCCAACATTGCATAGTGTGTGATTGGGGGTTGCTGTATGTGTAGGCTTTCAGTAAGTCTGCACGTGACCATCTTTGCTTGGAAGCTGGTTATGAAATGAACTGGTGGTGAAAAATTGATGGTGAAAAAAAAGCCATGTAAGGAAACTAAATATGTTTACATTGGTCACATTATATCAAATTAAACATAGAAGACCTATACAGCTCTCTCTGTTGTCAGGTACCTCTTTGATATTAACATTGTACTGCAGTGTACAGAGAGCCTAATTAGAATTGAGGCCCTGTCATAACAGCTTCTTTGGACGTAAGTAGAAAAGATTGTTCTGAAGAGCTTTTAACAGTTGGACATAATTCTAGCTTTTAATAATTTAAGTTCTAATGTTGAATTAATGTTATCTGTAAGCAAGTTGTAGATGAGTTGCTTTGTAAAAATGACACCTTTTTTTGTAGAACCTGGTGTTTGTGTTCAGTACGCTGTTTTCAAAAGACTTGAGAAGTAATTTAGTGGGATTTTAAGACACCTTCAGAATGAGTAGGTTCTGATAATAAATCTAACAGTGTTTCTAATTACTGTATGATGTATATAAAAATATAGAAGTAGATCAAAGCATACTTAGTATTTCAAATAACATATTTAGTATTTCAGAACTCTATAATCAAAAGCAAAAATTAAAACTGTTACCTACAAGCATGCACTGGTTCTTGTATTTTCTTTACTAAAGAGAAACTTAGCCTTTGATGTTAGTTTTGACAATTTTTGCCTCTTTTTAGACGCCAAGCCCATCTCTGTGTTCTGGCTTCAAATTGTGATGAACCTATGTACGTAAAGTTAGTTGAAGCACTTTGTGCGGAACACCAGATCAACCTAATAAAGGTAAGTATCAGAACTTCACATGAAGTTTAGAGGAATTGTTTGCAGTCTATTACTTATTTCACTTGAGAGCTGAATCTGTAAAGCACTGTGCTCCAATTTACATATGGCTATATGTGTTTTGTTTGGTCATGTCAGCAGTACAAGAAACTTGCCTTAAAATTTATTATTAAATAAAAACATAATTAAATCCATAATATCCTTAGGAGCTGTACAATGATGATATTTTGGCTCCCTCTACTGACACTAGTGAGGAAAGCAGCCATACGTTACCCAATATTTCTGAGAGTACAGCAGCTTATTTTGCTCAAACGAGTTATTTTATAATTATCTAGTCCTAATGCCATTCTGTGTGTCTCACAGGTTGATGACAACAAAAAACTGGGCGAATGGGTGGGTCTCTGCAAGATCGACAGAGAAGGAAAACCTCGCAAAGTAGTGGGCTGTAGCTGTGTGGTTGTCAAAGTAAGATGGTGCTAATTTTAGCTTGTCTTCTAAAAACAAGGAGGGAAAACATAGAGATATTTTAAATGGAAACTATCACCTAGAGTTCTTGGGACTTTAAATAGTTGTTATCCCTTGTTGGCAATGAAAGCCAAAACAGTGTTTTTATTTCTATTCAGTATTTACTTCTGTGAAATGTTTATTAATATTATATTTGTATGAATTTTATAGATTAATATTGTAATCCTTAAAGTAGATAGGCTCACTTGCTAGTCAACATTAAATAAGACTCTTTCTATTAAGGGAAGAGAGGAGGTTTTCACTGAAACATAAGTGCCAGTTATTCACATCTGCTTAACCTGACAATGTTTTGCAGAGCACATTTTAAGATAATGCTGGCAGAGTAAAGCCACAGTACGAGCCTTGCAGACTTTTGTTGTCTTTGAGGTCCCAACAGATGGCTACATCTTCCTAATAAAAACTAATAATCTCTGCATGTGTTTTAATACTTTTGTTACTCTTTTCATAAAAGAGTACATTACGTTTGAGTAGAGTACCCCTTTTTTAGGGATTTAAGAAAATGTAACTGGGAAATGTGATTCTGCGTGATGTTACAAGGGATGTGCCCCTGGGGAAGGTGTAGCCTGGGGAGGACTATATTTAGGAATGCCTTTAGAAAAATACTCTCAGAAAATGTCAATTGTCTTTTCAAACACAGGTTAGAGATTTTTGAATGGGTATGATAAAATAATATGATACTTTTTTTTTGTATTACAGGACTATGGCAAGGAATCTCAGGCCAAAGATGTCATCGAAGAGTACTTCAAGTGCAAGAAATGAATTGAGAAATAAATATTGAGCCTGATTCAGTGTATGTGTGTGTGATTGATGGGTGGGTACCTGTGAAAGTAAACCTTAAATTGCAAGAGTAGTAAGTTGAAAGGATTTTGTAAGATCTGGAGTCTTTCAGTGCTGTCTACTTCCTGAGAAGGTAATGTGGTGTCTCTGTAATCCCTAAAATGTAGGGTTCTGCTGTTTCCCTTTGCCTATCCGAAATGGAGAAGTGCTGAAACACCTTTGCCTTGCCCCTGCAGTGTTCAAGCTAAACTACTACAGTGGTTTCAGAGTAACATGTTGGGCAATTCTGAAGTACTGCTGTATCTATGATGAAAATTTGGCTCCCTCTACTGAAACATATGAGGAGAACTGCCTGAATCGTTACCCAAATCTTCTGAGATGCTGCAGTAATTCCTTAAATGCTATTTTAATGTATGCAGAGAATTTATGATTGTTGATTTTATTCACTTGCTTTTTTTGCACATTATTCACATTTTCTGCAGAGTAGAGCAGCTGGTTATGGAGAACGGGCTGGGACTGTGCAGTCTGAGGAGTTTGGAATATGCATCGAGGTCTTGAGCTGAGACTTGGTTACTGTTTATGTAACCCCTCTACTGAGACCCTTGATCACATGTGTATACTATGTGT
The DNA here is from genome assembly GCA_003342815.1 of Eudromia elegans. Taxonomy (NCBI): domain Eukaryota; kingdom Metazoa; phylum Chordata; class Aves; order Tinamiformes; family Tinamidae; genus Eudromia; species Eudromia elegans. The sequence continues at coordinate 3,587,534 of PTEX01000044.1, read as the reverse complement.
ATACTATCCCAATATTACGTATATAGTATCTCTTTTGCCCAGGGATTGGATGCAGTTCCTTACAGCTCCCAGGTTTTTGGCGCTATGACTCTCCTAGAAAGCACTGGTCAGGGTTGGGTGGTGCTCTGATTTCTGTCAGGATCCTGTATTTATTGCTGAGATGTGTTTGATTGTGGAGTCAACTACTTTTTTTTTTTTTTTAGCACTTTAGCTTAATATATTTAGTTTTGGTTTTTTCAGTAGAGATTTTAAGTGGTTATGCTTTTAATTCATGTCAAGCAGATATTAAGCATAAAAGGGCTCATAGTGTAGATGGAGAGAAGTTCTCACAAATGCAAATTTTACCAGTTTCTCCTCAGAGCCTTTTTTCAGTGTAGCAGAGACCACAAAAGTTTCATAGATGCTATTGCAATTGCAGGTCTTTTGCTGATCTACAAGACTTTCCTAAATGCTGAAAATGAAAATAAATATTAAATGGAGTTTAAAGCCTTTGAAAAACTTTCTTGTTTTCAATTGCGGCTAATAAGCTTGAATATTTTGTTCTTGTACATACAAACATCAAAATACACTGACCTTCCACTTACGTTGCATCTTCGAAGAGTTTTGGTTCCCTTTAGAAAACACATTTAAGCATGTGTCCTTCATTTTTAATGCAGTTGTTTGAAAATGAGTTCTAGAAAAGGTGTGTATGATAAGGTAGCAATCTGTTAACATTTATAGCTTTTCTTTGGCTCTTTTGTTTTATCACATTTAAATTAGCAAAGGGAAACTGGTTCCAAACTGGAGCTTAGTATGTGACCTTAGAACCTGTATACACCTGAATTTTACTGTCCGTAGTTGCATAAGCATTCCGAAAGTCACTCATGGTGATCAGTAGTCAACTATACAGCTAATAGGCCAGAAGAACAGGCTGCCTTGGTACCTTTTCAGGGAGTGAACTCTGGCTTCTGGGCATAAATTGTGCTGAAATTGGAACCACTTGGTCCCCCTCACCTTCATTGGGAATTTTGTTGTGTGAAATGTGTTGCAGTTGTGTGATGTGGGCCAAAGAGCTGCTGCATGGGAAAGCATCTTTGAGAAGTATTACTGATGGGGGTTTTTCTTGGTAAGAGTCACTTTGTGTGGGTTTTTTGTTTTGTGTGTGTTGTGGTTTGGTTGTATACACTTGGATCTCAGTTGTGGGACTTACTCCATGACTGCCTAGTGTGTGTCTAAGCCTAATGGCTGTAAGAGGGGTTTTTGTGCTAATTAGGGTGCCTCTTCCACATGTACCTAAGGTGTCCTGGTCAGGAGAGCTGCCCTTTGCTGTGCTGCATGCACAAGCTGGGGGGTCTTGCAGCATGCATTGGAAAACTGGTTTTAAAATTCAGAAACTGCTGAAAAGCTGTTCAAATTTGAGTGCTTGATCTGATTTCAGGGAAATGATGAGATAATGTTTTAAGTGGTGAAAGTGGTAAATGGGGGGGAAAAGAACATTGCTACTTTGATCTTTTTCCTCTTATAATAGTTGTGAAAATAAAGTGTAGTTACATACAAAATCTGAACTTCTAATTTTCAACTACAGGAATTCATACTAGCCATTGCTATTTTATTTTACGTAAGTGCCATCACAAGAATATAGTGCTTCATGCTTTGCAGTTAGGCTTCACAGATAGTTGGTGAGAGCAGGACTCACCTGAGCCCTCGGTCACTTGAACTCGTTCCCGCCTCTGCAGGAAGTCTATGTAGGTGCTGCTGGATAAAGATTACAGAGGGAAAATGAACCCAGGGAGATTCTAGTTTTCAGAACTAAGACAATCTTTGGACATGTGGAAACTGAAGTTATCTTGTGAGGTAGCTTGTAATTTGTCTGAAACATAGGACTTTATTTTAACAGAAATGACAAAGGAGAGCTAGGAAGTAGAATATCTTCTCAAATTTAGATACATTTTACTCTTACTACAAAGAGAGACATAAATGGGGTGCACATATTTACCTTTTACAGATCTATGATTATGTAAAGTTAACTTCATCTGCCTCCACGATTAGGAAATTAAATTCCTTAATTCAAAGCAGTAATGTTTAGGGGATTTTTGATAAAATTGTATTGTTTAATTGATAAATTTATCAATTGATAAATTGATAAAATTGTTTTAGCATGGAGAGACTCTAGACCTGAGACTTTTTTGTTGTTAAAGTGAGTCTACCCTTCTACATGAAACTTAATATAATTAGAGGTAGACACAAATATAAAATTCCAGCTGGCACAGTTTACTTTTTCTCATAAATCTAGTCTAATGGTCTCCGTAGGGTAAAGCACTGTAATACTAACCCCTTAATAAATTAGCCTGGACTGTTTCATAATTTCATAGTAGAGGAAGAAAGGTGAGGAAAATCTGTGGGAACAGAAAAGAAGCTTAAGAATTCAGAGGGATGTTAACTCTCAGATAATCATCCTAGGAAAGTGAAAAGAGAAAGTTTCCTCAAAGTCAGAATAAAATAAAGCTTAGCCTTTTTTTCCATAATAAAGTTCTACCAAACTTGTCTAGGTTTTATCTACTTTCATCTCACTGAACTGTTGGAAGTCTGCTCTATCTTTTGTCCATTCAGTATCTGAAGCTGTGTCCTTTCACCTTTCCTAAAATGTGTCTTGATGGAGAAAACATTAAAGGAAATAGGGTGCATTCCACGAACAACTCTGGAATTGTGACAGTATGTATCCCCTGTCTATGTGAGCGAGTTTCAATAGCAAAGTGGATTTGTAAAGTTGTATAGGCTGCATGTGGAAGTGTGAGAAGAGATTTTTCTCATTCTTGGTGTATATATAGTCCTGCAGAGAAGGATCTTTGAGAAGTCAGATATATTGCGTAAGAGCATGTTGATATTCCACAAGCAGTTCACCTTGGTGTTCCTAGCCCACAGGAAGGTTTGCAGCATAATCAGTTTCATTTGATTATGTTACAATAATACAGTAGGATCAAAGTCAGGTTCACATGAAATGCAAGTCAGACTTCTTTTTCCTGTGGATATATATACTGCTGTTTTGATTCTATTTTTCTGGCAAGAGCAGTGAGATTCCTTTTATATAAATATATATTTTATATATATATTCATAACTGTATATGGGAACCACACACACTAAATTTATAATTGTCTAAGGGTAAGAATTGTTAACACTGCAAATTGCGATATTTAGCCAAGCCATTTGACTCCCTCTTTATTGTATGTATATCCTTAAGGAGTGTTCTATATATTTTCAATAGCAATTTGGTAAGTAAGAGGTCAGCACAGTCTAGCTATTGAGCTTTACAGAATATTCTGCTTCAATTAAAATGTTAACTTCTTCAGTAGGAGAAAATGGCCTACATCTACATTAGCAATATGGTTTCTGTATTGTGTGTATCCAGTGGAATAGTGATCTGAAGTACAGTCTCTTCAAAGTGCATCAGCACACCTCTGGCACAGTTAAATTACTGGGAATTTTGCCATGGGCTTGAACAGACTAGCATATGAAGTGATGGGACGACCTCAATTTAGAGAAAAAACCCCCACTCACTATGGAGAATTGAGCATACTCGCCATCTCTCCCAAACCAGTTTTACTATTCAAGCAGGATTTCACAATTACTAGCTATTTTCTAGGGAGGTTGCTTACACATGCTGAGAGAAGCATAAATATTGAACTTTGTGAATTACTCAGTTACAGTAATATGCTCACAGTAAGGCTATCAGCTTTCAATGGAAATAGATCTATTTTTAATGAATGTTTGGAAAGTTAAAATAGGGATAGGCCAAAAATAAGAGGAAGTACATTGCTTTGTTTTCTAGTGCATGATCTTTAATTATGTTTTACATTTCCCAGGTTATGTATTAAGAGTCTTGCTCATTTAGGAAGCAATTTGATGGAACTTTTGAGGCCTGTAATTATTTGAAGTCCCTTATGTTAAGTGGAAGCTGTTTGTTGAACTACTTTCTATCCAAAAAATGTTTCAGTTCACCTCTTAAATATTAAAATATGTAAGTTCATTTTCATTGGTACTTGAAATGGTAAGGAATTAACTCTTAAAGTCTAAAATAATAATTCTCAGCGTTCTTGCTTTTCCAAGATTTTCATATGTATAGTTCACAGTAGTGAAGCCTTCAGTGGAATCACTTCAATAGCTGCAGAGTTTTGTATTTCCTCTTAATCATCATCACGTACAACTTGTTCCATTTAAGAAAAGGTATTCATATAAGGAGAGCCATGTACTGCAATAACAAATTTATTAGTGTTTCATTTTACACCGGTATGAATATTTATACTAGGGAATGACGATTCTATTTTCATGTCAAAGTTGCTTCAGTGGATTGAAACCAACGCTTCTTAAATAGATTTTTCCAGAAAGAGTTGGGTTGACATTTTAATTTTATGACCAAAATGATTAGGTTTCAAGTTAGAGTTTTGTAATGTGACCTTAGAATCCATGCAGCATCAGCAAGGGAGAACCGAACAGGACTTCAAACATTTTATACTGCCTGTAGTGTTGGCTTTTTTTTTCCCCCCCCCCCCCCCCCCCCCCCAGGGAAAATCCTACAACCTTTTTTCGCCTAAATGTATCTTCCAAAAAGTTGGGTTTGAATCCAGATTGGCTAAGCAGGATGAGTGGTCACTATTTCCCCTTGTATGCCGCATGACCGTTAGCTTATCTACCCCTCAGACTTTTCCTTTTAGATTAAGTAGATCCAATTTCTTTACATTTTTCTCATAGCATTTTAAAACATTTTTCTGTCAAACAACAAATATGGCAGGGCACTCTTATTCCATGCTAATTCTAGTTAAAAAGTAAGTGCGAATGCTCAGAAAATGTAGTGGGAGCCTGAGTGTTCACTTTAAAGACATTTTTTGCAGGGACAGATGCATATATGGATATATATTTCCCAGTACAATATTGCTGATATCTGTTGCAGTAGCACAAATGCCAGGGGATCAGGGCCTGTCAGCAGCAAATGCTGCAGAAGCCCTTCTGCCTCTCCTTTGGAGAACGTGGGGTTTTATGCATAGTTATTGAGATAAAAGTATATATTCTGGCCTTATTTAATGCAAAAAGTATGTTATAGCTGGTGACCACTCGCTTGACATAACAGATACTTCGTGATACAACACATTATATTTAACATTCTCTCTTTAAATAAGCATAAACAACTATTTTCTGATTGATGCTTTTTATGTGGACTTTCCTGCACTGTTTCGGCATTAGTTTGTGTGATACAACATAGATGCACCCCCTTGTGAATCAGTGCTGCTCTTATGCCCATTTTACTAAGGCTGCTGCAAATGCTGTCCCCAAAACACGCCTTTTTTTCTGAAGACTTCGCGAAGATCTCATCCACTGTGTGGCTCTGTGTATATATATATATATATCCATTTGTCAAACTTCCCCTTTGAAGTGGTAATAAGGATTTAAAACATCCCTAATGAAGTAATGGAGATACTCAATAGGATTTTTACTTTTGTGTTAGGGCACTGAAATGTATATTGAGCAGTGGAAGAGCACAAAACTATGGTTTAATTTACGTAGTCTGAAGGAAAGCAGAATAAATGGCAAATGTTTTTTCTTAATGGTTTCTAGCTTTAGACAGTTACGCAAATATACAGTTACATTTTTTCCCCATTGTAGCAGGCACATGTTTATTTTGAAAATCCTTTTAACAAATTGAGCAGTTGAATGTTTCGTGATCCTACACAGATTTATGTCATTTTCTCATGCATTGGGATTACTTTTGAATGAGGGCCCAGCTGTGAAAAATCTAAATTCATATCGACTCATTCATACAGCTGACCTATTGTAAACGATGTTCTACTTTTTTATAGAGAAATAAAACAGTGTTTTAAAGAAAAACATACAATTATCTGTTAGCTTTCAGACTTTGGAGGACAGTTGTTTCCTCCTTACAATTCAAAAAGTGCCTGGCTCACATAACATTATATAAGCTAGTAAAACCTAATTTGAAAATCCCTTTGTCTTAACAGGCACTTTTTTCCTTGTCTTCTGGTTCAAAAGCAGTTGGAGGGCCTTTTTATAGTATTTAAAGTATATAAGAGTATTTTGACCAAGATCTATGCAAGCAATAGAGCATTACACAGCATAGGGATACTTTCTGTAAGTAACCCAACCACACTTTTCTCAAATTTACAGACTGATACAGTAATTTTGGCTGTACCTGGTTGTCTTGTTAAAAAGAAGGAAAAAAAAAAAAAGTGCCTTTTCTGCTTTTTCATGTTACTGATTTGGCACAAAGCAAAGCTAGCAATAATATGTATCAACAAGGAAACTGCTTGTTGAAATAAACACAGATTGTTTCATTTATCCGATTGGCTGTTGATTACCTCCAGCTTGGTAGCTATGGGGTGCCTGTTCATGTTTGTTGTAACCTGACTGAGATCAGTGTCACTGTGATAAGAAAATCTTTTCTCCCCTTTCCCTTCCCCTTCCTTTTCCCCTTTCCTCCTTTTTTTTCTTTCTTCTTTTTTTTTCACCACAGCAGAGTGTGTGTCAGTACTTTACTGCGTAGTAAGTGTTCAGGCGTTCTTTTTCTAAAAACAATGAAGTAATAGGCATTTAGGCCAATGTCTCGACTGCCAAATTCCTTTCCTGTAAAATTTTACAATCACTTTATGAAACTTGAAAAAATGTGTTGTGCTGACATGCAGACAAATCTTTATTAAAGTAAATTTCCTGTTTTCTTACTCCAAAAAATTGTAATTCCAAGATGCTTCAATTTTCCCTTCTTTGTTTTTCAAACAGTTCTAAGACATTTTCCACAGTGAACAAGTTTAAATCGCCATTAAGCCAGGCCTTGTATTTTGAGGATAGAGTGAAAAACCCATGGCCCCAAAGTAACCTTCAATATTAATTGTATTGTTAGCAGCCTGTGTGTTGGATAACATAATACAGATGCCTAGGAGAGGTTTAGGAAAATAAATGGAGAGAGAAATGTTCCAGTTTTAGAGTGGATGTTTTTAGGGGAATAGAGGTCACGTTCTGTAGAACCCCTCTGGAAGGAAGGAAAGGGAAGGAAAGACTGTTAGATATCCATATATTTAAATGTGTTTGTCAGTACAGACTATGGTGTATATTCCTTTTTTCTTCCATTTATTTGAGTGGACAATATTCAAGGAACACCTTCAGCTTTGTTTCTTTCAAGGCAGCTAAAGGTAATGTTTATCAGACCCCAAAAAAAGCCTGTATGCATCTGGAATTTAGCAAGCTACTATACATCTTTAGTACAGACAGATTCAGTTCCCAGCTTCTGTAGAAATTCAGAAATTTGCTTCTCCGCTCAATGGGCATGTTTTCTATTCAAAATTTCAGTTGATTTTGAATTCCCTGACCTGTTCAAAGTCAACATGACAGTCTTTAACATTTCCTCCTGAGACCTGCATCTCTTGGTCCTTTTCTGATCAGTGTTGGCAGTAGCATCATTCTGTTTGTCTCTTGAGCCCGTTAGATGTCGCCTGTACTCCAGTTTTATTGCAGGTTTTGGCATCCCAACTCTTGTTTGCCTTTTGACGTTTCATATCTCTTCAAAGTGGTCCTTCAAATACAACTTCTACCAATTAGTAGCAATCTGTCTGCCTTTGTGCATCTCTCACTTGACCCTCTTGACAAAACCGTGGCGTGAGGCCATTCTTGAATGAAGCACGAGGTGTGTGTCTTGCATCTGCCAAGGTCTTTTACAATACTTCACTTGCTTTTTCATACTACTGCCAGTCCAGGAAACCATTGTGGAGATCCCGATGCTTAAACTTGCAAAAAGAAAACGAAGGTTGGGCCTTGAAGCTCAAAGCCATCTCAGTCCTGTTATGTCCAGCATCTTGTCTCGGTCACCTTGTGCTCCAGCCATGCACTAGCCATTCTCTTCTTCCTTGATGTGTGTTCCCTGCCATAATGGAGATGCATCTTCCAGCTTAACATGTGGGATCCTGCGTTCCCCAAGATATGAGTATGCGCAGGCAGGTGTTTCACAGCCTGCTTGTTAGGCACCTACCGAGAGAGGGGCCAAAAAACAACCTGGTTCTGGCTCATCTAGAAACTGTTCTTTCAGGATAACGTAGGCAAAACCACCATTTCCGTCTACTCCCCTTCTATGTATCTGTTCTGTGTTTGTAGAAAGTCCTGGTGTGTGCAAAAGGGATGACAGATTCTGTCTTACTGTTAAAAAAACAGATTAGGGTGTGTTGTAAATTTACACTGGCTTTAGGAAACCAAATATTAGGCTAGGATGTTGTCTGCAAATTATAATCAAGCTTGGAAGTGCTGCACAACTGTATCTCATGAAAGAGACATTTTTTTCACAGGTGATTGCGGTGTATGTACAGATCACGTGCCACTGAAATGTCTGTCTTCCACTTGTTTGTAAAAAAAAAAAGCACCCAAGACATATAGAACAGATGTTTACAATGTTATAATACTAACTGAATAAGGGGCTAGTGTGCTTTCTTCTTGTGAGCTTAGTACTAGTTAATGATCATCAAGCAAAATTCAAATGTGTACAAGAATAAAGCAAATTCGAGAAATGGGGAAGGATGGAGGATGACTGCTGTATGAGATTTCTTGCGTTACTGTATAAATGAATGTGTAGATGTATGTAGATGAAATTAGACAAGTTTTCTTATTCACATGCCTGTGTGAGGATTTGTCTTCTGCCTTCAGAGTGAATTAACCCCAAGGAAGTCTTTGTAATAAGATCAGTTTTAGTGGTAATATACCAGATCACAGAAAATGTCTCTTTAAACATAAATGACATACATACATAATTTAGTCACAACTTCTAAGCCACTTTAGATTCTCTTGTCTGATGTGAAAAGCACTCATGCTTTTATTTCTGTAAAGTTTCTGTGTTCCTGGAGAGGAGCAACTTACCATAAATATTAACCTAAAAAAGAAATCCTTTCCAAAGAAAGTTAATTGGAAGGTGTGTGTTTCTTCTGTTTACAGTGGTGTGATAACACTCTTTAAAAAATGCTGTTTGGATGCTATGAGTGATTTTGCATATTTTTCAAATAAGAAGAAAAGCTTTCAGCCAAACTGGCCTGCAGTCAAGAAATAGCCAAGAATTGCAGTGGCTCTCCTTATTCCCTTATGATCAAGTCAATGACATCACTGTTGGTAGGGCTGGGATTGCCGTATATGTCAGTGTCACTGGACACATTGTAATGGACTACATTAAATATTTTAATTGTTTGAAGTTTTAGTTAAAGCGTCATGCCTGCTTCTGGGACTTTTTTTGGGGACAGGGTGTTTGATGGGTTATTTATTTTTTGTTGCTGTTGTTTTTAACACCAGTTAAACTCTTAAAATATTTTCCTTGTGAATTTTAAATGTTTGCATTCACGGCCTTGAATTGCGATGATAGAGAAGTGAGGGGAGCTGGGCTAAGGAGTGCTCTTCCAGAAGATTGTGGGAAGGATTGCTTGTGCTGCAAAGGGAAAATGATGGGTAGGTAGATAGATGGTCGAGGTAATTGATATGTTGGGGCAGAAGCAGGGAGAGCAAGAGATAACAGGAGTCTAAGCATTTAGACATGTCCCTCTCCAGAATTTGGAACTGGATTTAGAAGGTGCTGTGCCTCTTCACCATTGCCTTCTTGATGATAATAGTGAATTAAGTGCCAAAATTTGTTTCCTGTTCTCCTCCAGGACTGGTCCATAGAGAGGACGAGAGTTATGGGACAAAAGAATTCATCGTAGGAAGGAAAATGCATGTGCACATACAGGAACATGCATAAGCATGCACTGTCTCAGAAGAAAAGTGTGCAGCTGAGCACTCAAGCTAATACTAGGAAAAAATCTTGATATAACTTTAATTAACTTCGTTGACATATATATTCTTTGAGCACAGTCATAATTTTTTTTCCTATGTTTCTCTTATGTAATTCAAAAATAAAGCAGACCAATAGACCCTGAAATGATCCAGGTCTGTATTGTGAAGAAGTAGAAGACTGTGGTATCATGGCTATAAATGGTGTTGTACCTTCTACCTCTGCAATGAGTTCCTATGCAGGAGTGAAGTCACTTAGGAATGGTCACGAAGGAGAGTGGAGCCAGTGTCTTCATTTCTTGTGTACACCAGCTTCTCTGTGGCTTGTTTGGTAGAAGTAGCACACTTTGTAGGATACCTGAGCATTCACAGCTATTGGAGTTTTGTTTTAAGCATATAAAAAGTCTCAGACGAGTTACTCTAAAATGATGGATGTCTCTAGCTTGTATGGCCTAATTTACCAAAGTACAGAATGGGGACATCATTCGGTTCAGGAGTGTCGTGGAGACTCAGTATCACGTGAGGTACTTTACTAGGGATATTTAAGGAAAGCTCATGAGGACTTTGTATTTGGATGCTGCACATTTAGCAGGCTGTATGCAGTGCATATAGCTGGGAAAATGAACAGACTGCTTCATGTATTGCTAGGCATGGCACATAGGCATATATACGACATCTGTCCCGATCAAGGTGAATTGTGGGAGCTGAATATTTATTTTAACGTAGCTACTACCAGTTTAATTCACCCATCCTTATTTATTTATTTATTTGTTTGTTTGTTTGTGTGTTTATTTTCTCACAGTGATCATGTCCACATTGAGGTGTCCTATTTACGATTTGAATGGAGGAAAATAGGGGATGGGTTTGGGACTCTACGTGCTCATTTTCTTTACTTCTGGATTGACTGAGCTTTGTCCCTCAAGCACAGTGCCCTCTCCTGCCAATTCTCAACAGGGTTTTTATTCCCGATTTAAGCAGAAGATGGCACCATTGCTGCAGCTAAAAGGGCCATACCCAGAGGTAGGGATCCCGTCTGCAAAGCTGCTACCTCCTTGCGAGCGGAGTTATAGGAGCAGGTGCTGCGCTGATCCCATCAAGCTGCCTACATAGGAAACAAATGTGGAATGAAACTGTTTAATACCTTTGAATGCTGTCGATTTCTTTGCATGTTTTCCGGCATTGTAGCCTTGTAAAATCCAAATGAGTCAGATGTTTAGACTTTTACAGGATTTAGAAATGTGTTCATATAAACCAAAGGACTTTGTAGTACAGCTGTGACTCCTTTAATCTTTTTTTTTTTTTTCCTCAAAGTTATGATGCATGGGGCAAAGCTATTGTCTGTTTTCTTTCTTTCACAAAGATACCTAATTTATTAAATAAGATGCAAACCAACCAAAGGTTGGGGGTATTATGTTTGAGCAGTCAGTTTTAGAAGTTCACTAAGTAGTACTGCATATCCGACCAGCAAACACCAGTGTCAAATTAGGCATGTAAGGCACAGTACAGACCTAAGATAAGAACCAGGGTAGGTGAAGGTATTTTCTTTCCACTCCCTCAAGCATCTGATGTATTACAGTGTTCAAAGCATTTCAGTGTGCTTATATTGTATTCACACATATGCAATGTATTTGAAACATTCCTACCAAGGAGATTGTGGTAAAATCTGTAATGTGCAGCTTGCTGGGTTTCATTGTAAAGTAATATAATCTCCACATGTGCGAAGGCCAGTGCAATATTTTATTTTTTGCTTACCCCAGGGAATGTGATATTAAATTTATCAGCTGAAATATTTGAATGAGAACTCATAAATATTTCTGAGGTGCATCAATGGCATACACAGGGAGGCAGAAGACATGCAGCACTGAGTGAAGAGGAAATAGTTTTTAGTTTTTATTCTCCTCTCTCAGATAACATAACCGTACCTTGGCCGCTTCTGGAGTCCTGGTAAATCTTCTCAGTGATTGAAAACAAATTTTAAATTGGGGAGAATTTGTTAGTCAATGATTTTTATTGGTGACCATTAACTCCGGTACCTGGAAATCATATGCTGCTCCCATAGTATACAGAACTCTGTGTCTTTGGGAAGTCTGCTCTTCTCCCCACAAAGAGAAGTGGTGCCAGCATCTGAGATGTTGGCATGTCCATTCTACCCAGCGCACTGCGGCCGTAGGCACCCTGCGCTCAGCAGCTGAGCAGGCTGCCGTTAAACCTGGAGCTGGGAGTCTATGCACTACATCAACACAGGCCGACCTCTTCCAGGGCCGAAGGAAAACTGTGCATGGTGGTATCCCATGTTGTTGGGCTGTTCTAATCCATTGCCTGGAGTTAATTTGGGTGCCTCCAACATAACTCTGCAGTGATTTAGAATATAACAAATATCCATGCTGAGCTAGCAGCCCTCCGTGAACAGGGGCTCAACGTTCAGCTGCAGCCGAAGTTGCCCTTACCAGGAAAGGCGCTGAGAACAGGAGCAAAGACATCATTTTGCCTTGCAGAAAACCTCCGTGCTTCCTCATCCTGCACACACCTCTCGGGAGCATCGCTGTTTAAAGAAGGCCAAGAAGCATAGAAATGCACACCTTAAATTATTAAGGGGATATAAGAGCAGCCTTATGTTATCACTTTATTTTGGAGAAAAGCCAAAGTGAAAATGTGGTTGAGGATTAGAAAATAAAGATACTAATGCAGAATATGAATGCAAAACTATTATTTGCCAAACCCTACAATACTAGATTAGGGGTCACGCACTGAAAAAAATAGATAATTTAAACCAGGTTTTTAAAAGTACCTTTTTACACAATACAGGTACTGTTAGTAGTATGCAGGACCTTTTCCTTTGGCATCCTGAAACCAAGAGCTGTGGAGACAGGAGGAGTGTGAGGAACAAACCTCAGCTCTCCCTAAGTCGCTTCTCCGACCGTCTCTGTGGAGACTGAATGCTGGGCAAGGGGGCCATTGGTCTCAACTTCTGGGGCATTTCTGATAGGAAAGGATAGGAAAGACATAATTTAAAAGTGTCAAAAGAGCTCAAGTGGGTGCCTAGAGCACCTTGTGCTTTCATAATGTCTCTAAAAAAAGAAGGGAAAGAAAAGACTCTGTAGCACTCTCAGAGGAAGCATGCAAAGCAAAGCTGGCAACGTTAGTCCTTAGGTAGTCAGGAAGCTTGGATAGCTACAATATTTTTACTCAGGAAAAATATTTTTTCAGTAATCTGCTTCATTAGAAACTGACTCAAAAGTAAAGGCTAACATAGACTGAAGGTGGCTCAGGCTAGTAAAATGTGAAAGAAGCAGTAAGCCTTTTTACTCCCACTTATTTGGGAATGTTAGAAATGTAGACATACCTAATGTCATTCGCCTTCTAGACACCTGCTAGATAATTGCTTTTAAAAGCTTAGACTTTGTTTGCTCTGAGGTTTGCTCAGGTTTTGCAGTGGTCTCAGCCTCTCTGCCTTTGGCATCTTGGGGGTTGCATTACCGTGATGACTTTGCTTGAAAGTACTTATGGAGGCAGGTCAGAAAATGAAGTTAGCGCGGGATAGATTTTGGAACATAACCTCCATTGCTCTGGAAGTGTATTGCCTGTGTATACCAGGATGTGCTATTTCCAAATAAGGGCATTTTTAAAAACATATATATATATATATATATATTTAACTCCATAAAGTCTTTAATCACTCAGATCTGCCTGTATTAGAAACCTGCTCTTTTGTCACTCTCCAGGATATTTCATGAAGCAGATAAAGTGAGCTGGCACATTTTTTTTGGTATAACAGTGAGGGAGCTCTTGGCACTTCAGAACATATTCTCTCTTTGATCTAAAAGAGCCTGTGTACATTGACTTCTCTGGCACACCGCAAAGTTCACCAGTTCTCTTAAGGTTTTTCTGAGAGGAATGGAATAGTGAAGGTGGTGAAAGGGTGAGTGGGGGCAAGGATTTATTTGTTTTTTCTTTCGCTTAGCTGTTGTTGGCTTGAGATCTGAAGAGTGAAGCTAAATTTGTAATTTGTAAAGACTGTATTTTAAAATATTTGCCAGTTGCTCCAGATAATAAAATACGGATTTTTGTCCAGAGGAGAAAGAACAAAAATAAACAAACATGGATCTTTTTCACCTAATTTATGATCTGCAAATACAGTTCCTCCTCAACCTGCATAATTAACAATCTTCATTTAAGAGCAAGCATCTCAATTACATCTGCTATTAATAAAAAGCCATGAAAATGTTTTTCATAATAGGAAAAAGAGAAATTGAGCAATGTAGGCTCTTCCACTATTTGGACACTGGGCTTTTAATCCTATTACAGCCAATATATAAAGTGACTCACCTTTAAAATCATTGTCTGATATAGTATACAGACTTTAATGGCAATTGTCCTTATTCATACCAAGTTTATATCTACTTAGACCTTGTTTTCTGTGCGGGCAGTCTATGATCAGATACTACTAGTTCCAACAGAAGTTGGTTGTGATACAGCTGCTTTATTTTTCAACTATGCAGACATATCAAGAGAGATTAGAAAGTGTTCTTGTTTGTTTAAAATGTTGCACTCGATTAACATAATTCTGAAGCCCCATATTCTTCTTTCAGAAACACTTTAGGGCTAAACCACTTACATGAGATGATAGTTGATTCCCCAAGGATAGGATGCAGCAGGTCTGCGTTAAGCTTTCTGTTCCAGCTTATTACCGCAGCCTCCACAATGTGTTTTCACTAACCGAACAGCGTGATAAACTGAAGAGGAGGGTGTGTGGTTTAAGCGTTTGGCAGTGGTTCAGCTGGAGCTGCTGTGCCGAGCTAGTGGCAGAGGTTCATTAAGTGAGGTGTTCTTTCGAGTCTATCATGTCTCAGCTACTTTACAATCTCCGGAGGGTCCAGGGCAGAGTTTGTATGAGCTGTGCCTTGGTGTTCACCAGATAGAACATGTACTGCAGATGTTCTGGGCTGCTCACCTGAAGTTTGTGATAACTGCAGCACATGGTAAGGTTTGGATGATTTAAATATTAAGTCTAGTGTCTTATTTCTAAGGCATTTTTGTTGCATGAAGCAATAAATTCAGTTCTGTCATCATTAGGCAGGTGTTTATACGTACTGCAAGACTTTAACCTCTCTCCAGGGAACAAGATACTTTAGGGGTCTATTCCACTGCTCTGTGTTTGCTTTGCATCTCTGGCGTGTTCCTGGTTCTCACTATGCCAAGAGCCTCAGCATGGTTTAATGGCTGGGACACAGGGCTTGAATTATTTCCTAACTTCACCACTGATTACTGTAACACCTAGAGCAAATCTGTCCCTCACCTTAGCAGCTACCAACGTATGGCAATGCTGCCCCTTTTTTTTTTTTTTTTTCTGCTATGTGTTTCATCTACTTAGACTGGAGGTTCTTTAGGACATAAATTGCTTTGCATTAGAAGTATGTATTGTGATCCTACTCTTGGACGGCCCTGTATACAAAACCACAGTCTAATAGTAATGATGGAACAGAAATTTTGTCTACAGCATATGCAGTAAAGAATCTTCCTAATGCAAATGACTTACCACCAATCTGTAGTTTTGTACACTCATAAGTAATGCCAGCAATATATATATGATTGCAGCATGACTACAGCAGGATTTGAGTTTTACACAATCACAGCATGGTTGAGGTTGGAAGGGGCCTCTAGAGATCATCTAGTCCAACCCCCCTGCTCCAGCAGGGTCCCCTAGAGCACGGGGCACAGGGTGGCATCCAGGCGGGTTTGGAAGATCTCCAGAGAAGGAGACTCCACAGCCTCTCTGGGCAGCCTGTGCCAGGGCTCTGTCACCCTCACAGGCAAGAAGTTCTTCCTCACGTGGACATGGAACTTCCTGTGTTTCTATTTGTACCCATTACCCCTTGTCCTGTCACTGGCCACCACTGAGAAGAGTTTGGCCCCATCCTCTTTGCATTCTCCCCTCAAGTATTTGTACATGTTGATCAGATCTCCTCTCAGTCTTCTCCAGGCTCAACAGGCCCAGCTCCCTTAGTCTTTTCTCCTACAATAGATGTTCCAGTCCCTTAATCATCATCTTTTGGAAGTGTGTCAGTATGTAACCTTTATTTTCCTAAAACAGGTTCCTGCAGATGGTGAGGTGGCTTGTAAGTGGGTTGTGAATTAATTGTATTCAGCTCTACCAAAATCCTATACATGTGATGTCACTTCTGTTCCTAATGGTTTCTGGAGACCATTTCTGGCTGCAGCAGTTCCCAGGTCTGAAGGCAGTTTGGAGTATTTGAATAGCCTAGAAAAGCTGGAGCCAGCTCGTTTCTGGTTGTTGAGCAATGAAATTTTGTACTGACTTCTGGTGAAAATTGCTTGGAAAGCCATGAGAATATTCACAAAACGGGGAACAGGATGAGAGTAAGAGCCTCGGACATACTCTGAGAAGAGATCTTAGAAGTTGGTTAGCTCTTACCTTCAGAAAAAATGACATCAGGGAAAAAAATAGCATTTCTGGAAAATTTTGGATCCTAGGAGAAATATCACAAAGAAAATCAGCACTGTTATTGCAAGATAATTTTGGTATGATCTAAAAATTTCAAATAGCCAGGGTTTAAAGGCAATGTTAAGACAATTATCTCAAGGAATTACAGTCAACTGAAAAAAAAAATCAATAAGCAGTTCTAAGTAAACTTCTCTTACTTAGAATGTAGCACTCTAGAATAACATTACAACAATCAGAAAAAATGAAACATACAGCTCTAAACATGAGCTAATTTCTATATGCATAAAATCAAGAGAGCAACAAACATTTTTACCAAGCAGTCAAATTAAAGTTTTATCTTAGTCATAGCTGTATTTCAAGAGAATGATTCCACTAGATTAGGATACTATTCTTATACCCTCAAACAGCTACAAAAACATAAAATGTATTAGTATAATACTTGATGAAAACTTTTAGTGATACAAAGAAAAAATCTGTACTGTTGTTGTGCAACTTTTGGTTTGTTTATTTAAGGAAAATTACACCCTAATCTGAAATTTATTTTTCCTGGAGACTCCAGGTAGATTGTTTCATTATCTGAATCCTTTGCTGCCTGTGCTCGCACATGCACTGAGTCTCCTTCCCTCTCCCCCTGTCAGGAAGGCAGCATGATATCCCTGAGGAGGGCAAATCCATGTATTTGCAGATGTTCACGTTGTCCCTGTGCCCATTGATTGCTTGACTTTAATAATACTTTTGTCACTGAGTTCCACACTCATTTGTGCTTAAAAAAATCTAGGAATTTAGCAGCTTTAAATATGCAGTACTTGGCTATATTTTTATTCTAGCAAGCAAATGCCCATTTTATTAGCTGTTTGGTGCATTAGGAAGTTTTTGTCCCACTGATTTTTACTGATTTATTTTCTGAACTATCCAGCCCTTTTGGCCTGTCTACACAGTTAAACCAATATTCTTCTCTGCTGAAGGTCCCTGGCTGTGCAGTTTGGAATACAAAAATGCCAGGATGGGGAGGAGAGGAGGCAGGAAAGGTCTTTAGTGGGTACAATCCTGAACCAGAACTAGGGAGAGAGAGGTTTCATTCTTGATGTCCAAGTCATTTCTTGGGACATTGATTTTTTTCCCTTTGATGACTGTCTAGAGCAAAATGCATAAGCACTTCAAGGGACAAAATGCCAGAGTTGCTGCGTGCTTTCTTCTGTAAGTGCCCTGATCTCTCCCTTATTGTCCTGTTTCTGACTTCAAGACAGGTTCAAACCAATCTCTTATTGTTCATGACGCTCCTTATTGTCAGTGGAAAAGAATGGGATTACCTTGAAGTAATTTTTTAAATGATGGGTGTAAGAAGGTACCTACAGCTTCTCAGCAGCTATAAAGGCAGCCCTATGAGGACTGACTCAGATATCTCTGCACCTCTCTTGCTAAGAGCACAGCTAACACACAGGCTATTCATACCTTGATACGAGCCAACTATTAAGTAGTCTCGCCTTAGCATGATGCAGAGATCCTATTAAATAAATCCAAGCTTCATTATGATCCAGAAGTTAAGCAAGGCTGGTTGAGTTTTGCACTGGTCTGGCACTCTCAGTGACGTTAATGGAGACAAAGGGAGCCAAGTACAAAACAGATGGGAAAAAAGGCATGGAAACTTGGCAGGGCTGCTTCATCTGGATGGTGGGGTTCAAAATAATCCAGCGAGTGAAACTCTCCAGATCAAGGCATGTGGTGCAGGGAATCAGAAGGCAGCTCTGGTTCAAATTGTGAGCCACATGAAGGGAGGAGGAGGAAGGCGCTGATGTGGGTTCGTCAGGCTGCTGTGACCCTCTGAGGTGAGAGAGCTGCCCTGGTTGCACTGGGCAATGCTGGTTGCAAAGCAACCTGTATAGCTAGACCCATGCTGGAGATCTGTGCTTGGGGTCTGCCTTACCCCGTCTCCACGTGCTGCTTCCCAATTAATTTATTTTAGAGGGATTCATTTGTCAATCTTAAGCTAAACAAATTATTTGTAGCTGTGCTGAAATAGTGATGCTCTAAAATAAGTGGAAAGCAAAGGAAAATGGGAGAAGGAAAGGACCCAAAGAGATGAGACATCACATTTGACTGACAGAGCTGAGACCAGAGGATGGAGGTCTTCTGAGTCTCTGTTCACAATGCTGCACCTTCAGCTGCTAAGAAATGTGTGTCCACAACAGTCTTAAAATATCTCCCAAATCCTCCTGGTGTTATTGGAAATTTGTTTCATTAGTGGAGTATTTGTATAGCTTTATGAGCAGGCTCCCTACCCTAGGGTAAAATTAAAGTATTAGTTTAGAAAACAAATATCAAAAATCTTCTCTACAGCTTTTTCTTTTGCTTGCCTTTAATATCAGAATTATTTCATATCTTTGGGGTTTTGGCAGAGCAAAGGCTATGTTCTATACTACCATTTATGCAATCACAAATAACATAACTATTAAGAGAAATTATATACAGAAAGAGTCACTGAGTGCAATCCAATATAATTAACTGTAGGACTGTATCTTCCTTTAGTGAAAGAAATCACTGAACTGACAATCATAAAATATGCATCCTTATGAAGTGATTTACCAGTGATTTCTCAATACTCAGCAGAATACATTATCATAACTGATACACACTAATTCTCTTGTTTATATGTGTATACAGTGCAACTTCCATTAAAGTGCCACTGCAGTTACAAAAGGGGCGCTGTAAAAGTGACCTGGTGGTCTTCCACATTTATTCTTTCAGTGACTCCAGATCAAATTTGCCAACATTAAACAGTATGCTTAAAAAAAAGTTGTCAGTGTTGCAGATTCCAGCTGGAATCAAATTATGTCCTTTCTGTTACACTTACAATGAAGATTATTTAATGACTTAGCTGATAATTTTACTAACAATTTGCTAAAGAGAATACAGTCTGGTTCCCCCTATCTTTCCCCCTTCTCTCCTACCTCAGTCTCCAAAGAACCATAGTAAATTAGGGTGTGAACAGAGGGAAAAATCTGTATAGATTAAATAAGTAGTATTTGGATGACTGTTCAGTTGGAAAGCACCACACTGAAGTTTTTCTGATCATTGTGATATTTTAAGGTTAATGAGCATTTACCATTGAGCATTTACCATTGAGCATTTACCATTGAGCATTTACTACACACACTAAGCAAGAGGGTTTGGGCATCTTGAATTACTAGGAAACTAGCTTTTTTTTTTGGTAGCTCTGCTTTCTTCTGCCTTTAGTCAGGAGAATTTTCATAAAAGCAATTATAAACCCCCTAAATCCCACCGCAGAATTTTTGGTCACCGTTGGACCTTGCCCAGCACCTACCTGAAGGTTCTTGCATTGAGCACAGTTGCTGCATGGCCTCAAGCCCCTTCGCTCCCACCCAGTCAGCTCTGGAAGATCTTTACTGGCCCCTGCACAGCTTCCCCAGACATAACCCCCTTGTCTGTATTTACATGCTTTGCACATATAGCTTTTCAGCTAAGGGCCTGGGAAGAGAAGAGAAGAAACACACCACTAATTAAATCAGCTATTCTGGTAAACGTACTTATACCAGCACAAGGTTCACCTGAGAGGTATCACTATGTCAGCTGGGTATAAACACTGCCAAACCTCTCAGGCCCGCAAAAGATTTTACTGCAGAGCAGGTCCTAGTTGGTTATAGCCAGAAGGTTGGTTATGTTGAAAGTTAATATTCATTGTTTCTGTTCTAGAGTGGGGTCTAAAATTACCTCAGCCTGAGCTAAATGGGCTAATTTGCCCCAATATCTCCTGACAGGCTTGATACACTGCTTGAGTTGAAAAGCGGTTGAGCTCTTCTTTCTAAGACTTTTATCTTTCTTTTCTTATGGTGTGATAAGCTCAACTTTGTAGGACTGCAGTTTCCATCACAGTTCTGGAAAAAAAACCCCAAAAAACCCAAAAAACCAAACTTATACAAGAGTATGAAGCTGTAAGGAAGAACACAAACAAGCAACATCTTTGGGTAGTAAGGGATGGCTTTATTCTGTTGTGCCGAAGCACAAGCCATCCAGCTAAACGGCTGCCCTGCCTGGTGCTCGAAGCGAGGCATGGAAAAAGTGTTAGGCCACATCCTCTTGCATGCAGTTGCACCAAGAAAAATTAAGTGCACAGATGAGATTAGACAGGGGAAGATTAAAGAGATCAACAAGGCACCTCAGGATATTTTTATGAGCACCCTGAGGACTCAAAGGAGTAGCTTGTCCTTCAGGGCAGGCACTTCATAAACATCATCTCCCCTTCGCTGTTAGCTTCTGTGCTAACACGGCTCAGAGCGTGCAGGTTGCAGCAGAAGAGCTTCCACAGTTTGTTGCCCTCTAATTTCACCTCCAGACTTTGCTGACTGGAGACAACGTAAGCACTTTCCCTCTGCCCCACTATATAACCAGGGGCTTAGTCAAAGCGGGAAAGCAGCTGGGAGCAGCCGAGAGTCATCCCAGACTGGTGGGCTGGTGTTAGGTGAGCGGCAGCTCACGGAAGCCCCTGGGCTAGTGGGGAAGAGGTGCAGCAGCAGGCTTTTCTCTGTGGCTCTGCGTGTGTGGTCTGTCAGAGCTGGTCCCCGTGATCTTCCTGCCGGTACTGGTAAATGTTTGCTCCATGCAAAAAAAGTCAAATCTGGAAATCTAATAGGCCGGGTGTTGCAGATCATAACCGTCCTACAGAACACCCTGAGCAGGGCCAGAGAACAGTACGTCAGACCTGGTGTCCCCAATCTGTCAGGCAGTGACGTGACTCATTTTTAATGATTTGTATAGACAAAATAAAGTTCCAATCAGAAGCACTTAGTAATTTCTTTCTATCCTGCCTAGAACATCTGGACTTTGATAAAAATGATTAACACAGTTACTCCTCTTCGAGCTAAATGGCAATGAGCTAAATGAGCAGAGTTAGGCCACACCGGGAAAATGTTTAAGATCATTTTTAAAAATGAAAGTTAACTGGGGATAAAATGAAGACTAATGAAAGCTTCCATTCACATGGAATCTATAGCTTAAAATGCACACATAACCAGGGGAATGTGTCTCATTGTAAGCTTCATTTAGAGGGAAATGCACATGTGGATCGGCCAGTCTGTTAATTATAATTAAATTAAAGGAAAATGTGATTGTTATGTATTTTAAACAATCTCTGGCTGTGTCACTGCTATCACTGTTAAGGCTTGGAAATGGAAAAAAAAATGTAAAACCACAGTTTTCACTGTTTGTCTGCTTTTGTACGCATCTGTTTAACTCCGTTTAGACTATGAAATTACTAGACTTGTCTGGTTCACTTTCCTTTAGGGGGAATGTAATGTTCTGGTTTTCACATCCTATAAAAGCAGTGATGCTACAAAATTACTAGGAAAGTGCTACAGTCCCTCAGTATAGATAAATTTAAAAGCATCTAAGATCTTTTCAAATAAGACCTTTTCATTTCTCAAGATGAGGAATCGTAACGAAAATAATCTACTCAATAAAAGAAAAATAAAGATAAGCTTTAATACAGTATTATCAGACCATTGATGAGGATTTTCAGTTATGCATTTAAACTCAAAACATCCCCTTAATAAAACATACAGTCATTACTATATGATATAATGTCTATAACCAGCTATGCCTAATAGGACTGTAATCCCATTGAGCTGCTGTAATGACATGAACCACAAGAGCAAAAGAGTGGTTTATCAATGTCAACAAACCCCCAGATGGAATTACACTCTTCTATGTACTGTTTAGCTGTATGCTATTCATTAGAGCTTATGACAGAAATTATGCCTTTATTAAAGAGGCACAGATGAGAATACGTGTTGTTGAAAGAGGCCCGTTTAAAGAGCAGAAATCATCTCTTGGCGCATGAGACCCATAGACATGTTCAGTGTGGGCTACGGCCTCCCGCACAGTGCTCTTTCTGGCCTACTTCTGGGGGCCTTGGGACTTGGATTCAAGCTCTGGGAGAACCAGAGCACCTCAGGCTCTGTGGCCTGTTCCTCATCCCACCTCCTCAGCTGCTGCTGATGTTGGAAGTCCGGCCACCGGCGGAGAAAGCGTGAGCTGGGGCAAGGCACTGCAGTGTTTTTTTCTGAAACAAACTATAATGTGCTAGCTAGGGAAGTCCTCTGTGACCAGCCGGGACTTCATAATGGATGTTGAAGGATATTTAAGAAATTTGGTGCAATTTCAGAATAAGTCAGCCAGATTCCAAAGTTTGATTTGCTCCCTGAGCAATCCTGTTTGGGATTGTTCTAGAAAAGGCCTAGGATAAAGACAGGAAAAGGAAAAAAAAAAAAAGCTTTCTCTTAGTTTAAAATGGAACTCAAAATAAAGGGTAGAGCAATGAGAGAAATGTGGTGCTAAATCATATCATATACAAGTGTTTTATGAGTTAGAACTGGTTTGGGAACCCCCCAAATATTTCAAAGGGCACTCTGTGGGTTTATCAGTGCAACATCAGCAATGCAGCAGCAGGACATTCTTCTCTGCAGATCCCATGGCTGTTTAATCCCTCGCGTCCTACGGGACTCGGTGGTTTCCCTCGGCACGGCGCTCACTCCTCTGCGTGTGCTGTGCCAGAACAACGCAACGGCGGTGCAAGGAAACCGGATCCACGCGTGGCTGAAATAAGGGAAACACCCTGTGAAATTCCCTGCTGCTGTAGCAAGGCGATTCCCGATGCGCATTTCTGTGGTACGCACTGCAGGTCGTGGGGTGGAGACAGGCAGCGTGTCCAGGGATGTAAATCCTCCCCCCCACAGCCCGCCTCGTATGTGGGCCTCTCCAGCTCGTAGCTGACGGGTGACCACAAACACGAGCCGCTGCCATCATCAGCAAGGGGGGTTTCTCCGAGCTGCTGACACAGCACCAGTCTCGTCATCCGCTTTCCTTCTGAGCGGGGCAGGCGCGGGGCTGTCTTTCAAACGCGCCGCCCGTGACCTAGCAGGCAGGGAGCAGGGCTTGCCCGAGGCTGCACGGTGGTGACGGGAGCCGGGCGCCATCAGCTCTTCCCAGAGGGTGGGTGAATTCCAGGTCTTTCTAAACGGACAATGCGGAAATGTTGTTCGTTCAAAGATACCAAGAGGTATTAAGAGTGATGACTGAGAAACCAGCCTGCATGCCTTGGATTCTTTTATATCAGCCCAATCTTGAGGTTGCTGTATTTCAATAATGCAGGTTTCACCTTATTGTCTCCTCAGAACTAGTCCTTTGGATCCTCCTATAAATTATCATGTAAAAATCAATTTTAAGGCTTTTGGCAGAAAAAAAAAATCAAAATTGACCTCAAAATTCCTCAGTTTGCAGTGTTTTGTATTTTGTTCTTTATTTGTACATTTGTGTTCCGTAATTCCTTGACATGTCAGTAGAGACACGTTTCAGGTTGGTAGATATACTGCCATAACGTGATAGTTGCAATACTTCACGCTCCATTTTTAAAATTTTAAGGCTGCTTAGTACTGACTGAGGCACTGTATCTTCTTGTTTATGGGAAATATTTCCTTTTCATCTTGGTACCTTTTCATACTAAGCATACATATGGCTAACATGAACACATATGAACATAGAAAACCACAAATGAAATTTAAAATGAAATCTCATTTTAGAGAAGAATGCTAATTGTTTTCCAGGGCAAATGCCACAAATGTGGAACTATTTGAGAGAATTGTTTTTGTTATAATTCAGAATTCAAGGGGGAAAAGAAAGAATTTAAAAAGAGCTTTAAAAGATTTCTGCAAATGTAACATTGTTATCTTCAGTAATGTTTCACAATGGGACTGAAAGCGAGAATAAAACCAGACATGACACAATCCCTTGCCCCGCTCACTGATCCCCTCTGAAATCTCCCAGTTCGGTTCCTGCCTGCCCATAGCTGGCGGGTAATTCTGGACAGAGCTAGAAGTAGCAGGTGAGAGGGTTAAATAAGCTTCTTAAGCAGTTTCCATCCTGCCACTGCCCTGTTTTAAAATCCCGGAATTACTTGCCCGGAGAACTGTTTATTTCATTATTAAAATGAGGCAGTAGGGTTCTCCCTTCTCCCACCCACGCACGATGTTCACGGAAGGAGAACTACTCCCACATGATTACAAGGCTTGCTATTAAGTGTGAACTTCATATTTAATTGTAATTGCTAGCAAAATATAATTTAACAGCAAAGTATGCTGAATTTGTAACAAAGTACCCCTTTTATTTGAGCAGGAATATGGATGCTGCCCAAATGTATCCGCATGGTTCCAATTAAGTGCAGGAATGTTTAATGTAAAACTCAACTTGATGAAAATAACTGAAGTTTCTGACAAACCAATAAATTGGAGTCTAGAAAGCTCTGCATATACAGTACAGGCAGGGAGGGGCAACACCCGCTGGGTCATCAATTTTGGTCAAGTCTTCCTGTTCGTTTATACTAAAATAATACTATATAGGTAATTCAATTTCTTTCCAGCTGTAAACATAGAAAGGAATGCTGTATGCAGATCTGACTGAGGGCTAAGTGGGGCTCCACGCTGACTCAATACCCCGTGCAATTTCCAGGCTGAAATTTTGAGAAACATTAAACCTAGAGTTGCTTTGGGCTTGCTTTCTTTTCTTTTTCCTCTCCTTTTCTTTTTCTTTCTTCTTTTCTTCCCTTTTTTTTCCAGGAGCTAGCACAAAACCAGTTGTCCAGAGCTGCTGGTGGTTAATTAGCCACCTCCGGAAGGAAGGAAGGAAGGAAGGAAGGAAGGAAGGAAGGAAGGAAGGAAGGAAGGAAGGAAGGAAGGAAGGAAGGAAGGAAGGAAGGAAGGAAGGNGGAAGGAAGGAAGGAAGGAAGGAAGGAAGGAAGGAAGGAAGGAAGGAAGGAAGGAAGGAAGGAAGGAAGGAAGGAAGGAAGGAAGGAAGGAAGGAGAGCTCTCACAGAGCTCGTGTTCTGACCGCCTGAAGGCTGCACGCAGAGCACACAGAGCATGCCCTCTGCCTCGGGCGTCGTGCTAGGCAAGGTTGCGCTTGGGGAACTTCCATTGCAGACAAGAGGATCATGATTTTTTTGACTTTGCATTGCTGCTATGACCAGCTAAGTGGTTAGGTGCCCCAAAATACTGTTCAATAGAACAGGATCTATACAAAGGACTGATGTTCAGGTACTATAACAATACCCATAGCACCCAAAAAGGGCGCATGGGGAGAGCGTGCTAGGAAATGATGTGTGAGCGAGCTTCCTTAGGCTCCTTTGAGCCACTCACCAAGCTCTACCTAAGCTGCTTTTTTATTCCTTAATTGCAAAATTGGCCTTATACGCTCATTTTCTTTCACTTCATTTTGGCTCCCGAGACTGTTAACTTCTCACGTATGTTTCCAGTACCAAGCAATCTAAGCTAGGCCATAAAGTGCTACTCTGATATGCATTAAAAGTAATCTTGCTTAACATAAATTGCCCTGTAATTCTGCTTATGCGTTAAGCTATTTCTCTGAATTCAGCTGGCCCCTTTTCTTAATGCAGGTGGATTGCTAAGGGCTCCCATGGAAGAGCTGTTTTGTTTTCCTCATTCCCCTCTCTCTTCTCCCTGCCTCAAAAAACAGCTTTGTAAGACAAAAGAAAAGCTGGCTAAGTCATTTACCCTTTCCTATCTATGCGCTCTGAGATGTGTTTGCACTTTCCGTGTGGCAGGCCAGGTTACTCTTGCCCTTTCACACAAGAGCAGACTTTAGAAGAGGACTTTGGAAATACCCATGTTTGCTAGAAATGTTCAGCTTCCTGCTCCTCCGACCAAAACAAATCAGGCGCTTGAGCAGAACACGATGAGCTTTCACTTCCCATCGTGGGAAAGACAATCTGTGCAAGCTTGGGAACATTGTTTGGTAGCTGATACTTGTGGGTCAGCTCAAAGTTATTGCTAGATACCTTGTGCTGTTTGCTTTAGCGGGCTGCTCCATCTTTTGCTGGCACTCTGTCACAGTCAGCATTTAAGTGTCCTTTTTAAGGGTGTAAGTTTTTGGTTTTTTTTCCCCCACAGTTTTTCATTTAACTTTATAAATTCAAAATGCTATCTCTTGGATCATTCTGAATTGCAGTAACAGAAATATGGCCTGAGTAATCAGCAGTGATTCAGGGGATCTAATATGTATTTAAAACTATCAGGATATATTGTTCTGTTTTCCCAGAAGCTTAATAATGAATACCCATAAACCTGGCATGCTTAGTATTAATCTCTGTAGGATATTACAGTTTGCACACAAGCCCTGAAGTACTTTTTCAGCAATAGCACCAGTCAGTTTGTGCCTTTTCCATTTCTGCTCTGCCAGACAGATCGGGCCATAAGCCGTATGGTATTTCGTATTGCACAGAGGCAGCAGAGAGGAGATAATGAAAAGGGAATAGCCCACATTTGTATCTTCCATTGTCAAAATAATATCAGCAAGCTCTGTTTATATAAGATATTTGGAAGGGATTTTTTTTGTTGGAATGGTACAACTTTAAATCGGCACTTAAACAAGAGTTGAACATTACTGTGTGCTAGTTTTACCTCAGAATCATGGAATCATGGATATAAATTTGTTCATGAAATTGAGCAGAAAGTAGCTTCATAAATAGGAGCAAGTTTTTTTTTTAAAAAAAAAAAAGACATTGAGGTTTGCACACCAGGATATGGGATGGGAATGGATATGTCTGGGTCCTGCTTCATACCCCCTAGGTCTGCCCCACCTGGTAGGAAGAGCACTAGGGGCTGCAGATACCCTGGGCAGGGGAAAGCAGTGGGGGCAGAAGTTGCCGCGCGACTGTGTTGTTCTTGGCCTGCAGCATTCCCTAAAGAAGGAGGCTTTTGCCCTGCCAGGCAGACCGTATCCTGCTCCCCAGTAGGCTAGTGCTGAGCTCAACACGGAGCAGTGAATTTCTCGGAGTCCTTGTGCCTTTCTGCGCACTCCTCTGTGAGAGCTGGGCGCACGGGATGAAATCTCAGCTCCACTGAACTCCCAGCAGTGTTCTCATGGACTTCAGAGTCATCATTTTCTGCAGAACACTGACACAACCTCTTTAATTTTAATTGATCTTTAATTGACCAACAGTCAATTGACCTTCATTCTTTTGTGTCTTCGCTGCTCCTTTCAATACTTTCTTCCAGTAGGCTGGCAGCAATGTCACAGTGTGCTGTTGTGACCCAGTAGGATGGAGTAGGTTCCCATCTGGAAACAGGTCCCAGCGTGGTGGGTATTTGCTTGCCTTAGGAGGGCCTTGCACCCGCCGCAGCTAAGGCCTGGGTCACGCAGCTAGAGCTGCAGCTCGATTTGCACCCTAAAGTCCTCTTTGCTTCCTGGTCTTGAAGGCTAAATGCATCTTTCATGCTTTCCTGGGGGCTTTACATAAATCTTTGGTGTCAGAGCAGAGTCCTGCTCTGCGCTGTGTGTGGGCATTCCCCACGGCAGCCCTGGGGCTGGAGATATGTGCGGCATTCACAGACCCGGTGTTGCTGCAACCGCGCTGAGGACTGATGTTAGCTAAAGCAAATTTACTGTGTGAAATGTCAATAGGTTTCACGCGCTTACATGCACTGAGCTAACGCTCGCTGGCTTGCAGTGCGATAAAGTAAGTTTCTCCATGCAATTTTGCCAAACTTGCTCAGTCTTGGCCTATATTGCTTTGCCTGTAGAGACATTTATACTGGACTGTTTAAACTAAGCAAAGTACTGAGAAAGTTCTTGGGAACCATCTTCCCTGGGATGATGATGAACAAAATGATCTGATAGATCTTCCTCCGCTCTACTCTTTATTATTCTGGTGTCTCCAGACCAAATCTGTGCTGGCCGGGCAGGGAATTTTGTGATGTGCAGACTCTGGACCCGACAGTGGCCAACCTGTGGTCCTGGCCTGTCAGCAGTGAAAAGCCAGCCCAGTGCGAGGACAGACCCACAGGGGACACTTTCACACCGCGATTTATGCGGCCCGCCCTGGTGTGCAGATGTTCTCCTGGGTACTGCCATCCCGGTGACAAGTAAGCAGCGTTTTGTTCTCATCAGGATTTCCAAATGTCTGCAATATTGGAGCAGGAGAAACTGTGTCTTTCTAGAGCTTATTTTTATGGAATGCATTATAAAAAGGGGTCCTTAGGAAATAGCAAGTCACCCAAATGCTTATTAAAATGACCTTAAGGTCAGATTCTGCCACTGTTAATCACAATAGCTGTACCTTAGTCTGTGAGCTTTCCCATTGGATTCAGTGGGATTACTTAAGGAATTCAGATACTACCTGATGGGACCAAAGTGGCAGACAGTCTGGCCCTTAATAATTGTAGCAGCTGTAATTCAACATGCCTTCATTTTTACTTTATATTTAGCTAGTTAAAGTATTTCACAGGAAAGTAATTTTATTTAAAAACCCCACATTTTTCTCAAAGATGAAACTGTAATAATTATTAATATATTCTGTCATTTTTTCAATGTTTTAATATATTTATTGTTGTAATATGAAGTCGTCTTTGCTGAGAATGTGTTTCTAGATTCAAAGCTCCCTTGGCTTTAATATTATTTTGATTATAAAAATTTACATGGTAGCAAAAATAAAATAAGTTTATTGTGAACTCTCCATGAAGATTTGCAGGCTTCACAAAGAGAATTTCCAGAGTTTGTTTGTGTTTCTATTTTACTGTAAGCCTCTTCTAACCAGTCGCCTGGTCAAAAAAGAAGCGAGCGACGCTTCGTGCTCTTTCTGCAATTCTAAATAGTGGACAATGACTTTATTCAGTGTCCTAACAGCTGCATAACGCACAATGGAGATGTTATACAATTCTGAATATGGATGGACAACCCACTTTAAAGGATGATTTGTATTTCCACAATATAAAGTGGTGAAAGCTTGTTTGCACCCTTTTATGTGCTGGGAGAAAGGGATGCAAGGTTTTGGGGTTTTTTTTCTTCTCCTCGCTGGAGAAGAAAACTGGAATTTGGCTTAGGTTTCACACTCCTAAACAGGTTCTTTTCAACTAGTTGCATAAACCTCTTCTTTAGGCGCTTGTGAGAAAGTTCTTAGTTTTGAGCATTAGTTCAAGTTGTTGAACTCAAGCTTGACCACAGCAAGAAGATATTCTTACAAACAATAACTTTTATTTTTTAAAGTGTGCTTTGTGCTTTGTTTCTTTTAAAGTCAGTAAATTTAAAAATGCTTAAATTCAGTATAATTCTACATCACACATCGCAATGTAAATGTGTAGGCCTTTATATCATGGGATTTGGGCTTTGTGCCCAATTTGCCCTTTGTTCAAGAGTGAACTTCACCCTGTCTGTGTAGTCTGTGTGTAGAATTATTCATGTCAGATGTTGAAACTAAATAATAATAATAATAATAAAAAAGATTCAACTGTAATCAAATATTCACTATGCAAATTTAATCCAAAATAATCCAATGTCAGTCCTCAAATCAGAAAATAAAAGATTTAAGTGTGCTTTCCTGTCTATTCCTGCTTATGTGGATACAATTATCAAGATGGTTCTGTTTTAACTTCTCTGTAATGAATCTGTATCATGGTTATAGAAGTAAAAATTAGATTTTAAAACAAATTTAAGTTTGAATGACATCACATGAAAAAACAGATTTTTTTTTGCTTCTTTACTTTATATAAATGTCAGTGAGCCTTGAAAGTTTCTTGGATATAAGGATGAAAAATCGGCTGAAGTATTTAGCTAACCAAGAATAATAATATATTGTTTATTATTTTTCTCAGTGTAAAATGTTTTCCTCAAATAGAAGGAGAACCAAAGATATTTCTTGTTATTCTGAGCATAAATTAGCCACTGTGAACCACTCACGGGCAGCTTTTGTGCTGAAAATACTTCTTCTAAAGTATTTGTACAATATTTCTCAAGAATTAGTACGTTTAGAAGAAAGTTGAATTCATATCATATTATACCTAGTAGGAAAAAGGAGAGAAATATAAACAGCTGTCAACCCCAGAAGAGAAAAATTCTGCATGATCTATTCTGTTTTTTGACAGCACAAGATTGGCTTTATTGCCTACTTATAAATGTTTTTGTCAAACACAACACTTGATATCCTGAAAGCTGAAGTCTATATTACTTTTCTAGAAACCTATTTTGTACCTCATACTCTGAGTAGCACTTTTCCCCCTCATTGTTAACTGTACTCTTCCCTTTTTGCCACCCATCGATACAGTGTTGTGTGTTTTAAGCATCACTTCCCTCAGTGACAAGCACAGTGTATCTTTTAAATGTTTGTGAGTTCTGTTCACCTCCGAAATAGCCAGTTGCCAAGTTCTGCTCGCTCTGCTCTTTGTGTTTCCTGCATGAGGTGCTAAACCTGCACGTCTTGCTCTTGAGCCCTATGATGGTGCACGCAGAGCGTGGTCACAGGGCACGATCCCTTCGCGCTTAGGGCTCTGCCAACATAAACACCAACGCTGGAGCTGCTCCGAACCATTCAGTCCAAGCATAATTTGGGGAGATGGAGCCAAGGTGGGGAATGCAAGAAAAGCAGGGGACCCCACTGCTGGACATTAAAACAGTGCTTAAAGTAAGCCTTCTGCTTGGCCAAATCCCATGTATTTCTGCTCACTACAGGGCTTGAGCATGCGGTCTGCTGCTGACGTGCCTTTGGGTCAGGGCCCTAAGGAGGATTGGTTGAAGTCAGCAGCAAAAATCCTTCCTCGGAGCATAGGGTTAAGATGTTTCCCAGGACAGAGAAATCCTTGGGCTTCTGTGTGCACGTAAGTGTGTGCAGTTTCTCTTTCCTCGGGCAAACAGTCCCTGAGTTTCCGATTTCATAGTTTGTGTGGGCCGGAAGCAAGAGATTATCATATTTAAATTTATTTACCTTATACTTGAGTCTATTATATTTCTTAATATTTTAAAATGTCATAAACATTTTTAAACGCTGAGGGCTGAATCACTGCAATCCACAACTGATTCCAGGGCTCAAGAAGCAAATCGGAGCAGCCAGAAAGGCCGCAGGCTCCCCGAAGGGACTCCCTCCCCATCCCCGTTGCACGACGCCCTGCCATGGCTCCAAGCTTTGCTTTTTGCAAACCAGCCCCTGTGCTCTTTCTCTGCTGTCCCTTTCCAGCTCCTTCACTGGCTGCACATGGCCCTGCACAGCATCTCCTTTCCCAAAATGGGGGCAACCCCTCTAAGTAGAGAGTACTTCTCTATAACAGGTGTTCTCGGCTACAAATGTGCTGGAATGTATTTCATCCCGCTATGTCTCTAAAATAGAGATGAGACCTGTTTATTCTTCCATTTCACCACTTTTATTGCAAATTCCAAAGCCTTCCATTCTTGTTCTGCAACATGGTTGTGTTTTCCCTCATTATGCTTATTTTTATGGTCCTCAGCCTGATCAGGTGGGCAACTTTGGCGTTTTTTTATCATTTTTTCTCACTCTGGAGTGAGCATTGCTTTGCGGTATCTGGTTTATGTGCTGCTCGTAATTTTTTCCTCCTTTTTGCCACTGAGTCAAACCACATTTTTAGCCAAAGTTGCTCTCCTCAGTTGTGCAATAGTGTTCTTGGATCTCTTTCTTACAATGTAATAAATTATTTTTAAGAAACATTTGCAGGTTTTTATAGTGTATTATTCTTCTGCAGTTTTTCTTATAACATTCCTTACTTTTGAAAACTAGCCTTTCTGATGGACCAACTCTATCTGTTCTTGAAATGTAATCTGATTTTAACATCTCATTCTCAATGCACTAATGGGTTTATCTTTATTCACCTGAATACAATGCAAAATAGAGGGTATCCTTATTGCTGAATATTCAAGCTGTAGAACTTTATAATGAACCTACTGCATCACAGAAAACTTTGCTTATAAAGGTAAGGAAGAAAACTTTCACTGTTAGGAAGCTCTGGATTTCAGGAAAAAAATCATGTAATAATTTTCTTTTAACCTTTGGCAGCATTGGTTGCTGGAAGGTGTACAGCTGGTTTCTCACCATCCAGGAAAGTGATGATCTGAACAGGAATTTAACCCCTCAGGCAAAATTCATTGACATCACACTGGTTTCAGAGGTGTTTGGGTGATTCTGTGTTTTAAGGAATATGTATGAAGCTTGGCACATATATCATTGAACTTTCCTTGAAATCTGTTATTTTGCTGTAGCTGTGGCTAGAAAAATGAAGTTAAGCATGATATTATGCTCCAAGGGAATCGTAATAGCAGGAGACCTGTCTTTAGTTTCCACCTACAGTTTGATCTCAGCCTAAATAAATGATTTTTGTTGTTGTTATGGTTGTTGTTTTTGTTCTCTTTATCCTTCAGATGAGGACCCTTTTATCCTTCAGAATATGGTTTAGAATAGAAAATGTTGCAGTCCAATAGTTATAGCTGAACAGAGAAGAAACAGAAAAAAATGTATGGAGCTATTTGCCTGTATCACCAAAGTCAGGACAGCTTTTCCATAGGGGGGCACACAGGGTGCTCAGCATTAACCACAGGCTGGCATCTCAGTAAGGCACATCAGACAGACAGAAACTTAAGCATGTTTTGAAGTGCTCTTGAAAATGGAGACTAGGCATAGGTGAGAAAAGGCGTGTGGCAAGAAATCAGAGAGCCCCGCTCTGTGGCAGGGGGGCACTGATGGCCCTGGGGATGTTAGCGAAGCGTAGTTCCACTGTTTTGCTGGGGCTTTTGCTATCCACTCCTATAGATTCCACTAAGACAGCACTGTCATGAGAAGCTCATCCAGAAATGAGGCAAGTAAAGGGGAAGAAAAACAAAGCAGAAGTTTTCCTTACCAGTCAACCGGGATGCGCTTGGCACAATGCAGCATACTTGCCCAGATAACTGAAAAGTCAGCCTAGAGATGCAGTTTGCAATTCCTTATTTTCCAACAAATGTTTCCGCTTTTTTCTTTTTTCAGTTGAATTGCTCCTGAGAAGTTTTTGATTAGTTATTAACCAAAATTATTTATAAAGTCCTACGTCTGTAGTTAATTTATGAGTAGCTCTTGGCACGCATCAAACAGCTGTAATGGCTGTACAATGTATATGGTGTATTTCTGTTTCCTGACTGGAAGAAGGGAATAAAATTTCCACTGCAAATATTTTTTGTAGGACTTCAAAATTAGCTTTTCCCAAGTATTTAAAAATATTTTTAATACTGTTTCCATGAGCATTCCAGTTTTCGTGAAGACAAAATCAACACAGTGGCAATGAAGAGCTTAAAATTTTAAAGGAAAAATAAAGCATTTCATTCTCAGTGTAATCATCCTGCTTGACCAAAAGTTTCTTTAATCCTACTTCTAAGGTTTCATAGGGAAGTACACAGCCACAGGCACGTTCACACGTTGCTTGTGTTCACGGGAGCATTAACTGAGTTTCCAAGGTCCTGCCTCAGCATGTGCTACGCATGGTGAGAAAGGTTCTTTGAAAGTCCCTTTCCCTTGTGCTTCCCAAATCCTTACAGCAAAAGGGTTCCTACGTGATAAGGAGGAAGGGTGTACCTAGCGTTTAGGCTGGTGATCAAGAAGGGGAATGGCTGCTACAGTGTAAGGCACATTTCACTGAACAAAGGAAAACAAAATAACCCCGGGCCACCTTCAGTGCTGCAGATCACTGCAGTTTTCCGATTTGTGGGAGCAGGAATCATGCAACAGTGTTCAGAAGCATTTTCACTTCAATTTCCTGGAAAGGGAAAAGCTTTTTCTGAACTGTAATTAACACTATCAGCAAGACAGGGCCCTGGTATATAAGCATTTCTGATCTTTTTATCAGTGAAATACATAAGAAGGGAATCAGCAACTTCACCTTCGGCACAGGAGTCTCACAAACCCATGAGGGAAAACACAGCCCCGCAGCTCTTTCATTAAAGGTGGGTTTGCTCAAATACCTTGGGTGCAGCTACCCATGCCCTGCGAAACACAGGCGGCACCTGCGCTTGCCTCTGCGGCAGCACAGGGCAGATTTTCCAGAGTTAGGTTAGGTCAGATCACTTTTCTGCCGTGCTCCTGCTGTGCACTGTGCACACACACGCAGAGGGAAACCCAGCAGGGCTTGTCAGTGAACAGACCCGCTCCTTCACCTTGCCTCTTGCTGCCAGTGGTCAAAATCAGCCTTCTCGATGCCCGGCTTATTTGGGTTTGGGCATCTGTCCGACTCCAAAACCACTGCAAAGGACTCGAAGGATCTAAAGCTCCGGCTTGGCTTGGCTAGGTTTCTAGGGGGGTTTACAATTGATTTTTTCTTTTACTTGTGCAACACTTCCAAGAAATACTTTACTCTCTCTATATATATATTTTAGCATAGCTGTCTGTCAATTTTCATGGCAAAAAAAAAGGTATTTGGGAATGGGAGAATAGTAATAGCAGAGTTGTTTTTAGAGGAATCACCCTACACTGTTCTAGGCCAAAACCTTTTATTAAAGTTTTATGAAAATCCTCCCTGTTTTTTACATTCCAGCTGAGTCTGTTAGCTTTGCAGGTTTTGATGATCTAGCAGGTATAAGCATTTCTCACATTAAATGCAGTGTTGACAAAGGAAATTCACTAGCAAAGGTTTCATTAACTGGGGATTATACTGAAACCTTTTCCCAGAATTGCCAATAAATGGAACCCTAATCCAAAATTTGGCTTTAAATTCAAGTGCAACTAATGTAATTTTGTGTTTGGTTTAAAATTACCTGTGTTTTTTTTTCTCATTTTTGCAATATACAGTATTTTGTCATCTGGGCTCTCAAGCAGCATTGTTCCTATGATTAGGAATCAAACTTAAAGATACCTTGCTTATGAAAGACATTTCAGTTTAACTTGTGCTTCTGTTGATTTCTGTGGATCAAGAATCCTTATCCACTCTTGCAAAGATTGAGGATTAATTAGTTCCCTCAAATTGCGTGTAAATTAGTGCACACACCGATCTCCCATGGCGTGGCCCTGGGGTAGGGCGAACACCTGCAGGCTGTGCCAACGTCTCCTGAACGGGAGGACACATCCCTGGGGCGGCTCAGGGTTTGCTGGAAGGAGATGCAGCAACGGGCTTGAGCTGCCCCCATGGGCTCTCGCTGACCTCCAGGGATGTGGGGCTGGGGAAGTCCCACGCCATCACACGCAGTGCGGGTCTTGCCTTTGAGGTAAACAATCTGATGGTCTTGGCGGCCTTGGTATAAAGTAAAATAATATCCTCTTTCTAATCTCTCTCCTAGCATTGAAGCTATCTGACAAGCCCTCCTGGTTTGCTCTCTTCATGCATGCAAAGAGGCCTTAACAACTGCCTGTTTCTTGAACCAAGGAAGTTCTGTTTCCAAAACGAGAAAAAAAAATATTAATGTTTACAAACTTTCTGGGTAGTGGGGGAGCTTGTTGTAGGTGGTGTCTCTAAATTTGTGCAAGTCGCTAGCCCTTTTCCATTGTGTTTCTAGGGGGAACATTGCAGTTATGGATTAGATGGTCACAGCTGGCTGTGCCTCTATGCTGTGGTGCCAGTTGCCCCTATACTGAGGACTCTTGCCTGGAAGGGTGATGAGATCCTGATCCAAACCTACGGAACTCCATGGGAGTTTCTCTAAGGACAGAATAGGTTTAAGGTTTATAACACAGAATGTTATGATGAAGTTTTTCAAATTACCTAAGGGAGCTGAGTATAACTTTCTATTAAAATTAATAGGAATAGGATATTTAAATTCCTTAGACATCTTTGAAAATCGTACCTTTAAGCAGCATATAAAGATCTAATGTAACTTCCATTGCACCTAATTTACAGTTTATAGTTAAGATGATGTAAACTCAGTGTTTTGTTTCAAAATGCAATTCATTTATTTACAACTCCCAAAGCTAAGCCACTGTTTAGTAGTCTGTGAAAAGAAACCAAATATTTTACTGTAGTGCGCATTGGGGTTGCAATTAGTGTTTAAAATTTAATTTTATCTGAGTCAAGAACGTTGGAATATTTTGTGAGGAGAACAGAGACTGACTCATAAATCCGGAGTTTCTTTGGTTATCTTTATGAAAGAAGCTTGAACTCATATCACCCTGGGCTTTCTTAATGGTTTTAAATAAACAAAGAAATGCCTCAGGAAAGTCACAGACAGCTCTTCTGTCAACAAAGAGCTTCATTTTCTCTTCCAGATTAGGGTGGTCTGAAGCTATCAGCAGCTGATCTGACAGAGTAAATCTGAAACAAATTGCTGCTGCTATAATCCTCCCTTGGCATGAGATGCTGGAGAGGAGAGAAACCAAGTATTGTTGCGTAACTAAATTGGTTTGGCTTGTGGTTCATTAGCTTGCATTGAAAAGTGTTGGGTTTCCTTCATTTCTTATCTATCTATCAGAAATTGTTTAGGATATATTTCTTTGCTCCTGAAATAATACAACAGATGCCATCTCCCAGCATCTCCTGATTTTAAAATTGGTCCACAGCTGGAAAAAGGAGTTCGAGGTTCTTCATTTAGAGTGTTTTTGTTTGTTTGTTTGTTTGTTTGTTGTTTTTTGAGGTCAGGAAGTGTGGTAAACTTTTTCTATTTATTTATATTTTTCATTAGACTAATAATTTGGTTGAGTTTAGAGAACTTTTGGGAAAAAAATAGATTGTGATAGTTGCTTACCAATATGGTAAAGGTGGTACCCAACCATTTTAAGTGCTGTGAAGACGCTAACAGATGTGACCAGAGGTGTGGTTCTGTGTCCAGCAGCTCCCTTGGCGCTGACGCAGCTGCTCAGTTTGATGACCTAGAAGCAGCCCTAAATGATTTCCCAGGGCTTCTCTGGGGATCTGCAGTCCACGTGCTGTATCTGTGCTTATAGCCTGTTCAAGAACTGTCTGTAGAAGCTGTTTTGGCTTCATGTTGGTACCTCTCCAAATGCTAGTGCATACTCCTGAACACGCCCTAAGGGAAGCACCTGCTATAGGGAGAAATGCCACTTCTTGAGGTTTGAAGAAAACATCATTTTGTTCTTTATCTAAGCTGAAGTTGGAAGCACCATCCAAGGCAAAGCCTTGTGTGAGGGACAGCACTACGCTCTGGGAGTGATAGGGGAGGCAAGGGCACCAGAGGGGTTGTGGGGTTGTGTGGGCTGAGGGGCATCTGCTCGCATCCCAGGTGTGCACCACAAAGCACGGCTCCATGGAGGGGCCTGTTCTCCGGCCTCAGGTCCCAGGCCATCTCCTCTGTCCTTTCAGTTTGTCGGACATTATTTACATGCTTGTCTACATGACAGACAAACTAATTGAATTGCTGTTGGGTTTTCCTTCTAGTGGAGTTAAACCAGCACCAGTGGAAGAGGGGCCTCCCCACTTACATCTTTGTGTGATATCAAAAGGGGCTGTTTCAATTAAAACGTTTTTCTTTCCTATCGAAACAAAAGAGATGAAAGAATTTAAAACCTAATTGTATCAAAGGAAGGAAATTAAAATTTCCTTACAAGAATTCAGTTTTTTTTCAGGTCCAGCCCAGACATGAGTATGTTTTATATTAAAACTTAAAAAAACAGCCAGTATAATAGTTCCTAAAGTTTCATCCATCATTCTACCGGTTTCTGCATGGGGGGAAACATAACCTTCATTTGCTCTGTGTCTTGAGGAAAGTAAATAACATTGTTAAGAAGCTTGTCATATCACAAGTGCCTAATTAGGGAGGCTTGGGGTGCTGGCAAGTTTGCAGACATCATTAAACATGCTGGAATGCTCCAGGGAAGAAAATGTTGGGGGGATATCTGTGGATTATATATGTGCAGACTGACCTGCATCCCTGTAATACCAGAACGGAAATATTTAGGGAACCTAGGATTTTATATAGCAGAGCTGAGTTCCCATCAAGTCACTATAGGAATCCAGGTCTCCTTGCTCCCAAGTGCTTATCCTAGCCACTGACTAACACATTAGGGCTTTGTTCTTCCCTGCTTCAGTGGCCAATTAAGTATTTACTCATCCTGTACTTACTGACTCAAAAGTCTGATGGCTGCAACAGGATAGACACAGAGAATCATAACCCTCAATTTTGTACAGCCCACAAGACAGAGAATCGGTAGAAACAGAGTTTGAAGAACTTTTTGGGACCTTAGATAAGGTGTTATTGGACCCATAAGTGGTGAAAGGTAGTGACTACACCACATCTTCTGTGCTGTGCAGGGCCTGGTCTGGTAAATGTGCTCTGAGACTAGTTGGTTGGCCAGATATTATGGGGTGATCTGGGCTGTGGGCCTTGCTACTGCTGACCTAGTGTACCAGGCTGTTCAGCATTGCTGAAACTTGCGTTCTAGAATGTCCAGAATAAGTCATCTAGATATCCAGAATAAGTCATCCAGATATCCAGGATATCTTACTGGGAGCAGGGATGTAGCCTCTTCAAGCACTTTGTTCTAAAGCCCCTTAGATTTATTTACTGGAGTGGAAGGAAATTCTCTTTTTTTCCCCCTCCACATTATAAATGTAAAGATTTTTTTTAACCCTAAAAATATGATTTTTAAAATGTATTTTTTGATAAAAAGCGGTAAGTAAACATTTTTAGGGGAAGAAATTGTCTCTAGGGACACTGAAAGTTGGTATTTAATTGAAAAATCAATTTTCTATGAAGGAGAGAAAGATACAAAGTTCTCATATTTGACACATTCATGTGACTGAAGAGTGGAAGTTTTGGGAAAAATGATATTAGGAATTTGTATAAAAATTTAATTAAATAATATACTAAAAATACCCCAGATAATCCTACTAAATTACTTTTCGTGCCCTAAGCTATAACTTTTATAACTTTGTAACAACTGTGTTTACGACTAATGAACCACCAAAACATCAGGCTGCACGAAGGAGTTGCAACAAGTCGTGACTTTTCAGAATAAACCCAGAAAAAATCTACAATCAATCACAGCCACATTGGGATTAGGCATGTAGAGAGGCTTAATTAGACATTAGCAAGGTCTTTAATGGAGCTACTGAGAGGGACACCTGCTGAGGATCTAGTCCGACATCTCTTTTAAACATATTTATAACCAGCCTCTAGGCTGTGGAGTCCACATTCCGGGTCTGTTCTGCTGATCAGTCTGTGCTTGTCATTGTTTACAAGTTAAACAGCAGGGAGGCAGGGGCACTAAATAAACAACACGTTGTCAAGCCATTTCCTTGTCCAATAATGGTTTCTCATTAGTCCCTTTCTAGCCCACAATCAAGCAAGGATAAAAGCCTGAAGACAAAACAATTAATTCTTTTTTTTTTTTTTTGAAAGTGATTTGCAGAATTCTATCATTCCTATGGGAGGTAAATTGGCACCTATTACTTCATCACTTATTATATCCATTATCTTTCACTGTTAACTGCAAAATGTAGGCCAGTGGTTACCTTTTTTCTTCCTTTATTTTTTGCATCAGGTTTACACCAAAGTGACTTGATGGTCTAACAGGGACAACATAAAACCACCTGACGTTGTCCTGATGATGCTCCTGCTCCCCACACATCTCCTCCATCTTTCTACTCTTTGTACCACAAGAGCAAGTATAAGAATCATAGAATCATAGAATCATAGAATCATAGAATGCCTAGGGTTGGAAGGGACCTCTAGAGGTCATCTAGTCCAACCCCCCTGCACACGCAGGGTCGCCTAGAGCATGTGGCACAGGGTGGTGTCCAGGCGGGT
>PTEX01000044.1:3519620-3546851 GCA_003342815.1 Eudromia elegans | reverse complement strand
CATCTATCCCACTCTTCTGGAGCTTGCCCAGGAGGATGCCGTGAGGGACGGTGTCAAAAGCCTTACTGAAGTCCAGATAGATCACATCCACCGCTCTGCCCTCATCTATCCATCTAGTCACCCCRTCRTAGAAGVYTMTCAGGTTAGTCAAGCATGATCTCCCCTTGGTGAACCCATGCTGGCTACTCCTGAGCACCTTCTTCTCCTTCATGTGCCTGGAAACAGCAGCCAGGATGAGCTGCTCCATCACCTTCCCAGGGACAGAGGTCAGGCTCACCGGCCTGTAGTTGCCCGGCTCCTCCTTCTTGCCTTTTTTGAAGACCGGGGTGACATTGGCTTTCCTCCAGTCCTCTGGCACCTCCCCCGTTCTCCAGGACCTTTCAAAGATGATGGAGAGCGATGTTTCAATTTTTTGATGTTTCAAAGAACATACTAGGCATCTAAGTGCAGGCAACTGTGCCCTAAGTTTCTACTTGGGACTAAGGTAAATTGCCATTCAGACACTGCTGATGGCACTGACTACGTCTTCATTGGCTACGATGCATATTTACAGGCGTACTTGCACATATGTAATGATAGATGGCTTGGTATAAAGCTGATTCTCACCCGGCAATGGATAGGCTGGTTGAAAGCACCGATATTGATATAAGGATCAGAGAACTTAACCAGTTTAGCTACAACTCATAGAAGGATTTCTAAAGTTTATATGTAACCAAAATATCCAGCAAGGGACTGGTTGTGGTTAAGAGTGAGCCTGCCCAGATTCTGATTGAGAGGCAGATACTATTTTTCTTGTAGTAGGAGAGTTCAGAAGTTTGGCTATTAACTAGACAAACTATTTTTTTCTATTGATTTTATTTTACTAAAGAACTACAAAGAACTGCATTTGCAAATGAAATATGTGACTTGAGATGAGACTCTTCTAGTTAGCACCTAATTGAGAGAAATGCCACCCACCAGAGTTTTTGGAACAAGATCCAGAATTGATTTATCATTACCGCAATGGCAACTCTGCTCAGTGGTTTTCTGACTTTGGTGGCATATTCAATGCCCTGAAAAACTGAGATATGGCTCAACCATCTGGCATTGTATTATAAATTTTAAAAGGTGTTTTTAAGACCTTCTGTGGCTGGAATAACACTTTTCTGGACCTACAGCTCTGATCTATGTTCCAAATGAATCACATTATTTTCTTATGAGGCCAAAGCTACCATCACTAATTAGGTCTTTTATTTTGCTTTATTAGATTATCTGTTTTTCAACTTTGAAGTGTCCTTGGCCAACCAACAGAAATTATGTGAAGTTATTTGAGTAAATACATGCCAGTTCTCAGATAAAACCTGCTGAGTTGATTTGAGTGCCACTTTTCCAGTGTACAGAATGCACTTTTTTCCTTCTTTTCCAAGACTTATGAACACCAGTTTAAATGTTGCAGAAATTTCCTTATTACAGTTGCATTTCCCTGCTCTTTCTGGGAACGGAAATGCTTACTGTATGGATGTTTGATCATATGCCATTTCCAGACTTTGCTATTAGTGTTATGATGATATGGTAGCAGGAAGCATCCAGAAAACCTGATGTTCAGCTTCAAGCTTTTGTATGAGAGTCAAAAGACAGATAATAAACTGGCTCAATACTTTTGCTATGTCATCTCCTTCATGTTTTAGGGAAATGTACTCATTATTTGGTGTGTGCGTTAGAGTTCTTAGACGATATTTAAAGTATTGAAGTATAGATTTTGTATAACATTTTCAATACTGTCTGGTTTGCTTTGAAATTGATAATTCTCACCCTAGCCTCTCTTCTGAATTTAGAATTTCTCCTGTTCACAACAAAGGGTACAGGAGGTACATTTTGTTTCGATAAATATATGAAATCGAACAATTCAATGGCAATTTTGCATGTCACAGCTTCATACTTGTTGGTATTCTGACCATTGCAGGTGCTTGCTGATACTCAGATGCATCTTTCCAGGGGAGGGAGCGGGAAGTGACTGCATGTATCCCCCTGCTTGCTGAGGCAGAGGGATCTTGCCCATATGCTGGACCCGTCCTCTGTGAGGCTCTCTGGAGGCCGTAGGGAAGGTACACACCTGGCTCCATGCTCTGAACACATCTCGGTTTCAAGGTCTCACGTTTTGCCAGCTTTGCTTGGCCTGACGTCCCCAGCGCCGTTAA
This sequence comes from Eudromia elegans, assembly GCA_003342815.1. NCBI lineage: Eukaryota > Metazoa > Chordata > Aves > Tinamiformes > Tinamidae > Eudromia > Eudromia elegans. Next base: position 3,544,674 of record PTEX01000044.1, on the reverse strand, counting down.
TCAGTTAAGCGCTGATTGGAGCCTAAAAGTGCTTTGAAACTTCAACAGTATTTTAAAAGCCTAGGCATGGATTAGCACCATCAATGATTTTTACTCTTCCTTGCCAGTTCGGAATATGTGCCAATGGCTCACTCGCTTTGTACTGTGGTTATTGCCGTCTGAGTGTGCGGGATGTGCCTAAAGCTCACATACCAAAAATAGCCACGATCAAGGCTATTGAGAGTTTAGGCACCGTCCTGTCCCGGATTTAGGGAGTGACGTAACTTATGCAGGAGCTCAGCTCTTCGTGTGGCTCATACAAGAGCACTTGAACTTGTGTCTGGGCAGTATGCACGGCTGAGGAACCCCAGCAGCTTCTCTGAAAGGTCTCCTTCATTGTTCAACTCAATTTACCACATTGCCAAGACAGTACAATAGTCCAAATCAATCTTCAGCAGTTCCTTCACCTTCAAATAGTGACTGACCTTTGAGTTCCTGGTGAGAATCTCACATTTGTCACCGCTGAAGTAAATAGGGGCAGAAGCAGGTCTGTGAATGCCACCAGATCTGGGTTTAGATTAAGATACTAGTTTAGCACCATACAACCTGTATTCTTTTCTTCATCAGAGGATTGATATAGATTTTGTTTTGCCTCATACAGCAAGGTTTATTATGCTATAGTTCTATAGACACCGAAATCACTTTTCTGTACAATAACTCCTATTTTGTTGTTCCAACTCATTATTAAAAGAATTATCCTTGTAGATAAAAGCCTGCCTTTGATTAAACTTGTGAATATCCTTTAAAAAAGTTGTTTTTCAGAAGAGAAAATAAAAAACCAGATATCTCTGCTAAATACATCCTTATCATGCAAAAAGCTTACAAAAGAAGAGAAGAAAGAAGGGTCACATTGGTGTCCTTGCCAATAAATAAGTTGAAAAAAACCTCACCAAATCTGCAATTATGGCACAAATTTCAGCAGCAAAGTTCCTTGTATGAAATATGGGCAAAATTTCTGTTCTATGTAAACCCATCGCTGTCTGAGGAAGCTTTCTTGATTTCAGTAATTTCCACAGTCCTGTTCAAGTTCTTGGCACACAGGAGTTAGGGGCATTGGACAGGTTATCACTCAAGATCAAAAGGGTAGGAAATGATCAAACAGAAAAAGGCTAGATGTGCTCCCAGGAAAGGGGACTTGGTCACGCAAGGGAATTTGCACTGCAAGAAAGGCCTCAAGACACATCTTAATTTAAGGCCTAGCTTTTAAACTGTTACTGCACTTCTTGGCTCTCGCTTTCAGGATCTTCTGGCCCCAACCGACTATGCTGGATAAAGTTTTTAAAAGAAGTGTATCAGAAGGGCCCCTATCCCTTGCAGGGACTTAGGGCTCCCTTCCATGTGAGCTACACTGGAGTCCAGGCTATGCGGGCTCTGGGTCTGCAGCAGCAAAGCTCCAGCCAGGGCCAAAGGCACCATCCGCTGCAGGATGGTGCCTGGGAAGGGGTGCCTGTGCTGGGAGCAACGCACTCCAAACTCCCCCTGAAGCTAATGGACGTTTTGGATGCAAACTGCGAGGAAAATACGTTTGGATAAAAAAAGAATCCAAAGTATTTGGAGCCGTATAGGATTTATGTTTCTCTGTCGCAGGTAATTTATGTGTTATCTTTAAAATTTGTGCCATATGTTCTCAATTTTCTAACTCAAAAAATATCTGATAAACATTTTTAAACAAGTCTTTACAACCTTCCTAATTTTTGTTTTGTTTCCAGGTTCTATCAGGAATTAATAAATAAGCATTGTGTAGTTTAAAAATTAAACAAAACCATACCCAAACCTTAAATACTACTAGAAACAGAATTAAAACTGCATAGCAAATTGTAAATATAAAGCTAAGTTCAATGAAAAGTAAAAATCCCTCTAAAATTACCTATGTCACATAAGGCTTTAGTGTTTTGAACAAGGGCTTTTTCCCTAAAATATTTGCAATAGTAATATTCTTAAGGGTTTATGTCAAGGTTCATTTGATCCTATTACTTTAATTAGCCCAAACATCTACCAAATAAAGATATGCATGTAGCTACTTTCAATCAGAAAATAAAAATCATGGTATCTTACTGCTTAGCTTTTGTTATTTTAATGTGAATCTAAGAGAAAACAGAAAGTCTTTTTTTTTTTTTTTCTCCTAGAAAAGGTTGTTTGCTAGTCCTGATGCGGCAGGAATGTCTCTCATTTTGGGAGTAAAATTGCAATGAATATATTTGATCTTCAGAGCAAAGCCCATCGAATATATTTCTTACCCTCTTCACTGCATGTGCCTGAACATATGGATTCCTACTGACCATTTTGGGAGGAAGCCCCTCAGTTGCTTTGTATTGCCATAATTCACTGAGATAGTTTTTGTAAAAGAAATTAAATGTTTTCGCTGAAAAGAGCAAAGAGAAAAAACCTAGCCTGCTTACTCTGCTACTCCTAACTCATTTCAGATTTATTAAGCAAAATAAAGTAGGATTCATATCAGGACTGAGTGACGCTGACTACAACGTTTGATGAACTGAGTACAGAAATTCCTTTCTTTTTTACATTGTGTTGTCCCAAAATCTGACACTACTGAAGTTAATGAGTGTTTTTTCTAGTGATTTTACCTTAGAGGAAACCAGCCTGCTGACAATACAAGCTCAGGGAAGGCATTCGAAGCGCTGTGGTCAGGCTTTCTAGCCTCACTTATGTGACAGTCTCAGCTTCATACTTCCTGTTTGCTAATGCGGCTTTCAAGAATAAGAGGGAGACAACATCTAATGCAGTTTGGGAATGTTGGTAAATGTGGGATTTATGGAGACATCCACTGAATGCAGAAAATCTGAAGAGCAGAACAAGGAGAGAGCATCACTCAGTAAAACATCCCTGACAGAAGTTTGCCACGTATTATTCTATGCAGTTGTGTACCTTTTCTTTCTTTTCCTTATCCCTCTTTTTTCTTGCTCGGGTGAGGGAACGTAATGGAGAAGAGGAGCTATTGCCTGAGCAGCAGTGAAATGGATAGATCCGAGATCCCTGAATTAAAAAAAAAAAAACACCTTAAAATAGGCTTCCATGGACTAGGGTAGAGATGAAGCCTCTGAAACGCCTGCCCTCTTTTCAGTCACCACCTCCACGCACCATTTCATGCTCGCTACAGAGCAGTCTAAGGGCTTTGCTAGGGAAGAAAGAACTAAACTCACAGCTGCCTGAGCAGCTAAAAATAGGGGACGTCCGTGTGCTGCCACATGACATTTTTTGGCAGGCAGCTGGAACATTTTCGGTGTGCAAGGCAAGCGAGTGGCGCTGGATTAGTGCACACGGAGCTCGCTCTGTGGGGACCACCCTCCCTCTCCGCAGCCCCCTGTGCCATGCCAGCCTCCTCCAAGGGCTCTGGAATCCTTCCCTGGAGCCCTCGGGTCAAGCAGGGATCGCTCTGGGAGTCACCACCAGCCCTTCCCGTCAGCAGCCGGCAGAGGTTCTCCTCGGAGCGGGGCTTCCCGAGGAGGAAGGCTTCCCAAGAGCCGTACACTCCACACACCACGTTCTTGCCCACCGCACCAGGGTGATGCAGAGTCCCGTACCAGAGAACGCTGCGCTGGTCAGGGTGGTTTCGGCGTGTCACACACGACTGCACCACATAGTGCAGCGCAATGACGTGGGACTGCTAAACAACGAAATGCTGGCTCCCAATCAAGCATGTAAAGCACCTACTTTTGGCCCCACCATGGGCCATCAGTTAGGATAGTGTCTTTCCATCTGAAAACACAACGCAAATTGGCACAAAAAGAGCATTCCTCTGGCTGGTCACAGACTGCAGGATACAAAACCAGCCCATCTCTGGTTTATTTATTTATTTACTATTTGCTTATTAAAGTAGGCTTTTGTAGAACTTTAATCACAGTAAAACCCCAAAATAGTCTTCAAGGAACAGTGTTTTCTAACATACCTTCAAAGCAAGCATGCAGGAATTAGCACCTGAAAGGAGCACCAAGATTGGTCAAACCTTTCTGTTGAAAGTTTTCCAGTGGGGACCCTTTTTCCATTGCTTGACACTCCAGGGAGACATTAATTCTACCGTCATTTGCTGATAAGCAGGGTAAAACTGGATGAAGCAAGTAATTTTTTTTTAATTTGCAAAAAAATTCTTTTTGTAAAAAAAGAAATAGAGACTTTAGGATATTTAATAGCAAGGGGACTCTCAAGCTCAACAACACCTAAGCTTTTCTGCAAAGGCAGAAAAAGAAGCCAACTATTTTCTAATCATCTTTGCTGTATTGATTCTTCCATCTTTAGAGCCCTGATTTTGAAGGAGAGAGCGTATCTGAAATTCTTTTATAATAAAGATCAAAACCACCAGGATTTTTGCTGCTTTCTTCCCTGAATAAATAAGATGTTTCTGAGTTGAAACCCTGGCTCCATTGACTTCACTGGGGCCATGATTTCACCCCAGGAATTATTCTAAAAGCATTACTCATTTAATAAGCATACCACACTAATTCTCTACTGTTTCCGTATGAGCACCTCCCAATGCCAATGTAAACCCGCTGCACAAAGCTACATTAAAGCAATATTTATGGTTGAGATCTTAACACAAAAGTCAGGAAACTCAGAGTTATGGTTCCCCCAGCCAACCATAACCAAGGGTAGCTTTAGTGTTTTGCATTACTGTGTCTATACTCCGCAATGTATGTCCAAATACCAGCGACTGAGTTATAGCTGCTCAGGGAACTATAGCTTTGAATTTCAGTATATTTTTGCATTTAAATTCTCAACCCAGGTCAGGAACAACTGTGAAAATTATGATTGCAGCAGAGCTAAGTATCTCCCGTTTGCTGTTCTTGGTTACTGTAGACAGTGACGGAGGAGAGCCGTGAGCCTTCTCTGTGGTGTGGATGATGGGGAGCCCGGTGGTCTCTCTTAGCACTGAGCTCCTCAATAAACAAAATACCTGGGCTACACTCGTAGGGCTGCCTATTTATTATTTTAATTGTTATTGATTAACCCTTCCATGAGGCCAGTAGCATTCTGCAGATACTCTGTCTGAAACCAAGTGAGCTAACAGGCATTTGAAGACATTACTTAATAGGGTTGTAATTCTAATATCTAATTAACTCTGTCAGAGAGAGGAAAGCATAGGTTGCATTTCTGTACACTTTGTATAATACATTGCCTCAGGTAAACACTACATTTTCACCCCAAAGGAAGCAGGGCTGTTTTTACCAAGTGTTTTCAGGAAAAAGCTACATGAGACGTGGAAAGGAGAAATTTTGTACAGAGAGCAGTGCTAACCAGAATGACTCATACGGTGTCAAATACTGTGTCTTCCTTCACAATACCTCTCTATCTCAGATCTGAACTATTCTAGGATAACTTACCCATAACCTGCCTGGTAGCCTCTCACAATTTAGTTAAAAAAAAAAAAATTGAGACCTTAATATTCTATAGTAAGGAGTAAAAATTTGATAGCTTGATAATAGCTGGAATTACATGCAGAGGCTTACATTAAATTGAAGATAATTTTTGTAGTGTTCCTCAAAGAGCATGAAATTGAACTCTGGCTTTACAAAGCCAGCAGACTCAGGAGTGGGGTAATGGCCTGAAGAGCAAATCAAGGAGCAGCAGAGGCTGGAGGCTCGCTCTCTCCTCAGCCTGTGCCAGTGACGGCCTCGAATCAGCCAGTCTGGCCACAGAGAGAACTGAATAGCCTAAGGCTGCTGGCATTTATCTACCATAAACACTTGAGGAAAAGCAATTACTTAGGCATGTATTTCTGTCAGTGAGAAGTTCATAAACAGGATATAGACCCTACAACCCCAGTTCCCTGAGATGGCCTGGAGTTCTGTAGCCTCGTCTACATTGTGGCGGTGATTATGATTTGTATTAATTAGCAAATGTGAAACTTTTTTTAAGGTAATTTATAATCTTGTCTGTTGGGGAAACGATCCAGCCAAAACAGAGCATGATAAGTGGAAAGAGACTGTGAAGGTCTAGAAGCAGCCGCTCCAAATCATCACCTTTGTTTGCTTTCAGATGTTATCAACATCCCACCACAAGGATGAATGAAGTGATATATCTGGCTCATGGACCAAGACATGAAGAGTGTTTTCCCGTCTCTTAACAGATGCCAGCAGCAGCATACAGCTGAGTTAGTTATTCCAAAAGCTAATCCCTTTTGAACATGGCTGCTGATATGTTCATACCTCATGCTTATATGTCTTGGCTTTTAATTTTACATATTGAATTGCTAGGGTAAGGTCAATGCGTACAACAACAATATTCCCACTGACTACATGAGTCCAGCTGTTCATGCCCCTTTTTCTTCCATCAGATTCCCGCCCTTGCCTGCCTGAATATAGCAGTGATATAACTGGATTGCACAAGAGCAAAACTGACTGTTTTAAGAAGGCCAGGCAATAGAAGTATTTTGCCTTGTGCATATATATTTCTTCAGCGTGTTCTGCAACAGTTCTCACAGATTGCTCAGGCTTAGGTAAGAACTAAAGACAAATGACAACACAGAGGTTTTTCAGAGTCAAATCAGACAGAAGCGTGCTACTTCAGATGAGTTCATCAATGCTGTTCACTTGTCTGTCTCGGTGTGTGGCATGCATATGGTGTTATGTCCCAGTAAAAATGCACGTGCACAGATCTTTTGCATGCTTGCGCTTCATAGCTTGGAGAAGGAGAGAAGTAAGTAAAGTTTACCAAGAGTACCTGAGGGAAAAAAAAAACCAAAAAAACCTTGGAATTATTTATTTTTAGCTCTGTGCAGCAACATTTCTATTGCTTAAAAAAAAATATTGTAACTGTCTTGAAATGTAAACATATACATATAGACATTGTGGCCCTTTGCAAAAGATTTGCCTGTGCTCACCTCGGCTATTGATTTATGCTTAGAAACTCTCATTTTATACCCTAAAAGTAATGAAAGGGAATTAGAATTGCTTACCAAGTTATAAATTCATCCTGAGGCTCTTGCAAACTGCTTGATCACGTACAGCTTGCTGGTATCTCATGCATACCAGTCCTGAGATGTTGCAATCCCCAAGCCAGTAAAGCCAATTGGAATTAGGTGTAAACATACTTTTCGGTGTTACTTCTGCTGCTGACAGCAGGGTATCAGGTTTTTGGGTAAAGCTGAATTACCTACTCTGTTGCTTATTAAATCCCAATTAGTGAGACAGATCCTACAAATTCTTTGAATTCTGGCTGCCTCCTGACTTTGGTTGATACGAACCACTTCTGACAGACACTAGAATGATCAGACAACTGGTTTGGATGTTGTAAAGCAAATGTGCCTTTTTATGTGCCTAACATGAAGTAGGGATCTACGATGGGAATTAAAACCAGGAGTGGCATTTAGGAAAGCAAGGGTTACCTGGCATCGCTGGTCCCTACAACTTGACTTGGTGCAACCAAGAATAAGAGGCAAGTCTCTGTCCCTTCGTTTTCTATGAGATTATGTTGTATGTATGGAGTGTTTTGCATACCTATGACTTCTGAATTAATGTTTTTTATATCTCAGTAAATTTCCATGCTATTTTTCCCAGATGTCCTAATCATTTATGTAAAAGAATGTAATAAACTTAGCCACTAGTCTCAATGAAACCTGCCAAATCCACTGTGTCTGGGCCTGCATGCTATGCAGACTAAGCTTTATTTGCATAAACTTGTCCTGTAAGTATAATCTTAGGTATCATCTGCAGAGTTAAAGCTTCAGTAATGTAAATCCCTGGCAAATCAAGTACAGATGTAGCTCTTCGCCCCCAGGCTCAGTCTGTCAATTCGCTACCTGTCTTGTATCTTCTCCCTATCCCCCTCCAAATGTTGTTTTGTACTAGTAGCCATTTAAAACTGTTTATATAGATACATTGCAGGTACTAAACATGACACTGAACATTAGTCATTTGGTCTTTTTCCTTTTTGATCAAATTGTCTCACAAAATAGTGCTGGCATGTAATTCTGGGTGTCTGGTTGTACCACCTGGAAAAATTTGCTCTGCCAGTCCCCAGTTGCCAGACAGATTGTTTCAGTTTGCCAGGCAATGTTCCAGATAAGGAGTCAAGCTCAATAAATGGTTAATGTAAGCTGGCAAATTCCACAGTGCAGCCAATGAAAATTCAATCAGAGGGCGGTAGGGGGTGTAACTCCCTAAAAACACAAAAAAAGAAGTGGCTGATGGGGTGAGAGGATACTTCTTGTGCTTAGTTTTCCATTATCTGTGAGAAATGAGAATTCCCTTCTTTCATAAAAAATAGGTGATCAAAAAACAAAAGAAAATCAACCAGCTCTTGAAACCTTTATGAAATGGAGAGAAATGTTACTTTTGAATTCAGAGGGTGTTGGCATACACTGAGTTTGTTTCTGATTACTTTAAGGTCTAAATATGTTTCCTTTGCTGGTACCCAGTTGCTATTTATTTGGCTTTAGTCTTTGATCTCCCTTATGCTGGCACATCATAAAAAACATATTCCTGTTTGAGTTCTATATTATGCAGTTAGTCTCTGCTTGGTATATTCACCAGGCTAGCCGTACCCACAGAATAAGACTCTCTTTGTTTTTGATAGACTCCAGGTGTTTATCAGGATAACTTACTAATGGATTTGACCACAGAATATGCATGCAAGAAGCAAACTGAAAAACTAATGGCAAAATTACTGTTCGATAATTCAACGGCCTGCTATACAGCACCACAGCAACCACACGTGTGCACACATGCATGCACACACACACATGCACACAAAACATCTTTTTTAAGACCTTACTTACTGAATTTTTTTGGATCAATTTTCTGCACTGGAAATGAACTTCCTTTGAAAGCTTTGCAAATTTGAGCAATTTCACATGACAGTGCTGGTCCTCTGTCCAGCTGAGATTCTGGAATTGCTATGACCATTCTCCTTCTCCCGTGCAATTCCAAAGAAATAGAACATCAGTATTAGTCCATACAGCCCTGGCAGCTAGCTAACCCATTTCATCTGTACTGCCTGGGGACTGCAGACATTAACTGGGGAATCTCAGGTTCATGCTGGGTATTAACAACACTGCTTTGTAACAGCCAAATACTTTTTTTCCTCTAGCTCTGTTGAACCCACCTTTCTGTAATAGGAAATGATAGAAATCCCAGTTCAGGAAATTCCTTATTCCTACACATACCCCCAAATGAAAATTGCCCATTTAAGTGAGTCTATCTCACCACTTTAAGCCCAGAAGTAATCTGTCACTGAGTTATTAGGGAAAAGAATTTGTAGCAAAATGGCCAAATTCACCTATTTGCAGAGCCAATGGAAGAACTTTCTCTATAGATCTGCTAGAAATGAAAAAAAAAAAACCCATGTGCTTTTGTCTTCTGCACGTGAAGCTTATAGAAAAAAACCAGCCGAATTGCAGGCTGGAGAGCACACTGTAAAGGTCAAAGAAGCCACAGTAACACTGACCTCTGCCACCCCTGGCATTAGTACTGACCGCTGTGCTAAATCTAAGATAAATCTAAGACAAATGGAGGCAAGGGCTTCATTAGGACTTGGCTGTGGTGCTGAGGAAAATTTTTTTCATAGCCAAAATCCAGTTCACAAGCAGCACGTTTTGCTGGAGACTCTCATTCTCCGTCCCACGCTGGTCACAGAGCAGGATTTTAATAGTGCGTTGTGTTAATGGGCTTGTTCTCACATCACTGCTTCTCCAGTGAACATTCTTATCATCCTGGCTCACAAACCTGAGTTGGACAAATTGTTATCATCAAAATGCTAACATTTCCTTTAAAAAAAAATGCATAGGGATTTTGAATTTTGTTGATCAGTTTTAGCATTATAACATTTCTTATAAGATACCACATAAATTGAATATGTGGTATGAAAATGGCCTTCTGTCACCAACAGTTCACATTTTGCCGCATTGAGCTCATTCTTCAGTTCTGCAATACTCAAAAGCCAGACTTCCCTAGTCTAATCTAATACAAATAAAGACCAGCTTCTAGAACTATTTCCTTATCATTTTATATATGCCTTCAATAACACAGCTGGTTTTTTTTTGTTCAAACCTATTGTATTGTGCACAAAATATACCCCTTTAGTGCTCTTTTTCTTCTCCCTTATATGTATTATTTGATTCAGATTTTACAAGAAAATCTGTGGATTAAATCAGCCAAGTGGGTCCCTTTAAGAAAGGCAACATTTCTCTTGGGTTTTCATGAACACAAGTAATTCAGAAAAATAGAGCAGCGCGGTTTTCTTTTATACGTGCCTAGAAACATAAGCAAAATTCACTTATAGGTAAGTTTTCATTAACTAACTTCAAGCCGTGTTATTAATGACACTTATTACATTTAGCATCAAGGTTAGGCCAGCAATTCAGGTCATTAATAAGCAATTCCATTGCTACATTAGAGGCAACCCAACCATTATTCACTGACAAATTTTCATTTCTTTGTTCCATTGTTTGATTGTTTCCATACCCTAATAAGCTAGAACACCTGTCAAGTCCAAACATGACATTATATTCACTGGCTTTGGTGGAAAATAGCACTTTGTAACCCAATGTATGACTATGTACTCCTATTTTAACTTCAGCTTAACATAATCTTTGTCTAAAAATCATGAAAGTGGTGATGTTCAGAAGAATAGGGAAGAGATTTTCAGGATATAACTTCATGCCGAGATTCAGATTTGTCCCCTTTATACTCGCTGAATTTTCTCTGATATTTTGCTAATTTCCTCTCTGGCTGCAGGGGATACCTCTTCCCAAGATCAAACAAAATTTTCTATGTTGATCACTCGTGCTGTCTCCAGAATGATATGAGAATTTAGCTAACATGCAGGACTTACCTCTATTAAGAGGTAAACAAAACATTGAAGCAATCTAACATATTAAAAAAGAATGCACACAAAATCCTGTCCTGCTGAATGCACAGAAATCAAAAGACAAGAAATGCTTTCTTGCAAACAGCTTCTGTTTTTTCACTCAGTCCCAAGTGCTTGACTCCCATGACCGCTCTGCCTCTCCCATGCAGACAGTTTGCTGACTTGAGACTCCTGATCCCTCAATTTTAATTCAATTCCAAATTTGAGTCCAAATTCCAATCCCCTCATGCCGCATGGCTCTGATTTTGGATAGGCCCTGATGATCTTTTCTCAAAGACAACTGTTCAACTCAAATGCTATTATTTCTAAATAATCTTATAGATAACAAATTCAATTCCTTGGACTTGCAAAAAGTCAGATCAAACTCCAGCTCTTCTGTTATCTATTGATCAGGTGCAGCTGAAGACAACTATTAATATTTGCAAAAGAGTGGAGGGAGGGCCAGACACAAGGGCCGTGGGTGAAAAGGCAAAGAGAGAAGATGAAATAGCTTGAAGTAATGGAGTAGTGATAAAAATTCTTCAACCCATATGAGAAACACAAAAATAATGTAAAGAGGAAGGCAGAGCAATGAGGTATAAAAGCTAAGAAAAAGGAGTTCTCTTACCTGACTTTTATATTGCTGTAAAATGCTTTCTTGCATTTGGAAGAGAAAATCCTACCCAGAAATGAAAACAACAAAAGCAGTAGATTCTATACAACATACTGCACAGCATTATCAATCACTACTTATGCTCCTTTCTACCATGACAGTCTAATTTAAAGGAGAAAATCTAATTTCCTGTGCCTATTATATATCCAGTTAATTCCAAACTCTCGTATAACAGCTAAAATTGCTGACAGTTAAAGGAGGGGGCACTGCACTGCTGGCATAGAATAGACTGTTTCTCACAGAGTTGCTGGGTGGTTTAGGTTGGAAGGGACACCCAGAGACCACCTGGCCCAGGCCCCTGCCTCAGAAGAGGGGCAGCTTAGATGGTGTTACTTGGAGCGTTGACTGGTCAAGTTCTGAGTTCCTCTAAGGCTGGAAATCCCACACCTTATCCAGGCATCTTCTTCAGTGTTCAACCACCTTTATGGCATTTTCTTTTCCTAATATTGAATCTTTTTTTTTTTTCATGTTATAGAGTATGTCATTTCTCTTCACTACACCCTTCTATTAGGTAGCTGAAGGCAGCAACAAATCAAGCAGAACTGTCTCCATCTTGAACAATTCCAGCTCCCTCCATCACTCTTTGTACATCAGGCACTCCAGCCCCTGACTATCTTGGTGACTGCACTCCAGTAAATCAATATCTTTCTTACAGGAAGAAAACCAGAGCTCATCTCAGTACTTGTTTCTAGGCCATACTGGTGTAAAATATTTTAAAAATTGTGTTTTCAAAATTATTCTCTTCAGACGCAGATTGAAAGGAGAGGAAGTACTTGGTAGTATTTCAACAACAGTGTCAATGAGAGAGAGAGAAAAAAGGCGCCTTCTTAACTGTGAAGGAAGAAAGGCTCCATATCACCCACATCCACTCCCCTATCAAGTTTTATGTACGATGGACATAATTTACAAATTTACTCCCTGCTACCATGTATACCTGGGTTACATCTCTAAAGCTGCAAGACCATGTGTAACTGTTGCAGTTACAAAAGTTAATGGTACATGCCCTATAAGATCTCGCATGTACCTTAATGTGGCTGTTAGGTGATTCCAGGAATATCCCATGACTGCAGGTGCTTATCAATCTTGCTCTTGGTCCTCCTGTCATTTGGAGCAGTAGATATAGAGTCCTGAAAGGCTAATTAGAAAATAACAACTTAGCATTTACTCCAGCCTATAGTCAAACTAGTGGATTTAGGTGTGCTAGATAAGGGGGATACAGACAGAAAATCTCTCTCTGCAACATAGGTAGCAATATGTATTTTAAACACTAACAATGTAGTAAGACAAACAATTTTTGCATAGTTTTCTCAGGAAAAGAGTCTTAGGAGTTTGTGACTGTATCACAAACACTGTAGGATCAAGTTTGTATGGCCACTTTTTGAAATCCAACTAGGTGCACATGGGCACCTACTTGTCTTTAGAGTCAAATTCCTAGATGTTTTTGAAGATGTGCCTTCACAGACTGAGGTCCTTATGAAAATTGAAGTGTAAAGCCTCACTTCAGGGAAATGAAGTACCAAACTTCAAATAAAGCATGACAAAAATAAGTTCTGCGAGGCTATTTTGAATAATGTTGTCTTTCCTTAGACATACCATTATGCTTAGGGTATGTGCCACCAAGAACACATCCCTCTCTGGATACTGCAGCCAGGTAGCCCAGGAGCTGAACAGCTTCATTTGGTGAGACTAGGCGGGGATAGGAGGGCTTCACTCCCTTTTGCTCTCACTCATGCAGGGGTCCCCCCACAGCCTGGTTTTAATGTTTATTTTTTATATATTTACTGTTTTAACTTCAAAACACTTCTAAGGCTTATAAATAAAGTTCTGCATGTGGGCAACTCAGTTGTTGAAATGGAAAATGAGACCTTGGCATGCCAAATATGGGTGGCAACTACAGCATGCAAACTCGAAATGTCTCAAGCATCATAAAAACAGAGCTGGTGCTTGGGGACCAGCTTTGATGAGCGGGTGGGTAGTGGATTGGCCACTTTTCCCTCTCACTGTGCTAGACAACAGGGCGCGAAGTCTCTATTTCAGAGAGTGAGAAGATTGTGTGCTCATGAAAAGAAAACAGCAGCAAACCAAGCTCTTTTTAAAGGTGGGGGAGAGCCGGTTAGCCTGTCCTGAGAGCAGCCTTGATGACTCTGCCTATCCACAGCCTGGTGGCTGTCAGCCGTCCATCTTATCCTTTCCTGGAACGGGTCACCCCCCACAGCGTCAAAGCGACTTGCAGAGGATTGTCCTTGCCCCATTCCACCGCTCCCCTGGCTGCCAGACAGCGTGACTGAGACAAGCTCTTCTGTCCTAGAGCCCCACAAGCCCTCGCCACTGTGGCGGCCCATAGGCTGGTGGGGTGACCCACGGTCCTCCACCCCCCGAGTGCAGCAGCATCGTGCACCTCCCAGCTCTCTGCAGCTTGTGCCAGGGTAAAGCAGCCTCTGTGCTGCTTGTCAAGCATCTGCAAAGCATCCCGGCCGCTTGGTAAGCTGTGCAGGGGGACACGCGAGAGGATGTTTGTTTTAAAGAAAAAGCACAGGAAGCAATATCGGGCTGTAAGCATACCTGGGGGGGCTGGCTGGTAAAGCACGCAGGTTGTATTTCTCAGAATTGAATGGGAACAAGACAGCAGTGGAAACAAAGCACTCTTTAAAGAAATAAAGAAGGAGAAGTGAAACTGAAAGAGTCCTTAGTGTAGCATTTTGGGTTTATGAGGCGTTTCCTCTTACTGATGAAGATGGATGGCCAAACTTTTCTGCACATTGTTGTTAAAAAATAGCCAGAGTACAACTACAAATAGCTGTCTGTTCTCCTGTCCTCATGTTCCAAGGGTAAAAATGCAAAATTTAGCAGTAGGTTCAGTATCACATCCCCTGTGAAGCCAATGGAAGTGATATAGTTCACACCAACATAAAATGTTACCCACAGTCTGGATTGCTAAACCACTAGGGGAGAGAGTCTGGGAAGCAGAGAGAAAATTTATTTATAGACATTTCAATAACATCTAAAAATCTTTTTCCCTGAGCTTTCTTTCCTAGAGTCTTGACTTCCTTATTGTATTGATAACTTCTGTAAATAAAAGCTGTAGTTGCACACATCTTTTTGGAGGAAGAGTTTTAGTACAGTAGCAGATGTGTTTCCTTTACCAAACAACATTTATTTGTTGATCAAAATTATATTATTTAAAGTGCACAGAGAAAGAGTTTAAGAATGGTTAAGTCATCTAATCCAAGAACTGGGGGGACATGATGAAAGTTGAGTGACCAGTTGCTCTACTGAAACCACTGTTGAATAAGCTTTTGAACATATGCCAAGAATAGATCTGATGAATTTTGTTGGCCAGCTTGTTCAGTACAAACTGATGATCTAGATAAGTCTGGAAATACGAGCATTTGATCTATAGAAGGTCAGGATTAATATGAGGGGTAACTGGCTAAAATCAGGTAATATACGGCAGACAGGAGATTAGACAAGTTGATCTAAAGACCTGCTCTGGCATCAAGTTTATGAATACACATGTACATCTGTGCACTATCTGACAAGATTTGCCCTTAACCTTTTTTTGATGACTGCAAAATGTGCTTTTCATGTCTCTTATTGTAAGGCATGTTTTCTAGACTTTATATAGTTCCTATGGCGCTTTCTCTAAGCTTGAAAAAGCAGAGCTCAGAATGAGACTTGGGGCTGCCTCAGGTCTGACGAGAGCCCTGGCTCTTGGGAGGGGACCAACTACTTTACCTCTCCTGCCACTCACTGGGGCTCTCTCAGTGCAGCTGTTTTTGGACAGCCCTGTAGATACTGCAGGAGAGAGACCTCGTGCACTTTGTGCTGCCCAGTGCGGCTGTGTCTACTCTGGGTGATGCTGGGCACACAGGTGACAAGAGCTCCTTCCTTGTGGTGACATTGAGAGCCTTTCTTGATGACCACCAGCAGCATGGACACCACTTGCCTGGGATCACTTTAGTCCTCCTGGGAGCTCATGTTAAACAGGAGACTTCCCCGACACTACCATAAGCTCGATACAGCTACTTAGTCTGCACCAAGCCAGGGGTGGAGGTTGAACACAGAAATTCTGCACCTTCTCTGTAGTGTAAACAGCACCATCATCTCTGTTCTCCGCAGCTCTTACACCCAGCATACCACTGGCCACCTCTCAGGAGCATCCATACCATCTTCAATGTACAGAAAGTTACCTTTTAAACATAAAATTAATTTTAAAATGTGAACCTGTGTTCAGAGGGACAGAATAGGGGTCAAGAAAGGGCCAAAGAGGTCTGGAAACATCAAAATAAAAGGCTGTAGGTTGAATCCTTTAGATATTTAATCCCCAGATATGGGGCAAGAAATCCATATGCATCACAGTAGCGGACTTGACAGGAAGTGAAGCAGGAGAAAATTAATTGTTGTGCCTTGTGATATGCTAGATACAAAGTGTGCCAGGGGTGAAAGGGTATGATGACAAAGCTGCTGGCAATTTAAGCCTTGGCTCAAGCATAAAACAAATACATTATTCTGGATGGTGAAATTGGAAGGTGCTGTCACAGATTCATTTCATCATGCTTGTGTTTTTCTAGCCCCTTCTCACTTGTCTGACCTGTGGAATTTCTATCTGCATACTGAAGCATAAAAACACTCTTTGAAAGTGTCGGGTTGTGAGAGCACTCTGATTATGTTTTTTATGCGTGGTTTTTAGCTGACCATCACATCCGGATCCCATTAAGCTCCTCTGATTTCAGAGGGCAGTGCCGGATGGTCTTGCACAGATGGCTCTGGCTGTGGTCGGGGCATGGTGCCCTTCGTGCCGTGACTTCCAGGGTGCTTTGGCGTGTGAGCAGCTCACCGTGCTGGCCAAGGGGTTGCAGGCAAGCTTTTCATACCGCCGGAAATTTTTCACATGGCTAGAAATGAGGTCCTTAAAATTTACTGTAGGCAACATGGAGCTCATAGAGAAAAATAAGCTAAAAAAAATCAAACAAGAACAAAACACAAAAATATTGTGAAAATAACTGCCAAAACCTAAGCGTACTGGGAATGAAATCTTCCTGTTTGCATCACCTTTCTCTTTTCTGTACTTTTTTTCATGGTCTATTCTATCTCTACATATATTTTTTACATCTTTTAAAAACAATACCTTTTGTTGTGCTGTATAAAAATCTCCCACTCCAGTCCTGATTGTTCTTGCAGTGCCTAAGAAAGGGATTTCCTCTCAGTGCACAAGAAGTTTTGTTTCAATTTGACTGGATTTTCTGTTAATCTCCCTATTTGTTTTGAAATATTTGCTTTTCAGCTTAGGCCAGAAGGGGGATAGAATACACAGAGTAGGCTGATATTTTAATTTGGAATATCATTCCCTTTACTCCACCCCACAAATTTGAGCTGCTTATCTAAGGCTTATCTGAAACTTTGCAGGCTGGAAGATAGGTGGGAAATCACCAAATCAGACATTGTTTGGAGTTTGCTACTACTTTTTGTGCTTGGTGTGGCTGGACATAGCACAGGCACAGCTCGTCATACAGTCTTTTGGCAGCTCTAGTTTCTTAGAAACACCTAAAGCCTGTATATATATGAGAAATTAAATAAATGAATTTTCTAAGCTCTCCCGAACAGTTTTCACTGTTTGGAGTTTCATATTTGGCTCGTTTCTTGTTTTCTGGGAGAAGGCTGACCATTCCTTGCTCTCCAGACGCTTCAAAGTGAGTTTAAATGCTGTCTATCATGACCGTCTGTCCCTGGCACTTGTGAGACTTGCAGCCTGAACTAACTATTTTGAAGCCCAGGTGTAAAATGGTCTCCAAAAAATCTATTTATATTTAAATTCCTTAGAAAATATTTGGTGCCAAGAAGTTATTGTGGCTGTGCCTTGGCTACTTATGGATCTTAATGGGGGGAAAAAAAAGTCAGCCATTTTACTAAAAATATGTGGAATACGCTTAGCCTGCACCTTGTAAAATTTTATTTTAAGAAAGTAAGGCCCTGATCCAATCACAATGAGGTCAATGGGACGCTTTCCACTGATTCAGTGGGCTTTGGATATGGCCCTAAGACATTATTTTCAGTAACAAGGACTGTGAGAAATGTACCTAATATTAGAAGTTTATTATTTATAGTCTTTCTATAATTAAAATGGCCGGCTGCTGTAAAAAGAAGATTTTCTCTGAGCTGAGACTCTCTATGCTAAATTTGAGCCTGTAGCAAAATTAAAGGTGTTAGCTCTTGGTAACAAAGGATTTCCGCACAATGATCCAAATGGGATGGTTTCTCAGCTGCCCTATCCCACAAGGAATTGCTGTAAAGGAATGATCCAAGTCCTCCATTATCGCTTCCACAAATATCATGCAAGAAGTTTGCAATCAATTCATAGATTTGGATATACTGTTCACATACAACATGACAGAGACATGTGATTGATGTGATCTATACCTGACTTGTGCTGTTCTCAGTTGGGCACGGCGGAGCCTCCCCTGGAGGCAGTTTCTCCTCCCTTGTTGTCCTCATGACCTAAAACCTTGAAAGATTGAGCAGCTCGCTGTCGACACCAGATGTCTGGGCAGCAGAGGACTCCAGATGGATGGAGGCTTGCTAGGGGAAAGGGGCTCTTTGCCAATATCTTTAGGAAAGAAAAGGAACTGCTTGGATAGACTGGGTGCATTTGTATGCAGGTAAGAGTCTGAGGTAATTTTTCCATTCACAGCTGCTAAATAATGGGTCAAAAATACCATCTGTGTCCATGCCTGGTGAGGAAAACTGTTCCTAATGTGCTCATGGTGGAGAGTGACTGTAGCCAAGAGACCGCTTGCAGGACCAAGGTGCAAGATCCAAACTGGAGGGCATATGAGAAATGAGAAGAGGGGATAAAAAACCATGTGGGATTATCTCCCATTTGGGTGTGCATATTCTTGGACTCAGTGCTGAGTGTTACTGATTCCTCTGCGAAAGGGCCAGAGAGCTTTAGAGGCTGCTGTCGGAGATGGCCAGCAAAGTTGGCCCTGCAAACATGCCCCAACACTGAGCTGCAGCAACAAATGGGAGCTGTGCTGTCAGAGGGGAGTCTGGACAGGAACTATCACTGCCTCGAGCTCAGGCTACGGAGAGCAGCCCCAGTACCACGTGTTGCTCCTGTGCTCTGAGCTACTCTCACTAGCACCAGGATGGGAAACGGATGAATGGGGCATGGACCCCCGTCAGCTTCCATGGTGAGCTGGAGGCACTGGAGATGAGTCAGTCTTTCTGAGTTGCTGTTTTATTACATTTTCTCCCTTCCACACCCTTCTCTCCTGTAAAGCTGTGCCCATGCAAAACCCCTTGTTTAAAACTCTAGGTTCTGCCTGGCAAAGCATTGCTCATTCCTGAGCACTTGCAGAGCTCAGTCCAATTTCCCAAGCTGCTGCATGGAGGACTCCGGCAAGTGCCGTGTAAGCAATTTTCAGAGGAATGCCTGGAAGCTGATTCAGTCCTTCTTGCTGCCCAAAAGGAAAGTAACAATTCAAACAAATTCAAGTTCAATTTCAGCCCTTCTCCAAGCAATCTGGATAACATTGGGCAGGCATCATATGTGCTTTATTTCCGTTACTCATTGAATCCAACTGCATGCTTCAGTCAATACTTCTATCACAGCCCATGCTAACATACTATATTAGGCCAAATTCTAGCCTCACTCCAGGTTTACACCTGAATCATTAAACCAACGTCAGCTTGACTGAAGAAAGCAAATCTATTGGACACACATTGATAGTGGTGAGGAGTTATTTATACATAACTAGTTCTATTGCAGTAAGAAATGGATCAGAGATTTGAATAAAATTCAGATTTTTGACCTTAACCTCTTCCTTCCTCCCTTCCTCCCTCCTCCTTTCCTTTCCTTTCCTTTCCTTTCCTTTCCTTTCCTTTCCTTTCCTTTCCTTTCCTTTCCTTTCCTTTCCTTTCCTTTCCTTTCCTTTCCTTNTCCTTTCCTTTCCTTTCCTTTCCTTTCCTTTCCTTTCCTTTCCTTTCCTTTCCTTTCCTTTCCTTTCCTTTCCTTTCCTTTCCTTTCCTTTCCTTCCCTTTCCTTCCCTTTCCTTCCCTTTCCTTCTCCCTTTCCTTCTCCCTTTCCTTCTCCCTTTCCTTCTCTCTTTCTCTCTTTCATTAAGTAGTGCTTTGGACAGACATGAATTCATTTTTAACACGTTTATGTATAGCATGGGACATGTCCTATTTTTGTTTGGTCTTGATCACATTTTATATTAAATATTTGATATCTAGAGATTTTTAAAAGTAGCTTCAGTGTCCAAACAGCTCCCATAAGGCTAGAGGTATAGGGAACTTCCTGATAACTATGTCTATTTTTTTCTCAAATGAAAACAATGAATGCAAAAATCAACACACAAGCTGAAAAAAATCTTGTCTGATGTCCCCAAATTCATCTTTTGCAGTATATATGCTCAGCAGTGTTACATGTAGCTGACTGATGCAATAACATAGACAGTGGTAAATAGTAACATCTTTCCACCTAATTTGGTGTTTTCCCCTTACTCATCATGCATCAGTATGGTAGTAGGCAGTACAGTTGTATGCCACATACTGAAACAGTTAGGCATGTTGCATACAATATTAAAGACATGGATCTTCCCTTCTTGTGGGAAACTTTGTTGTTGGCATTTAAAAAATGAAATGACACATTTTAAAATTAAGGTCATAAAAAAAGTTCTTCATTACGTTTCATGAATATATGTAGCACATTTCATCACCTTTTGCCTTATATCAGTTCAGCTATAGTGATACCAGCACATCACCCTTAAATTCAGGTTCAAGCTGCATGATTGCTTCAGCCAATGCGCAGTTTGTGACGGAAACAGCAATCCCTCCTGTTATCATCCCATCACATATTCCCACCTTTTTTGTGCTGTCACTATCACTCTTGCAGCAATGCAATGCTGCTGGAGGGCCAAGGAGACCAAAGGGATTGACCAGGGAAAATTAATTTGCAGCTGAATCAGTTTCTTGATCTATCTCCCTGTAGGACTGAACAGATCATGCACTATTGCAAGGGGACAAGCAATAGTCAGCTTATCTTTACAAGCGAGCAGGGAGAGGATCATCCCTATCAACAAAGCTCAGCCTTCTGGAGTAAACTAATCATGAAATTTCAGCTTCGGTCAAGCAAGCAGAATTACCTACTGAAGGCTGGTTTGTGGGGAAGTAGAAACAATAGAAGTTCAAATAAAGCTGGAGAGTTTGATGAGGTTCTGTCTATGTTTGGCAAAGACTTTTTTCCTTTCTTAGACCTTCTTGGAAACGTCTTTAAAACATTCCAGGGGTGGTTTTGCTCCTTAAATATTCTTCAATGTTTTATTTAAACAGTGAAAAGCCAAGTTCTTCCCTCAGATATGCATGTAAAAACTCCCACATTAATCAGAGGAATAGTCTGCATATATCCTAAGTGCTGGAGGTTTCTTTTTGGTATGTACTTTGTTTCCTAAGAAGAAGTAAATTCTAAGCACAAACTTCATTTTATTCATGTAACATTTCAAATGCTTGCAATATGTCTTAAGGGACCATTGTTCTACAGTGAGCAATAGTGACATACAGTGAGTATATACAGTGAGTATATAAATAGCCCTTGTAGCATTGTAAAGATTGTCTTTGGAGCACAGGGTATACTAGGACAGGTAAAATGTTCAATCCTCCCCGCTGATTTATGAAATGTGATGAGAAGTTAGGAAAAGGTGTGTGCTAAAATGGGATAAGACATTAATTCATGGAAGAGAAATTGGTGCATCATATTTAATTTAAAATGCAGGGACTGAAACACTTATGTAGGTCTTTAACCTTCTTGATATAACACTAAAGGCTTAAAAATAGGTTTTAAAACCAAGCTGCTGTTTTGATTTGTAAAACAAGTTAAACCAAACTTGACAATAAGGCATGTGCTTTAAATTTCCCTGGTTTGAGGTGCTGTTTACTCTGGCAGATATATTCTTAAGTGAAGCTTTTTTTCCCCCCACCAAAGCTGTTACATGGTAGACTGACGTTGGCTGACCCTGAAGCAAAAATTCGAAAACAGCACATTTATTTTCCTCCTAATGCTAAACACACATGCCATGAAGCATTTTTTTAGTCTAGCTGGAAAATCATCAAATCTGGGCTATTTGTCCCTTTTACCTTGGCTTTAAAGTTTTTGTGAATACAAAAATAACATAATGAGCAACTCAACTTGGGGGACCAGAATGCGTGTGTTTTAAAGTGAAAAAGTAGCCTGTGATTTGTAGGTTGGATTGAAATGGCCAGACTGGAAGAGAAGAGCCGTCGGCCTTGCCTGTGACAATGGATTACTCTGCCTTCTCCAAATGGAGAGGAAAACTCCCAAAGTGCATCTAGCCAACTGCTTGATATTTTACCACAGCTGTAAATTTGCTTTTTGGTCATTAGCTTCTTCAACAGAGACATATAAAATCATTTACCCTGCTAAAGACATCCATCCACCCAATTTTGCATTCTTTTTCTTCACTTAGGAGCAAATGCTTAGTCTTTGGAGAAAGACTAGTTTGATGGTAATCTTGCTACCATTTAAACAATCCTTTGGAAAAAACTGGAAATTGCTCTCTGCTGTATTTACGATATTTAAAGAGTTCCGGAGTAGGATTATTTTGGGGGACCTAAGCGCTGTGATAATTTGCTGTGATAATTTATAGGGTCCAAGATAGAGGTTGTATGTAAAGATGGTATGCAATTTCATCTTTTTTCTCCATTTTCATATAGGTGCAAAAAACCACTAGTGTACACTTGGAGAAGCAATCAGCCACAGAGACACTGTGTTCTCCTTCACTGGAAACTAATTTAGAAGTCCCCCAAAGTCTTCTACAAGTCAGCAAAAGGTGTCAGGGTGGATTAGTAGAAGAAGGAGCAACATGAGCTTGTTGACTGAAGTTGCCGTCCTTACTCTTCTTGTTAACAGGGCAGTGGTTTGAGTAAAACACTGAAGGTCTGTTCCATGCATGTCTTGAATGGGTTTGACTGGATTGGACTTCACCTAAATGGATTAAAATTTTAAACCAATTTAAGAACGCCAATGTTCAAAGATGAAAGAAGTTACTTAAATTGGTGCCAATCCTCACATCAGTAAAAATGAAGAAAGATTTAAGAAAGAAGGACTTTTAAGAGATCATTCCTCTTGATGAAATTTCTAAGTCTTTGCCAATGCTAACTGAAAGGAATGAAAAAAAAATCCTCTGGAGACCTTTTGGCAATTAGTTCCTGTTTGCAAAGAATCTGGGCCTGTAATGTGCTAGGAAGGTGGGTCCAACCACATTTTTTTTTTTTTTTTTCATAAACTGGACTGCATCTCATTAGAGATGCCCAGCTGTATTTGCCTCTCTCTTTTACAGCCATACACACCACTTTTCATCCTGTCCTTTTCATCACCTACTGCTTCTTTAGTAAGTTAAGCAAGTAAAAATGTACCATGAAGAAATCTTTTACTTATTTAGCAGATTTCTACTACCATTCAGCAGCCAGAAACACCGAGGTTAATGCAGCACCTTGAGTCACCACACTGTGACCACGACTCTTATTCATATTCTGCAGCTTTCAGCCACACACAGGCCACATCCTAAGACCTCTATGACACAGAGACTGTGGATCTCACGTTCACAATTTATTATTGTACCTTAGAGGGCCAAGCTGACCTTGCCTCTTATAGGGCCAGTGTGTAAATTAGCTCTAGTCTAAAATTGTTATGCCTGCCCTATTGCAGGCAGCAAAAATAAGGGGACTCACAGAATGTTGTGTTGCTCCAGGTTCTAGGTGGATTTGGTGATACTATGCTAGATCTGGCATATCTCCAGTAGGTTATGGGTGAGACCTGGAAGATCCCAAAAAATCATTTTATCTCGAAATAGCATGTACATTGAGAGCTGTATTGGATACACTGGTTCCTCAGGGTGTTTGTCCTATGAGGCTGTCTAACGTTGTCAGTGGTTTCAGTAAAAGACTTAGTTTCAAAGGCAACAGCTAAATGAACACGTGCTGGTGTCCCTGAGGGCAGCGATGTTGCCTCTGAAACGACGACGTGCGTAACAGCGCTCCTTGGTTTGGTAGGTTAGCAACTCAGAATGCGAACGGATCCTCTTCAAAAGAAGATCCCCCATTTTAACTAGCAAGAACAGAGATTAATGCTAGAAAGTAGATTTTGTGATCAAACTTATCTAGTTTATATGCAGTTTTGTTTTTGCTGAAGTGCATGTGTTAGGGTCCAGGAAGAATTCAGTGCTGACTGTTTTTATTTGTGCTCATTGACATATATGCACATGTGCATATGTACATGTGTTTACAAAAAAAAGAGATGTCCTAGTGTATACAATTTCCTGTTTATTTTGCCTTTAATATAGGAAATATTCCCACAATTAATTTAACTCCTGTCCAAATAGATTAACTTTCTCAACTGTAATACTGAAGTTACTTTGTTTTCCACTCACTACATTGAGAACCAAATGTGCCCCACCAAAGATTTTTACATCCATGTAAAACAGAATCACTTTTTGATCAGCTGCCAGTATCAAGCGGGCTATTTCCCTATACTTACTGCCTAGTGGATGGTTTTTACACAGAAAAAGCAACATTCTTATTGGTATCATCTCATGCTCTTAATAACTTTTTCAGAAGAGACACGAATCAGAAGACACATTTAAATCTTTATTGCTGTGTCATGTTCTAGTTATTATATAAGAAGTCATGATATTTTATGCGTGGGAATAGCAACCGAAATAAAATTTCCCTCTTTATATTGGATTTATAAACAGTTTTCTTGTGATGCATTAATGCTAAATAAGGAGCAGAGAAGACCGAAAAAGAGGAAGAATTTTGAAGAACACGGCACTACTTGAAATGATTAAAGCAAGCATGAAGGGGAGCACGAGGGTACCTGCTTCTCTGCAGGGTGTCGCTCCGCGCACTCCTGGTCAGCTGTCTTCAATCAGGCTTCCTCAGGCCTTCTGGGAGACGTGCTAAACACATGGAAGTTAGCACAGGATACAGTGGTCATAGTTCGCACCAGATGTGGAGGAATAAACAAATGCATTTTGGATTATGGATCTACTCTGCTACCTGCCTGAAGAGACTGTCTCAGAAAACATTCAGAGCTGCTGTGCTCTCGGGCAGGATCAGTTTTTACTAGCAATAAGCTATTCACCAGCAAAATGTGCTTCAGTGATTTTGAAAACATTGTTTTGTTCCACGTTTGCTAGAGAATTTTGTTTGAAGAAGTATTTTGGTGTTCAGCTTCATGATCCTGCGGGCTGGAAAGTCAGGATTTCCATGGCAGCTGTGGGAAGCTCCGTATCCCCTGTGCCTGTATACTTTCTTGAAGGGTGGGAGATTTGTTTCCTGTTCCCTCATGGAAGAGAAAGAATCAAGACTGAGATACTCACAGATCTTCCAGTTTTAAAGAATCTGTCTTCATGTTACTGAATAAAAAATAGCAGGATTACTTATGCCACCAAAATCTTGTCCTTTATTTGAATTGCCAGGTTTTTGTTCAAAAGGCTTGTTTCTTTTTTTTTTTTTTTTTTTTTTTTT
>PTEX01000044.1:3505897-3519605 GCA_003342815.1 Eudromia elegans | reverse complement strand
TTTTTTAAAATCTAATAGAAACCTCCTCCAAAATAATTTCATTTGGAACAAAATATTGCCCCCCTCTCCTTTTTGGCAATATTTCTTTAAAGATTTCAAAGATACAAAATTTGTTATTCACACAGATGTGCTGAACTGGGGAAATGATGGATGAATGGAAGATAATTTAGATTTTGATTACGTTGTGTGCGCTGCATTGTCATCCTTCCCCTCATGCATTACACTGGGAGCTCATGCAAGCCTTGAATCTCAGGCGCTCTCTGCACTGTGGTGCTTGTCAGAGGGACACTGTTGACTCTTGCCAGAGAGGCTCCTTTCCACCACCTGCCAGCTTCCATATTCAGCTCGACAGGGGTTTCCCCATCCTTGGGGAGCACCCACCAGCACCTTGCAGCTCGGAGACATGATCCCTCTGGCCCAGGGAGGGGCTGCGTATGTGTATGTGTATATACTGTGTATGTATACGTGTGTGTGCACAGGATGAACTAGCATCAGCTTTGGTGCTATCTGATGGTGATCGTATTTGACAGTGATGATCCTCCATAGCCATTTCAATGCTCTCCGCAGCTTCTGGAGTTGGAAAGATCTTAGCCACATCTTTCCTGACACTGTCATTGAAGGTAGAACAGCCTAAGGCATCTGATGTCATGTTTCCTATCTGGGTGTAAAGGAATGATCCTATTTTTTTTTTCTAGACAGCTTATTTGCTGGGAATTGGGCCATTTCTTTCTCTCCTCCTGCCTACGAGCATATTTATTGCATTCTTTATAGCAAGCTCCTGACTTGTGCCTTCATTCTTTTATTGAAAGCCCTTTAAAACACTGTGCTAAAACCCTGCACATCATATATCATATATGCAAGTCATAATCACATCTGTTTTAGTATCATGACCAGAATTAGCTATTCTTAGTAACTTTAAAAAAGTGAAACATTGTTTGGGATATAAGACACTATGGAGCAGAGTCTAGATCTAGTCTTTCAAGCTACAGGTTCAAAAGGACAGTCCTTGGCTGTTAGGACAAAATGAGTTTTTAGGTGTTGAAATATCAATACAGTAAGAAAGCACTCTTTCAAGATGTTTTTTATGCAATGGAGTTTAACTTTTGCTTGTGAATTAAAGAGAGCATTCCCATCCTTTTTAGGGTTGCACAGAAAGAGCCCCCATTGCTTGACCGTGCAGTTAATAGCATTACAGTTCCACCATGCACAGTTCGAGCAGTTCGTTCAAGTCAGAGTAGGCAAGGTGGGACTTGTGGGACAGAGAAGCTTTCAACTCCTCCAGTGGTTTCTAAGACTTTTTGGTCTTGGTCTTTTATGCTCTGTATCTTGTGTGCCTCGCAGTGAAATGGCCCAACAAGGAGTCATTGCACCTCTTTGCAGTGTGAAACAGGGAATCCCACGTGAGGACAGAACTTTGGGAGGACTGATTCCAGATTCTTAAAATTCTAGAAAAAGTCTTGCCCAGAACAAGTTATAAGAAAAAGCTTAACTAGAATTGAAGACGCACATTTTTTTTTTTTTTTTCAGAAGAGAGAGTACTATAATTTCATGGTATTCAAATGCATTCATCCTTGGTAAACTCATACAATGCTAAGAATATTAATTAATTAAACATTCATAGAGATTCCATTTTAATTAAAGTGACATTACAAAACATTATTTTTTGACTCCTAAAGTGTAATTTTGCTGTAGTAGATAAGAGAAAAATATTTGTTCAAATGTATCTAGCACGCCATTTGTTTTGAAAAGCATCTGAGCCACAAAATTTTGATCCATCAACAAAAGAAGGAAAAAGAGAAAGATTTGATTGCTTTTGTTATTGTCTTAAATCTTTTTCACAACAGGAAGATTTACTTTACATCTGCTGTACAAGGTAAATGAAGAGAATCAGTTACTATTTTCAGGTCATGGGGGCAATGTTTTGTACTGTGGCAGTGTATTTGCCTGCACCATTTTAAATGTCAAATTAAGACAATATCAAAAGTTCAGTTTTGCTATAGTCAAGTCCTTGGTCTGTGGCACACCAAAAAAAATCCATCCTGGAGAAAAAGTCCTTCCAGTCCTGCTAGGAGAAATTAGCGTCAGAGTATTTCTCTTTCTTTTACCTATGTTTGTGTTAGACTCTCCTGAAAGAAGCAGACTGATACTTCCCAGCAGAAAACTTCTGTATTAGAGATTTCCTTTGTCCCACCAGCAGCATTGGATAAAAACTAAGTGAAACACGACACACCGATAGTAAAGTTAGCAGACAGAAGTTTGCCTGGGCCGTCAGTTACACTTAACTTTCCATTAAGTATGTCACAAATTGTGGCAGCTGGAGGAGTTTAGTAAAGCAAAAAAAACCCCCAACAAACAAATGCTCTCTGCCTCAGAACATTAATGCTTCCCATCTTTGCTTTCAATAGTAAAGCAGAGCTGCTAATATTGCCTTATTTTTTCAGTTTTTTTTTTTTTATACTGCATAGTGCTTTTTAGATTTTTTCCTTGAATGCTTGATTATTTGCCTTTATTTTACTTTGTTTGGTGTAAGATGCTTAAAATCATAAAATTGTTCTCCTTACTAGGCTGTACTGTTCCTATTTCACTCATCTTAAATATGCATATGACTAAATATCACTTGACTTAGTTCAGTGGGGTTATCTGCAAGCATAACATTTCTAGCAGGCGCAAAGCTTTTCACCATTGGTGCTTGTGGGCAAGATTCCCCAAAGCACCACTGAAAGTCTGCCATTCTGTCTGTCTTTTCCAGAGAGGGAAGCCCCATCTTTCTGCTTATCTAGCCTTCCCTAGGCCTCCATTTCTCAATCATCTGCTTTGGTTGTGCTTCTTAGGCTGCTCTGAAAGCTTTGGGGAGAAGAAACAGTCTTTTGAATATTGAAAGCGATACTATATAAATATGTCACATTGCATATGGTTGTAACACTGCAATATATCAGGGCTAGGGCAGCACTGTGCCCAAGTCAAAGCCCATCAGCTATTTTCATTGCAAACCACCCTGTTTAGATGTGGCTGTGGCACTGAGACCTGAAGGTCCCTCTGGAATTTCTTTGAGATTTGTGCGGTTAAGTTTTGTTTGACATCATGACAAGTCCCAGCTGTGCAGTCAGCTGCATGCTTGCCCTGGAGATACCGGCTTTCCCGGCTCCTGGCTTTGCCAGGCTACTGGGGACATAATTCTACTGTGCTCCACATTTTTTCCATATTTAAAAAATCCATATGAAAAAGTGCCCTTCTCACATATGTGAGAGCTACTGGACTCTAACTTATCTCAGGATGATTGTTTTAATGCCTTTAATTTTAAAATTTACTACCCATTTTTCAGACTCACAAGGGGCTTGTCTACTATTTCCAATTACAGTGCATATCCTATATTTCTGTCTACAAAGCCTGCCTTGCCTGTGTGTGTCTGTAGACAACCAAACATACATAAGGGCTGAGAACAAGTGGATGTTCAACCACAACCCTATTAAGAATTGTGTTTTGCAGGATTATAAAAAACCTAGTGGCATAAGTCCCTAACTGAAGCCACAAGGTTTTGGAGAGGTTGCATGTCATTACGAGGCTTTGCTTTTCAGGGAAATGCCATGGGAGCGGGGTTGTGACGGGCTAGGGCCCAGTCAACTGGCCGCTTGCACACTTGCACATTTCAAGTGATGGGAATGTCACTGAACACCTGCAAGTGCCTGGCAGAGCCCTGCACTGCCCTCCTGGCTGCCCTTCGACATGCTCTGGAGCATCTCAACAACCAGCAGTTGCAGCCAGAGGAATGCCAGGTGAAGGCGAAAATGAGAACTGATTTTTCAGGAGAGGTGGTTGTTGTCCACTGAAACAAGAGGGAAAAGGCAGTGTTTGATCTCAGCAAGTTCAAGTAAAGCATGGATTTCTTTCTGGAAGATGTACAGTAGATACATCTTAGCTAACAAGTTCAGTTGGATGCAGGCAGCAAAATTCAGAGGCCTCTGTTAGACATGACATCAAGTAGATATCTATGAATCCTTTTTAGTCTTAAAATCAAGAGGTCTGTAAAGAAATGTCATGGTGCCACAATAGAAAACTGCAGAAGTTTCATTGCCTAGGGGGAAAGAGCCAAGATATGCTCAGGAGACAGAGGCCCTGATCATACAGCCAAATTTGCAAGCATAGATGTCTCTCCTGAGTGGAAAATCAGTTATTGCAGAATTTACTACCTCTGCTTCACTACCTCACTAAAAGAAAAATTCAAATTCAGTCATCAAATAGTCTGCTTTACTCTAAGGAATCAGCTCTTCACAAAGCCTTAGTCTTTTCCACAGGGTTCTTAAACAAAATGGCAATACATTTCTACACATGCTCCTCTCTGGGTCTAATGAGCTGCTTGGCCTCTACCAGGCCCATTTTTTTTCCCTTTGAGTGAACTGCAGGCTTGTTTCTATTTGCAACTCATAGTTCTAAAAGGTGCTTGGGAATGGGAGAGACAACAAAACACAGCCGTTCAAACTGTTGTTTTCGTTCATGTAAAAAAGCCCCTCGGGTTTCACTTCCCACTGGAGCCAATTCTTTGCTCACCTACATAGCCCTGAGAGGAGCACTGTTACTTTCTCTAGATCTCAGGCTACTGCAAAGGTCCTGAGGTAGCCAAAAGAGCCAAGAGTCCTTGCTGGGTTGATACAATCCATAACGCCGTCCCAGACCTCAGACCTCAGTCCCAAGCCTGACACTGTCCTTGCCCTGTTGACATTCATGCTCTGGCAGTGCCAGACGAGGCTGCAGGAGGGGGCTGCCTCTTTTCAGTGCTTTGAACTCCAGGATTTTGGGACCCCTTTGCAAATTTTGGCATCATCTTAACTTTTCCTTATAGGAAAAAAAATGGCAATCTAGCCCATTGCTTTTTAGCACAGCAGGCATGCTACAAGGCCAAATACAGTGACCAGTGAGGCCAGATTTTGTCTTAGGAAAACAATGTCTCTCAGTATCACTAAATAGTTCCTGAGTTTTCAGGTCAGTCCAGGGGTGTCTGTATGGAGCGTGCTGCTTTTTGGGCTGCCGTACAGGAGGGGAGGAAACTTGCCGTTACAATAAAAATGTTTGTTCAAGCAGTGCTTTTATTGGTAGATTATATCTCACAGGAGCCATGAGGACTGATTTTGGCTGTGTGAAGGCCTCCCTTGTAGCAATATGTCTATTCTGAGCATACACAAGTCTCATTAACATTAATAAATTGGCACTGAGGGGATTTTATAACATCTCTATGATTGGCTGTCTTAACTCTCTGCAGCCGGGTCTTGCTAGCATTTTTAAAGGGACAGACTGAGTTAAAAATCAAGATGAGGCAGACCGGGATCAGGGCTTAGCACAGGAATGAAGGGGAAAGGTGGAGTGACTTTTGCTGTTTCACTTCATTTTCTACTCATTAGAGAGATGCAGGAGTGCATGTTCCCAAATATCTCTCCGTGGGTAAGTTTGTGAGGAGGGAAAGAGCGTACTAGTGCTGGTCATTGCCTTCTTACATCTCCCTTTTTTCCCCTCCTTTGCTCTTTTCCTCAATGCCCAGGCTCCTCTGTGCCATTCAAACCGCCCCCTTCCTCTGAAGAGTCCAGGCTACTAACTCCTGCAACTCACTCCTCATCTTTGTATAAGAGAATAATCCCTGATAGACCCACGCCTTGCCTGTGTCTCAGGCCCCCAAGTCCTCCTTGCACCCCAGGCTCTTCAATCTCGTGTATCACGTGTGTCATCATCCTTCAGCACCTTGGCTGTGCTATCCACGGGTGTCCTTACAACCCCAGCCCCTACAGGGACACATAATTCTTCCTGGGCCTTCCAACTTTGTCTTTGGTCAGTGTTCCCTCATCACACAGGGCAATAGCACTATGGAAGGTGTTCTCTGTTTCCTTGGTGCTGCTGTACAAGGAAAATCACAAACAGGGGTCTTCTTGATTTTTTTAAAAGGAAACTTTACTTTCAGAAGTAAATTCAGAAGAGATACCAGATTTCTAGAATTAAAACATTAACATCTACTTCAAATGAAAAATCTACATAAAAGATCTTTGGAAGGATTCTAATTCCGAACTATACTCTCCAATCTCAGGCACTGGAGGGAATCTGTCCACTAGGTGGGCCACCCTGTACCTGCCTACCCGGCTTGGCAGTGGTCGGTGTCATGGGAGAGGCAAGAGACGGGATCTCCTGTTCTCGTGCAGTCTGGTGGAGTTGCTTTGTAGCAATTTGAAAGACATTAAAAAGGTAATATATTTTCTTGCAATTCTTTTCCCATGTCCAAAGTAGAAATCAACTAGGAAAATATGTTTAACATCATACATACTTTTTCCTCACATATGAAGAAACCCAGAAGATGAGTGTTTCATTATAAAAATATTTCATACTTAAGAGATACTGTCTGTGTGTCCTTGGTTGAGTAGCAGAGTAAACAGTTGCACAAAAGTGAAAGGATTTAAGATGTGTTAAGAGGGAGCTCATTTTAGCTGCACTGTAACTACAATAACATACCTATTTTTTTTTCGTAGCCATGCCAATCTTGTATGAAAACGCTCCCTTCCTGTTACTCTTTCACATTGCCTGGAGAGGAAATCAAATGGAACGGAGATGGGTGAGACCAGAAACATTTCAGACTTTATTAAACCTAGAGGTTTTGGAGCTTGTGACTTACAGAGGCATCACTCTGCTGAGGATTTCATCTGTAGCTCAGTGACTGGGAAATGAAGGGTGGACAGAGTGAATGGGCATGAATCAAGAGAACAAACTATATTTGGCTGTGGTTTTGTGTGGTGTAATGCATGAATAATTTGCGACCTGAACCATGTTTGTTTGATTTGTGTGTAGGGAACATGGCCTTTTTGAGTGAAATGTGACTTTGCTGACTCCTTTTTTTTTTTTTTTTTTTGGAAATTACCTTTTGGATTATTCAAGCAGGAAAGGATAAACACTGGAAACACCATTAATAAAACTTAAAAAAAAAATAAAAAGCAACCTCTTAATGCGGAATAGGTCAGACAATAAAGTTTACAATCACGCACTCTGCACTGCTCTGCGCTCAGAGCCAGCAAACTAGTGACTGGCCAGATTAGTTAATCTTCCTCAGCTTCGTCTTGGGCCCTATAACTACTGTGGCAGGTCATTAACCAGCTGGTGAAGCCCCGGCACATCGTACATTTATTCCCAAACCTTAGCAGCCGTTGCTGAGTCCAGGAGCCTTAAAGAGGTATTTCTGATGTTAGCTGACAGTACGATAATTTATGCTCCCAGTAATTCAAAGAGATTCCAAGGCAACTGTAAACTAATGAAATCTGAATAGCTTTCCTGGAGAATGTTCCATATTTAATCGGTGGGACAAAGATGGAAATATATAAAACGGGTAGTTGTTCTTTCTTTTAAAAATCCAGCCTTTCTGTGGAAAAAAAAAAAAAGAAAAGAAAAAGGAGTTAAACAAGATCAGATTGCATTAAAGAAATGTAGAGAAATGTTTGAGTAGTGAAAAATGTTCATTCTTCCCATGTTTCTTGATGTTTTAACTTTGCTGTTCATCACTGCCAAAAGTAAAAAGGGAAGAATGCTAGGTCTAGTACGCTGGTAACCTAGTAGAGGTATTGCTTTCAGCCAGGATTTGCTTCTTCTTTTCTTCTTTTTTTCCCCCTCCCTTTCCTCCCCCCMCCTTTTTTTTTTTTTTTTTAATCTCAAATGAAAGGCTCCATTTAATCAGATAATTGGCTGCCTGGTAATTTTAGCCTTTTGTGACACACCAGTTGGCAGGTAGAGTGGCACAAAACCGGGAGCCTTTTCCTCCGTCCCACCCTCTCTTGGGGGCGAGCACAGACGCGTCTCTGTCTTATCGGTCTCTGGAGACGGTTCCCAAGCGTTCCGCAATGGAAATGCAAAGGCGGGCACTCTCCCGCAAGCCCCGGGAAAGGCGGCCAGCTGTCGGAGGTAATGACCGCCTGTGGACACGCAGATGGCACTGGAGGTGCTCGGGCTGCTCCTAGTGCACCTGGGGACACAGAAAGGGGGTTTCCACCCAACAGCTGTCCCCGTGGGTGCTTTCCGGACTGGTGGGGCTCAATGGGGAGGGTGCCCACGTCTCAGGGCTCCTCTGGAGCGTGCCGGAGCGTCCGGGAGCAACACGCAACTTGCGGCGTGACGGACAGCGGCTCCGGCTCCTCGGCGAGCCCTGGGCCGTGTTTCTCGAGGGCCCCGAGAGGAGAAGGATCGTGTGCACGCGGAACGGGAGGCTGCTGAAGCTCTGCCAAGCCGGGGCTGCTCCACTCAAAGGGCCGAGTGAATAAATGAGAATAACATCCTTGGGGACCTCAGGGATCAGTTTACGCTGAAAATCCTCAGCCTTACAAAGGGTCAGAGTCACAAGGTAAATGAAAATGGCTGGGAGGGGACTTTGATGGCCGAGACACTGTAACTGTAGAGGGCTTGAAAGAAAACTGTATTTTTAAAAAGTGAGAGAAGGGAGGGAGTGCTCAGGGGGAGAAGGTGGCTGGGAGGGGGGCCTTCAGCCTGCAGGTCACCAGAAGGGTGGAAAGACTCAGAATAGTAAGAAACCCCTCCAGTCTATTAATTCATAGTGGTCTCTCAAAATATTGCTTTTTGGGGCACAAGCAGCAGCTGTGGCAGGAGAGTCTCTCCCTGCTTCCCGCCTCCTTCCTACCAGGGCACTTCCCATGGGCTGAGGAACCTGCAATAATAACAAGATATCAAGAGCTGGGAGGCGTCAGACAAAAATGTCTATGTTAGTTATTGAGCAGATATCCAAGAACATTTTTTTTTTCTTCCTAAACAGCTGGTTTGGAAGTCAAACGAGCTGAATTTGTGCCCTTGCTCGGGATCTGTTTAAGATTTGCTGGGCAAATGTAGATCAGTAGC
Organism: Eudromia elegans; assembly: GCA_003342815.1. NCBI lineage: Eukaryota > Metazoa > Chordata > Aves > Tinamiformes > Tinamidae > Eudromia > Eudromia elegans. The sequence continues at coordinate 3,510,740 of PTEX01000044.1, read as the reverse complement.
GTTCAGGCCAGATGCAAGTTAACAGCTTGAGAGTAGTGGGAATCGGACACCTAAACATGTCAGTCTCAGAATCTCTGGCTCTCGTTGGTCTCATCTCTTTACCTTTAGTTCTCTGAGTGGATCCATTAATACTGACAGTAGTAAAGTCAAACACATTCTTAAACATTTGCAGGATCAGGATGTAAGTGACTCAGAGCAGCCGCAGCTTCTTATTAGGTGTTTGCCTAGTGCCAGGCATCTGGGCCCCATCTCAGTTGGAATTACAGTAATTCAAGACATGGTAATTACAAAAATAGGTTAAACTGAACTATAACAGTTATCTGTCAGATTCTCTTCTACTGGTTAAATACTTTTTCACATCCTCTTATTCATGGTGTCTCGCTGACAAGCGCATAGTTTTATAGTCAGAGGTTGAGTAGTTCTTTCCAAACAATATACATTAACTAAGGGAGAGGATATATTTCCATCAGTATATACAAGTGAAGTCATCTTTATTCTCACACAGTAAAGATGAGACCTGAAGGCTATGGAAAAAGTAAGAAATGTTTCTACTCCATTCTGCTGTTAGCAAAGACCTTGTAACCTCTGGTTATTTTTCTTTTTAACATGCTTTTCTTCCAAATAGATGACTTACAATGGAAAGCAGGAAAAAAAGAATCCTGTTGCAATTCTGGAGAAAAAAGATCAAGCTGATGATTGTATTTAGACATTTAGTCCATCAAAAGGCTGTGAGAAAGATTCTTGTCCTTTATTTCTACTAGCTTTCATGTTTTTATGTAGACTCCATTTCTTACGGCATATATTTTGGGTCCTAGAATATTAGTACCTTATATCAGTGCATAAAAGAGTAGTGGGCAAAGAACATACAGGACCATGTGCTGTGTTTCCCACACCTCAGCCAAAAAACTGTTCCTTGGAAGAAGCATCTCCTTAAGAATTTCCTCTGCCTTGGGGTCCAGGTAGGGAAGAATCTATCAGCTCCAGAGTGTATCATAGGCTCTTGCACATCTTCACTAATGGCTTTTAAGCTGAAAATGAGAAGTTTTAACTCACCTCTAGCACACGGCAAGTTAATAGCTAGACTCTTTTTCAGAAAGCAGCAATAAATTCTATTTTAAACAATTTGGTTTCATACGAAGTGGGTTGCCAGTAGAGTTGCTGGGACCACATAGTTAAGAGGAGAGTAATGCTCTCCAGAAAGCAAACACTGATAGGAGGGGTTTTGCAAACCAGAAACCTTTGAGGCTTTTCTAAAGATTTTTTTTTTCACCAAGTACAGAAAAAAAACCCCATTTACACCTAATTCCTTGCACTAGACAGAATAGAGAGATTGCAGGCTTGTGATTACTGGCTCAGAGCAACTCATTTAACATCTCTGTGCCTCGGATTTTTCTTCCTAATGCAGAAAAAGTGGTACCAGCTTAATCCTACGAGCTATGCAAAAGAGGTACAAGTAAATCATCATGTTTTGGGAGCAGAAAAAATAGAGAAAGAAGAAATTCTTTCACTAGAAAGAATTGGATGTACATTCATCCACAGAGAACATGCTCCTATAAGACTCATTTACTGAGGAAATCGGGCTAGGAGAGCAGCCTGGTGCAGTGTGTTCTCACTGCTCTACACATGCCGTAATTCAGCATAACAGCGAGCATCTATTGTACGAGTGAACACACTCAGGCACGCACACACACACATTTCCTAACACCTAGATGCTTATTGCTATAAGCAGAGCCAAGCAGAACCAATCACGTGTATTGTGTTTATTTTTTTGTCATGTCTTTCTCTGTCTTTTTGAGAAAGATCTTGTTAAACTGGACATGTGAGAAATGGCCCAGATTGGGATTTATCTCAATTACATGTGCCAAGGCTCATATGATAGACTTCTTTTTTTTATTATTATTATTTTTCTCCTAGGAGAAAAACTGAAGTGGCACATGGAGTTCATTAAAATTGAGCTAATGGTTTCAATCACATTTCTAATAGAGCAGAATAGCTAACCAGCAATGTGGGCTGAGAATAAACCGGAGTGATGCCTACTGAAACATATGTGCTTTTGTTTCCCCGCACCATGACAGGCAAACTGTTTGTTGATGAAATACTTTTATTTTTAGAAACATGAATAAATTGAGGGGAATGAGCAAACATGACCAGTCTATGCACAGTCTTGCTATTGATGGATTCAGATGGGTAGAGAAAAATGGGACAGTATCTGCTGTAGAATAGATAGTACATGGGTCTCCCCTATGCAGTTGTATGTAACGATAGTTATAGGACAATGCAGGTTATGTTTCTTTTCTTGAGTGTCTCTTGTTCTAAACCTCAAGCGGAGGAAAGCAGCAAACAAGAAGCACTCGAGCAAAAATATACGCGGTGAGGATTTGTTAATGTGGGGGCAAGGGACAGAGAGCCGAGTGCACAGGCAGCTCCCTTCAGACCTGCGCTGATCATTGCAAACTCAGCACTCTGCTTTTGCTTTTCCAGTCATTCTGTGCACAGCGAAAGCTTCCGAGTCCTCTCCAAACTTGTTGGAGTTGGAAAAGGTAAAAAAAAAAAACCCTTTTCATGCTGTGCTGTGCATATAACTTCAGCCTTGAGAGGGCAGCCCAGGGCAGCAGACAGGGCCGCGCACGGAGCCGGCGGAGGCCGAGCTAGCCACGCTGCACCAGCGCTAACGGGGGAAAAGCGCGTCCTCCGTGCTCTGCTTCTGTAAAACACAAGCACACGTTACACACTGCGTGCGTAATATGCTTTTATTTATCAAGCGAAAGCTGCATGCCATTTCTTCAATGATTAATGCAAGAGCTTCTTTTTTTGCTGAAGCTTTGTTGTGCCTAGTTCTGCCTGAAGGAAAACGGGAAGACGAGGACCTTGAGTTCTGCATGCCTCTCTAAGAAGCAACATAATGTGTTTAATTTCATTTTAAAATCCAATAAATATAGCTGAGGTACATGCTGAGAGACTCATTGACTTCCACTGGGCACAGCACATAAGCAGTTGGCATATCTACTTCTCCCATCTTGCTTTTAATTCTCTCTTCCCCCTCACTTTCTAATATCAACTTTCAGATAAAGCTGAACTGCCCCAGGCCTTCTTGTTTCATAGATCAAATCACTTCCAGTAAGAAAAAAAGTGAGTTGATTTATAAGGGAAATGTTTCTTGATGGGCACTGGGAAGGGAAAAAAAAAGAAAAAAAAGAAAAAAAAGAATTTACTTGAAGATCAGTTTCATTTTCTAGTTATTGCTTAAAAACAACATCCCAATGAATTCCTTGAGAAAATGCCTCTCTAACCTCATTGAGGGATTTCAATTTCAATTAAAATAGTGCATTTCCTCCCCCTCAGACCCACTTGCTGAAATTGAAAGCAAGCATGGGGCTTTATTTTGCAGGAAAAAACCACGAACATTTAGGCTTTTGAGCTACCTTGTTTTAGTTCATGGTGCAGAGAAAATTCTACTGGAGCAAAAAGATGATTTTATCTCTCTTTTCTTTCTGTATTATGAAAGCATCATAGCACCAGGAGGGAAAAGGAAGGTTTCATAATTGGGAGAAGGAGTTTGGTGAAGGAAAACAAGTGTCCTACAAAAATTTTTCCTGGGTTGTGTCATGTGTTCATAGATTCCAAGAACAGGGAATATAGATTCCAGGAGCGGCAACAGAGAAACAGGATTGATTTCAAACATAAAAATGCAGAGATGTTGTAGTGCACCTAGCACTCTGCCAGTGAAGCATGATAAAAATGCCTGCCTGTACACCTAGTTGTAGCAGAGAAGAATGCAGAGAAACCCCATAAAATCCTCTTAGGAACGCAGGAACTGGCACCTTGGAACGCCTTGTGCTGCTCTCCAGCCTAAAACTTGGCTCCAGGCCTCCGGAAGCTCCAGAGGAAGCTAAGAGTGAACAAACAAGCAAACAAGACAACAAAAAATAACAACAAAAAAGCAACTCAAGGAAGACACTAAGGGAGTATTTTGCCAATAAGGGCAATTTCTTCATAACTTCTTTTGGATAATCACTGTCTTTCTAACACTCAAAGTAGGAAAGCTTAATTTGTTTCTAAAACACATTTAGCATGGAAGCACAAAGATACGGGCATTTTGTAAGCTAACTGCTCATGCGTGCATATAATGAGCTTATATTAGATATAAAAGCATACATACACAGAAATGAACTACGCAGCTTTAAAAGCTGCTATAACTACAGGTGAAGGAAAGAGAAAGAAAACAGAATCAGAATAACTAAATATGATGTCAGTGCCTACATTATCCCCACACGCTATATCTTTTCTTGTTTCCTTATGCTCCATTTGTGAGACATGCCCCTGTGGCAGTGGGTGTCTGTGCTGGACTTCCCTGTCAGCAGAGCCAGTACCAGCGGATGAGGACTGCAGCGCTGACCATGCTCACAGTTCCTCCTGCCCACGGGGGTCCAGCTCTGGTCTTTGGCATTGGTCTTTGGTTGCTGATACACACTGTGCTTGCCCGCTGCTGCAGTCCACCAGTCCAGGCTGCATAGGGGGCGAGCTCCCTTCCTGCAAAGAAATACAGCACATGGGAAATCTCTTTTGATATATATGCATCTGCAATATATTCTGTCTTCTTCCCTGGCAGGAGGTCAAATGAGGCCTTTCCTTCTAGGAGAGCAAAATGAATCATGCTTTCTGTCTTAGGAATAATGTTTTTGTGTCTCTGCGAATGTGATCCTTATTCGCTCTGCTACAGACATAAGCCAGATGCTTTGCTGTAATTTGCATATATAAAAGATGCCTTTTTCTTTTGCTTGCTGCCTTCCATCCTTTTATTCCTTTTTTTCTTTTCTTACATTCTTCTTTTTTTTTTTTTTTT
>PTEX01000044.1:3493434-3505878 GCA_003342815.1 Eudromia elegans | reverse complement strand
AATTTTCTTTTCTCTTTTGTTATTGACTGTTCTTTCTTACTCTTCTTACTCTTAGTACTTATGGTACTTTCTGAGTGAGAGTTTCCTCTTTTGGTAGAACAGTGGGGAAAGTCACTATACAAGTGGAAGAGCTATTCCTTCTATAGTTTATACTGTGGCTTGTTTCCGTGCTTGATATCCCCAAATGTCTTTCCAATGCCAATGCAATCTCAAGGGAATGCCTTGTTTTGGGGGAATGCAAACAGGCATGCCTCAAAGAGATATGGCTTCTGGGAAGTAATAAGCATCTGCCACCTGGGGAGCTAATACAAGTTGGACAAACTAAAACAGTTGTCCAATCTTCAGCTTCATTTAATTTGAATTCTGCTGCACTTTTGTGAAGAGTTATTCACATGAGCTGCTGCACTCACTTCTCCTCTGCAAAACATAGCCAGTGATTTCATTTGAACTCTATTAACAACCTATGTAGCACCTGCTCCAAATTCCAATCATATTTTTTCTTCTCTTATGCCCTTTTCCTCTATAAAAAGGCATTCAATAAATTAATTGAAGGAGATATATAAAAAGTGCATTAAACCAAGGAGAGTGAACTTTCTTTTATTAATATAGCATCTAGGGGCTTTCTGTCATAGTGAGAATCTCATTCAAGCCTGTCCACCAAAAGCTGAGGTTCATGTGAGAAGAAAAGAAAGTCCCATCTGTCTCTCACACACATACAAAATCAGCAGTAAACAAAATGAAAGAGACCCATAAGAGATTGCTTTCACTGGTAGAGTTTAAAGAAGTTTAAAGATTAAAAAAAAGGTTTAAAATTTTAAGGATGATCTTACTTTTTCTCTGCTCCTTACTCCATCTTCTTAGTTTTTAACAAGGAGTTATTTTTGGTATGGCTCACTAAAATGCCCACCTCTAAAGAGCTGGATTAGCACAACTGATATGACAGAAAACTGCAAAGGAGGCCTGCAGCAGAGGCCAGTGAAGCACCAGGAGCCCCTTTAGTTGGCTTTGCCACTGAAGCAAGGCATCCCAAGAGTTCAGCCTGAGCATGAAGCGGAGCACAGCAGGTGAATGCAGAACGCAGGGAGAACACGAGCGGCAGCTGAGGCAGTGCCAGGCAGATGGACAGAAGTCTCAGCCCATCCGTAGGATTACTGTGCTTTCTATTCCTGAGCATAAGGGCAAAGTTTTAAGATGGGATCTGGAGGAAAGCTGACTGGAGATGTTTGCAGCAGACTCTTCCCAACATAAGGAGACTCCTGTGTGGTTGCTCACAAATGTAAAAGGTCCACATGGATGGGTTAGCAGGCAATGTCTAGCGTCTCTCAGTGCTGACTCAAAGACAAGTCTGGACTATGAAATGAAGTCTGTTAGTTTATGTTTGATGAGGCAGAGAAGAGGTCGAGAGACAGAGAGACGTAATATGATCAAAACAGTGAAGCTGGGAAATGATCTTTGGAGAGGCATTCTCAATCAAAATGAACAGGGAAAATGTATTTGTAAAGAAGAGAGAAAAGGCTGTGGCTTCTGTGGTCTGCTGTGCTTTGTCTAGACTCAGGACTGAACAAATCTTTTAATCTATACAGTATTCATTTTACTAGACAGATTTATATGTTGTATAAGTGTTTTAGAAAGGTTACTGATCCAATATTTAGCCAAAATCCTTCCCTTTTCATTTATTTTTACTGTGGCCACAAATGACCATTAAAATCTGCATCTCACAGATCTGGTGGATACCAGAGCATTACTTTAGACTTGTTACAGCTACAGAGGATGTGAGAAAACAGCAGCCTGTTCATTCAGCTCAATCGTTATTAACTCATTCCTGTCACCATTCAGCCCTAAGGCCACAGGGGCAGAGAATGGTCTCCCTGTACCTTGGCTCCTTCACCTCCCTGTGCTCAGTGCTCCCCTGTGCCTCTGTTCAGTCACTTATAAGCAGCTGTTCAAGGTGCCCCTGCGTGGGCACAAGACCTCGGTTGGGGGAGAGGCTCGTGGGGAGGACAGGCTTGTCCCTTGCTCTCGTAGTTTGCTCTGTATTGGGTTTGCTCTGTATTCTCCATCCTGATGGTCCTCTGGCTTTCGCTTTTTAATGCTTCTGATGGTTGTAAATAATAAACGCGCAGTCCCCAGAAATGCTTGCGTAATGTAGCACAGTGACATTCAAAGTGAGTTGCAGTCTGAAGTGACAGAAGGGAATCTCACTGCTGGTGCTAGTAAAAACAAAAAAAAAAGATTATGAGACAGAAAATACAGCTTATCTAAATCAAATTATTTGCAAACTGACACCTCCATCTCCCAAATTTTACTCAGGCACACAGTTTGCCTCAGTCTCATATCTATTTCCACAACACTGACACTAAATCAGCTCAGCACTCCTGCCTTCTTCAGCTGCTCTTGGAAGAGATTTCTAGCTTTCTCTTGTATGGTTTCTTTTCCGAATCCTTTGTAATTTAGGGCATTTTTGTGGCATTTAAGTACTAAAAATGTACAAAGCTGAGCCTAGAGTAGCTATACATGAGACTTCATGGCTCTGTGTTTGTATAAATATGGGAATTATCTTTTTTTTTTTCCTTTTACACCATATTATCCTACAAGCTGTTACCTATCTTGTTCTCCACCAGAACTGCCATAAGCAACAATGTTTTTCAGGACTGCTTTTGCCTGCATTGTTCAACAGCTATGCCAACAGATATCCTGCTTTTGTGTGCTAGCAGTCTTTACAGGAAAGCCTTTCTGCAATATCAATGTCTGTGAGTAAATTAAAATACCCCTTGCTTTAAGAAAGGCAGTATAATCATAGCCTTCTTAACAACCGTGTGCAAGGAGATGCCCACAGATCAACCAGATCTATGTCATATTTTAATGAAAGTTATAAAATAAATTATACATAACAAATTCAGTAGGGGCTAATGATACTGAAATGTTAATATTACGGTCAAAGAAATAGACTAAGGGACCTAAGAGGCTTATAAATAAACTATAGAAAATAGAAAAATGAGATATGGATTAAATAATCTGTCAGCTACTTAAAACATAGATAAAGGTGAAAAAGAGTAGCATCCAGGTTAAAAAAAATACGTATTGGCCTTTCAAATGGAAGAGAGGACTTATAATACAGAAGAGGAAAATCAGCACCTTGGTTTAAAACCTCAATCTTTCTGTAGAAGAACCAATGAGTATTTGCAGGAAGTCAATTAATTTTAGCTAATTAATTTTAGTGAAGAAGAAGTGTTATAGTTTCCTTCTGTATTTGTCTAAAAAGGACATGAATCACTGGAGGCTTCACTTCCAAATCAATGAGTTCTCAGATTAAGCTTCACTAGATCTTCTTTTAAAATCAAAAAGAGCCCATTTGATCTCTGCTGCATATGACTCATAGTAAAAATAATAAGGTAGTTAAAAATATGCAGGGCAAGTGAATGAACAGAATGCATTTATTCTGTGGCATTACATGCATTTTGGAGAAGTAATTGCTCATGTGTTATATTTTAGATTAAAAGAAGGATATGCTGGTAAGCACACACGTTGTGGAGTCTCTCTATTGTTTGGAATCCACTTGTCCTCATTACAGTCATTTGTTCTGCATGGTGAGGGCTGAGTTCCATAGTTTGCTGTTGGCAGCTGAGAGCTATTATTGGGCTGCAACATCTGTTTCAACAACAGTGGGTCCCTGGTCAGCAAAACTAATTAAAAAAGAAGTCCGGAGTCAAATACCATGACCTAGCTGGTGTGTCTATGTGTAAACATGGTAACTACTGGAATAATGAAAACTTCAACATGCTTAGGATAATTTAGAAAAATATGACATGTGATGAAAGCTCTCAGAATTGTTCTTCACATCACACATTTATGAACAGCGCAGGCAAAGATTAGGATTCCTGCAAATGTTTAAGCAAGGAGGTAACTTTATGCATGAGGGCATTGGCTGTAAACTCACAGAAGCCACTTAGCTTTGTAGCTGTCACGTGAATAAGTATTTACAGAAATTGCATCACAAGTTTCCTCAAAACTGGGCCAGAGTTTTGTTAATTGGTAAGAGTAGCTCCCAGGGCACTAGACTGTACATTTAATGACTCCAGACATTCATGAGATTCTTCCATTTCTCTGTTCTGTCAAGATTTCAGTCATCAAGACAAAAGTAACTGTTGCTGGTGAGTTCCAGCACATTGAATACTTCTCTCTGACCTAGGAAGGGGAGAAGTCGTGTTTATATTGGGCTGATGAAATGAAACAACTTGTTTGAGGAAAAGGCAGTAGACAAAATATTCAGGACAGAAGGGGTAGGAAGCTGTCAGATAAGGGACTATTTGGTTGTCAAAGTGATGACTGAGATACCTGAAAAACATCCTAGTTTTGCTTTTTCATAGGTTTCCTGATTAATTCCAAACTTTTAAAAGCTTAACTGAGGCTGAACAATGACCAAAAACTCCCTGTTACATGTGAGCATACAAATGCATGATCCTTTTCCTTTTCTAACTACAGATGGAATTTGTGTTAAACGCTGTGCTAGAGCATTTATATCCCTGCACAACCTATATGGGAAGTAGGTCCAGAAGAATAAAGAGAGAAAGGAGGGCAGTAGATAGGGATTATGAACCTATCGCTTTCCAGTAGAGCAAGCGAGAAGGTGATAACACTTTCCCTCCCCATCCCATCTTTGAAATATGGATCATAAGCAAACTACAGCCAGGTCTTCTTTCCAGCAAATTGAAAACTCACAGAGGGACCTGTACATCTCAAGATCACGATTTTCCCCATGCAGCTCCCAAGTTGTATGATAGGGGCTCCCAAGCCCCTCTCCAGCAATATGGTGCAGCTACAGTCAAACCCATTAGTCAAACATGTTACTACTCTTAAATGAAGATGTTAGAGACTAATAGTGTGCCAGAGATTTTTCACAATAAGTTTGTCAAGTCAGAATAAGTTTGCCAAGTTTCAGTAACGGTCATAATTTCTTGATGTTTCACATGTGAATAATAAATGTGAGTTGGTGCACCGCTCTTGCGGTCTTTGAAGTAGTGGCCTGCAGATGCAAACTTTCTAGTGCTAGTGAGCATATCCACGGAAAACTCTTTCTGTTGTTTCAATGTTCTTTCAACCTGCTAGCAATGTATGAGAAAGCAAAATGAAAAAAAAACCAATAACCAAAGGCAGACAATGTTAATTTACTTAAAAATACTCTAGGGGGAAACCAGATAAATAAAACTTCTCAAATTCCTATTTCAGGTGAATATTTTTTAACTTTACATATTTATTTATTTATTTAAATTTACAAACCTCCAACTTGGGGAATCCTAGTGTTTTGGTCATTACTCAAGAGAGGCTTGGAAAAAAATCCTTTCTGGAAAGCTTAAGAAAACAAAGTATTTTTTTCTTTTGTTTTGTTTTTTTAACTGAATGTTACAACATTGGGTGGGGACAACGTTCATGGTTTTCATCCTGGATTATGGAGTGAAATTCTGTGGTGTCTGTTTTGCTGCTCACAGAGATACTTTTGGTCCTAAAATCTGTATGAATCAATTACTGATCGAGTAAAATCAGAGTTTAATTTTGTGATTCTGTGATGTAAATGAATATCCTCTTCCTTTCTTTTTCAAGAATTAAAGTGAAATTAAAGAATATGATTATATGATTTCATTTATTGAAAGTGTTTATGATCTTCCCCTCCTTTTAGATGAACATTTTTGGCAACAAGACAATTACTAATGGATTCTTGTGTCTTCTTTTAAAATACAAACATTGGCTTTTATTTAGGCTTTGCCTGACTGCATCTATTCTTGTCTGTGATTTTCCTTACTGTGGAAAAACAGGATCCTTTCTGCTCTGAGGCAACAGAGAGACTGAAATGGTGTGCTGAAGACAGTTCACCTCCCTGGTTGGTTGTTTTTTGCAATCCATTCTTTCTTTAGAAATGATGGAAAATCAATGCTTCCCTAGAGGTTTTTTATTGCCAGCCAGTTTATCTGCCCAAACTTCTTCAATATACATTTTAGATGGCTGAGAATTATCATAAGAGGATATTGAGGTGAATGGTTTGTCAGATCTGTCTGATTATTTTACATCCTTTTCTAAAGATGTAAAATATAGAATCTTTTCTATATTTATTGAATAGCAGTTAAGAAAAATAAAAATACATGCAAGACAATATACCTTTCTTGGACTGTCAGACTTGCTGTGGCTTCTAATTCAATTGTGTAACTGTGTCCTTAAAGACAGTGGAAGTGCCATTAATTTTAAAGTCTTTAAAAGTCTTTATGTTTGAAATAATGGCTAGGTTATATCTTTGTCACATACAGATTACTTGGCAAGAATTATATCTTCCTGCTAGTCTGTGAGTAAAAAAGAAACAAACAAAACAAAAAACCCAAAAAGGAAGAAAATCAGAAAGAATAATATTTCTGTCGATGGTTTTCTTAATGGCACTGGCTAGATCTCAATTATCCATAGCTAATCCTGTTTGTTTAAACTACAGCTCCTGGCCATCCTTTTCTAACCAGTTTAACTTGCCTTCTTGTCATGTGAAACAGATCAGATGACAAAGTGATCCACTGCTCCACATCTCTATGGCCTTTTCCAAAATTTTTTGCTCAATTCTTGCAATTTCCTCTTAAAGTTTCTTGGTTATGCTTCAGGTAGATGACCATTCTTTGAAAAGTGAACAATTACATTATTTATCTTTTTACCATTCTGCCAACAACCACATCCATCCAAAGTTCTTCCTGGTTTTGTTTCAACTACATCTGGTGAGATTTCTACAGTTTCTGAAAGGTAAGGAAATGCATAGTATGCTGCAGTGTAGTTTAATATAGTGATTCACTGATTTTACCACAGATGACAACATTTTCTATTTTTCTGGGGGGAAAAAAAGGCATTATAAACAAACTGTTAGGATCGAAGAATTAGCTCTTATGATAAAAAAAGAAAAAATCCATGCACTTTTTCTCGTTGGTGACTGGACGGAGAAAAAAAAAATTGGTGCTGTAAATGTAAGCTGCCTTTTATTATTTTGTGGTGTTCATTTTTTTCACTGCAGAAGATTACCAGAATATTGTCCATTAAAACATTTGTTCTAAAAGGTGATAGAACCTTCTTTACTAATTTTGAATGGTGGCTTTCTTTTAGTTGTTACGGTTTGCACAGAAGAAACTTGTTACCTCCTTTTTTTTTTTTTTTTTAATTTATCAGGAAGAAATCAGAATGCTTTTGTCTCTCTGCTCAGATCAGAAAGAAGAATCTGATCATTAATACACTCAGTTCTAAAGTCAAAGCTGAGGTCAGTCTGAGCCATATGGGTTTCCATTCCTTGTTACATCTGACCTGACAGATGGCTGCGGAGAAACCTTCAACCTTCAGAGCTTCTGTTTGAGATGTTCCTCCGGATCGTGCGTGGCTGTGAAGCTGTGCCTATGGGCCACTTGTCGTTGCTTTGTGGCAATATGCACAAGGTGTGAGGCGGAAGACTGGGAGGTCGGAGTTGCTACTTCTAGTCTATTCTCAGGCAAGTCCCAGGAACACAAAAAGGCTATAGGATGAGGGATGAGTGCATCTTCATTGATGAGTATAATCAAATTTTTCACAGGATGCCCAAGCTAAAGACAAAATTCCCAGTAGCTCTCAAACACTATTTCAAGTTAACCTTCATGGTCAATATTCTGAGCTTCTGTCCCCCTAAGGCACATACTAAAGGTTGCCTGTTTATCAATGAATATTTTACAGTTCTATTGATGACAAATAGACCTGAACAATTAGCTATACTAATCTGACTAGCAACAAATGAGTTGGTGTTTAGTATTTGAGTCAGACCAGCACCTGAATTCACAGAACCTGGCTGTGTGAGGCCAAGGTTGCAGTCAGCATCAAAAGTCTTTGAAATTCTAGGAAGTATATGCAGTGCTGCTGACTCTCAGAGCTTTTCCAGGGCCTTTCTGTAGATATTTTTTCTTCAGGTACAACAATTTTCAGTTTTAGAGATTTCATGGGCAACCTTTAATTTCCAAAGGAAAAGAAGTTTCTAATTCATGTGGAATCTTATAAGCTTTGAAAGGCCTCAGAAAAGAGAGCCAAAAAAGAATTAAGAAGAAATAATCAGCTTTTTTTTTTTGGTGGAAAAAAAATCATGAATTTGAAGCCCTGCTTTTAATATTTAGATCCTGTCTCATAATTGTGCCTCAGTTCTAAAGGAAACCCAGAAAAATCAACATGTATCAAGCTAAACTTTTCCACTTCAAACTTAAACCCCTCCTCCTCCTCCTGCAGATCTGGTCCTTGGGTTCTTGCCCATTCCTAGTACAAAGGCTACTACTGAATTCCAAAAGACATTCTTCTTCAATGGGCTTTCTTGGTCGGGTAAGTAAATAACTGTGTAATGTATGACAACCATGTATGTTCCCCATATCTGCTTCATGTGGCATGGTTTTCACCCATGTCACTGTGCTTTTGGGATGTGATTCTGGTAGTTCACTACAATCTCAATGCAAAAACTTCATGGAGAAAAACAACACTGAGGGAGCAATGTACAGCTACTGGTACAGATGCAATGCCCAGAGACATGGTGGTCCTCACTGAAGAAGAGGAGAAGAGAAGAGCTTCCTAGCAGGATGCCAAAGCTACTTTTATGAGAAAGAGAACTTGATGCCTTTCCTACACCAGAAGGTTCATGTCAGACCTGGTATGCAGTAAAATAAAAGCGCTGGCAGACATTCTATCAATGCAGCCTTTTTTCCCCAATGTGCTATTTCCTTGTAAAGAGCTTGAGGGCTGGCCCAACACCATAGGCAGAGCAGTCAGTCACCTGCTCTCGCTGACCCACCCAGGGGCCTCTTTGACGGGGGATGGGGGGAAGGATGCAGGGGGTATCAGCTGTCACTAGCAAGGAGGAAGGAACCAACGCTTCCAAAATGCTCACCAGAACAGCCAGTGACCTAACCCTTAATCCCCTGCTAGCTGCAGGGGCAGCAAAAAGCCCACATCTCTGCATTTTGTCTGTCCTAATCATGCCTTTCTCCTCCTACTGTATTTCCTGGGGTGGAAGTTGCATGTCCCCGAATCCTCATCCACAGGAGCATGAAATCCAATTTCTCCTACGCTGCTGAAAAGCTTGGAACCAGCCATGACTACCTGGATCTACTCATTTTTATGGGATGGAAACTATAATAACAGCACTGGAACAGTGCTGAGCAAGATCTTCAGCTGTTGTAATCATCATAATTCTGTTGGCTTTCAATGGACTACTATGTTTATACAAGTTAAGAATCTGGTCTTTTCCTAACAAAACAGCACTGCTCAAATCATCAAATATCCCTATTGACTGGTATTGTATTAGCATAGTTCCCTTTTCTGGCAAGAATATCTGAATAACTTACAACTCGTACTGCTAATAAGAATCACAATTTAGCTGCAAATATATTCCTTTCTTTTTCTTTTGCCTTGCAATGAATTTAAAAACACATGTAACTGTCTTTTTGTTGTTTGATATTTATCCATGCTATTCTGAAGTTTGAGTTCAAATTCTTTCATGCACTGATTGCAAAGCTAATCTCTTATGTGAAATGGTACTGAAATATTGGTATTTGCTCTAATTTCTAGGAATATAAACAGTGACTACAGCATTAATTCCAGAGGCAAACTACTCTCAGGACATCTGCTTACGTTCACCTGAGAGTCAGTGGGCGCTTGGCTGCAAGACTTGATGGACTAGCTCCTGAAAATTAGAAACACAGCAGAGAGGACATGCACCACACAGCCTTAAAGGAGCTCTCCTAGGTAAGAGCTTTCACCATGGGAGACGGAACAGCTCAGGGGAATTGGTAGTGGGAAACTGGAGCCATTCACCCTGAGGTGGCCAATCTGAATCTGATCCAGGGCAGTACTGGGTGAATGTCTTCAGCACCTGACAGCTATTCTGCCGCAGCCTCTGTGAAACGGTTGGCGGTCTCAGCCCAACTCCTGGTGGATAAATCTCCTCAGAACAAAAGCCACCTTCACAACTGGCAGTAAGTAGCTGCCTTGCTCTCCCTCACAGAGAACCAAGGTGAGAGACAACACAGAGACTTTGCTCTCTTCCTGTCCTTAGAAGGGTTCTGCTGGGCCAAAGAGAAGAGGTGCTGGTGAAGGAGTGTGGTAAAGATGGCATTTCTGGTACATGTATGTCCAAGAGAGGAATTTAACTCAGAGTGAATATGGGTTAGAGGAGTGAGTGGGAAGGAGTGACCATGGGTCAGTGGGAAAGTGCTGAACAAGGAGGAAGGTGCCTCCATCCTGACCATTTCTATAACAGTCATCTCTCATCACCTTAGAGCATTTCTTCTATGAGGACCGGATGCAACATGAGCATTCAGGAGCATGTGTTTCTGAAACACAGCTAGCCAGTTTTGGTGAAAGACAGTGAGAAGGCAAGGGATGCTCACTTTGTGTACCCTTGAAACTCCTCATGCTCATCTGAAAAACACACACCAAACAACTTGTGCTCCTCGTTTCTTATGATGAAGAACGATTCCACTCTCACAATATACTTCACTGTTCCCCAGTTCCCCAAAGAAATGGCACAAAACTTGAGTGATATCAGAACTGAGAGCAGCTCCAAGGTAATTATAGCATAGGCTTTGTTCTTGGGCTATAAGTGCTAAAGATGCAGAATAGCTAAAGGGAAAAAAAGAGTGAATATAGCAGAAACAGATATCCCAGAAAAAACCTAACATATTCAATTAAACCCTCACTTGCTGGCTAGGGATGAGCTTTAGCTGAACTTTGGAGCTGGCCATCCAAATACAGGCAGGTAATCAGGTAACTTGAGCCACTTGATACCTACCTGAAAAAAGTATGAGTTGGGTGTGCAGTACCTAAACTAATTACTCCAAAATGATTGCCTGGATTTGGGCCAAGCATTATCTCACTTGTCCTCAGCACTACTGCAATGGCATGAGGGAACAGAAAATACTGTAACCTGAAACGAAGATAAGAACAAGAGAGAGAGAAATGAGAAGGCTCTTTAGCTGTGAAGTTGTTCTGTCTCTGCTCTGTTCTTTTGTCCAACCTCAACAACAGTAAAGCAACCTTTATATCTCATCTCCTCCTTTTAAAATGGATTGGCAACTAGCAGCATTATTCACACATACATAGTCTAAAGACTGTGAATAAATCTATTTTTTTTCCTACCTTATTCTCTGTAGAGCTAGACTTGTCCTACTGAGGACGAATACTTCAAAATATGAGAGTAATTTTTATAAAGGAAATCATTACCCACTGGTCCTACCAAAACTGCCATCTCCATTTTCTGAGCGTGTCATGGGTAATACTGACTTATGCTGAGTTAAATAGTTGTGATACAAAAGCTTATTTGACTTAAGAAAAGAATTCCCTTTTCCCTGGCAGACCTAAGTCAAACTGCAGAGAATAATATATAGGACGTATGTAAGACTTTAGGACAAAATAAACAAGGAAAATGTCATGATTAGAGAACAACATTTACAACAACACAATACCTTTTATCTTGTATTTAATGTTATCTGAAAACAAAACATCCAATTAAAGTGAACAACTCATGCACTGTGCTTAAAATGCACCTGGAAAGTGTGGGATCCTAACCTACCACAGATTTGTTTAAAGGAGGCATTTGAGACTTTCAAAGGCTTTTGAGCTGAAGGGAGGGCATAACAATGTACTGTTACTAGAAACTGAGGACAGCAGGCTCCAAGCAGAGAGAAAATATGTGTTCTAAATGTTTAATATCTGGAGGTAAGGTTAGGACACTTACTGGAAAGATGCAAAACAATTTCTCTTGAAATCCTGTGCCATTGCCATCACTAAGAGTTTTGTCATTGACGTCCTTGGAATGAGGCCTTACAACTGATCTCTTGATGTCTTTCAGTTGTATTAATATCTTTCACGAGCTCTGCTCCAGATTATTGACTTGATGTAGTGTTTACTGTGAAAAAGTCATGCACTAAGCAGGAGGTGAAAATATATACAAAAGCTATAGATTTTCCTTTTTCCTGAAGCTCCATTTCCAGGGCCACTTCATGCAAGTCAATATAATAAATGTGAGTATTTTAATAATAAATAAAAAAACAGACAAGAAGAGGCAAGATCGTGAAATCAATAAGCTTTGTCCTTACCAGAAAGGACAAGTAAGGCTATCATTAAGTGTATCTAATAATGCATCCCTAATTCATTTAGTCATTGCTTAGAAAAAACAGTAAATGGTCATTTTCAGATCGTGCTCTATGGGAGGTACTCATTCAACTCAATATAGATTTAAAAAAAAATTACAGAGGAGTACAGATCTGGCGAGTAATGTTTATTTCATAAGATTTATAGTCTTCTTCAAAAAAAGAAAATAAAAAGAAAAGAGAAAAGAAAAGAAAAGGGAAAAGAAAAGAAAAGAAAAGAAAAGAAAAGAAAAGAAAAGAAAAGAAAAGAAAAGAAAAGAAAAGAAAAGAAAAGAAA